>SJYX01024306.1:0-98329 GCA_006410675.1 Oreotragus oreotragus | reverse complement strand
ACCCCCAGTACTTAAATTTCTTAGACAATTATAATAATTATATAATATATTTATAAATATAATAAAGTATAATTATATAATATAATGAATATTATATAAACATAATTTAATATTTTAATGATATAAATTATTGTAAAATAATATATAAAATATAATGAATACTATAACTATAATAATTAAGTGAATTGAAGATGGTCAAAGTGAAAAAAGAAATAATAGGATAAAAAGAGTAAGTTAAAAGATCATAGGATCTAAAAGTCTATGCTGACTGGCAGGTGAGTAAATGCATTGAAATGTGGACAACTTTGAGGGAAGGATTGTATTTTAAATTTCTTTTTGTTGTCTTATGAAGGGACCTTAGGTCAAATTCCACCATGAGATTGCTGGTCTTTAGGGAGATGTGTTGAGTCAACATAAGGGGTGCAGTGGTGGGAGGGAGGCAGAGATTCTCAGTGAGGAGTAGAAATCAGGAGTAACAAGGGTGTTTTGTTGCCCTTTGCTCCAAATTGTTAGGCTTATATATATACTTTGCCAACAAAGGTCCGTCTAGTCAACGCTGTGGTTTTTCCAGTGGTCATGTATGGATGCGAGAGTTGGACTGTGAAGAAAGCTGAGCACTGAAGAATTGATGCTTTTGAACTGTGGTGCTGGAGAAGACTTCTGAGAGTCCCTTGGACTGCAAGGAGATCCAACCAGTCCATTCTGAAGGAGATCAGCCCTGGGTGTTCTTTGGAAGGACTGATGCTAAAGCTGAAACTCCAGTACTTTGGCCACCTCATGTGAAGAGTTAACTCATTGGAAAAGCCTCTGATACTGGGAGGGATTGGGGGCAGGAGGAAAAGGGGACAACAGAGGATGGGATGGCTGGATGGCATCACCGACTCAATAGACATGAGTCTGAATGAACTCCAGGAGATGGTGATGGACAGGGAGGCCTGGCGTGCTGCGATTCATGGGGTCGCAAAGAGTTGGACACGACTGAGCGACTGAACTATAACTATATATAGGTATATTTAGTGGCTTCTGATTTTATTGAAGCCTCACAATTATATTTACTCTATATCTTAGTGTATTAAACCCTTAGTAGAATTTTTGAGATATTTGGAATCAAAGTGACAATGAGAAAAAAACTGAGGCTTGTGAAGGATTTGGTTGCTCCTTACCTCAAAGAGGAACTTAGAGAGTCCTTCAGTCCTTGGGAGGCTCTGTTAGAAGGTGGTGACCTCTCCTCTCAACCTTCTCTTTCGCCTCTCTTGTCTGCTGAAAGAGAGAGTGAATATTACTCCTGAATCCACCAGCCACCATCTCAAACTGTCGTGGTGAAACAGAATGATCCCTCTGTTAAGAACAGAATTTAAACCAGCTCTGTAAAGTCACTAGAAAAAAACACATATCCTTCAAGATGGTGGGAGGTGTTTGAGAAGATAGATCTTTTCATGTTTTAAAGTAATTTTTCATTTGCCTAGCAGAATAGTAATAACCTCATTAGCTTTTGATGAAGTACCCCTCTTTAGGCTTATTCTCCATATTTTGTCAGAAATTATTTTGCATTATGTTAAAATCTCTGATTTGAATTAATTTTTAAGCTTTCCCACGTGACAGTGCCTGGAATTTTCTTGAGAATGATACGAGTTGTATTCTTGATCCAACTGACAGTCTTTGCCTTTTCAGTAATACCTAATCATACTTTCTAGGGAAACTGGAATATGGAACAGCAACTTGGGAGAGGTGTGTGTGTGTATCAAAAGGCTGGTGTATGGGGATGATCTGGAGGGATGATGCGGGGTGGGAGGTGGGAGGGGGGGTTCATGTTTGGGAGTTCGTGTAAAAAAATAAATAAATACAAAAAAAAAAAGGTAATAGTAAAATGCATTTTCAGAATCTTTAAATATACAGTGAATTCTGACCCATGAAAAACTTTGATAAATTGGTCTTTGACAGATCCAGTCAAAATATTGGCCAAGAGAGGAAAAAAGTACTTTGTTTACAAAGCCCCCAAACATTTCTTGAGAAGTTGTTACCTGCTGGTCTTTGTTCTCTGCCCTCAAGAACCTCAAGTAAGCAGTTACAGGATATTTTCTGTTCTGTGTTCACAACTGGATTTTCATAAAATAATATTCCTCTTTTAGTCCATTTCAGAAAAATTAATATGGCCATTTGGGAAGGATGTATGCTTACCCTTTGGTACTCAGTGACTTGAAGATTTCTATCATTTTAATAGCTTTACATTACAGCTTCTACAGAAGGTTGTTCATAAATAGTAAATCAATTACAGGCCAGTCTATAACATTTTTATATCATTGTTGTCATTTATAGGCAATATTGGAGAGAACACATTTTCATACCTTCTGATCTTATAATTCTAAACGTTCAATTTCCTTTATAAAGTGGCTACTTGATAGCACAGCTCCCACCAATACTGCCAAGCTCTGTATAACCGTGACTATTTCGACTTTTTTCCCATCCTGGGAATTTACAAGGTTTACTTGTGTGATGAAGTTGAAGGTAGACCGTTTAACTGTGCCTGTTGACTGAACCAGACTTGACATTTGCTTCTGTTGAGGAGAAATAATTTAGCTGCCAAGCCAATATCTCTGCACAGTAAGAAGCAAATATCATGGAAATGAAATAAATACTTCCTGGAATGATTTTTTGAACGTGAACATAGATAATGGCAACCGATCGTTCTTGGGTAATCAGCAAAGGTCAACCATCCAGCTGCTTCTCAGCCCCGGGAGAAAAACAGCCACTCTGAACACAGAGGGTGAATTGCGTGTGAGGGGGCCGTGATGCTGGGGTCATTTCAGAAGGTGTGGTAGCCCATCTCCACCTTCCTTCTGCGTGAAGTCCCATTCGTGACTCTAGGAGCCAATCCTGGAGACGTCACACACCTCATGACACCAGCATTCAGTGTTAGGAAAACAAGTTGACCTTCGGTCATTTTTCACAACTTTCATATTTAATGCATTTCTGTGCCCTTAGCTCTCTCGGCGCTTTTCTCCTATGGATGCAGCATTTTCTCACGTGCCTCTAGGTGGGTGGTTGCCAGGACCACATTTTCTCCTTTATCTTTTTTTTTCATAGCTTTGGTCTTAAGCTTCATATAGTTGGAAAACTCCTCACTCATAAACTCGTCCACTGAGGTATTCATTTTTATCCCAAAGCAGATCTTTCTCTGGATTCCCCACTACTACTTACTTTCTTCCCATAAGGCATGAAGCCTTGACGTAGTCTCCAGTTTATTCCTTTTCTTTCACCCTCTGTACCAAGCGAACCGCCTTAATTCTTTTCCAGCGTCACCTGTCTACAGCCTTTCCTTCCTGTTCCCAGTGGCATCAGCTCTCGGCGCCCTCTCATCCCCCTGGACCTCGTCTCCGCACTGTCTCCCCTGCGGGTTGCAGCCCCAGGAGTCCTGTGTCTGGCTGCCCCCCTTTGAATTAGTGCTTCATCTGGGCTCTCTAGTTACTGAAGCCGCCCGTTGTCTGTTGGAAGGTCCTTTTCCAATCCCCCCTTTCCTGTACACTTAGCTTACTAGGCACCCCCCCCCCCCATAGCCTGGTTGCTCATTTGCCAAAGAGGGAGATTCAGACTCTGTTCTTCACATAGGTTGCGTGTGTGCTCAGCCCTGTCTGACTCTTTATGACCCTCTGGACTGTAGCCCGCCAGCCTCCTCTGTCTAGGGGATTTCCCAGGCAAGAGTACTGGAGGGGGTTGCCATTTCCTCCTCCAGGGGATCTTCCCGACCCAGGGATTAAACCTGCATCTCCTGGGTTTACTGCATTGGCAGGCAGATTCTTGACCACTGCGCCACTTGGGAAGCCCTCTTCACATAGTTGCTTCATTGTAAATGTCGCCTTGAAGCTGTCACTTGTTTAGTAACTTACAATAGTTCTTCATTGTCTACAACGTAAAGTTCAAGTTCTTTAGCCTGAGACTGAAAGCCCTCAAATTATCCGGCCTTAGTGCTACTCTCTAAATTTATCTTCTGCTGCTACTCAACTAAGTCTTCTGTTCTGAAAACCTGGTCTCCCAGGCGTCAAATGTGAATTCAGTCTTTAGATCTTAGAACAACCACCTCATTCCTTTTTACTGACTGAGTCTTACGCTCCTTCAAGACTTAGATCCGGCCTTCAGTTCGCAGTGAAACTTGTTTCATTTACCCAAATGCATAGTAATCTGCCTGTTGTAATCTTCTGTCCCACTTATAATGTCAGTCGCTCCTGTTGGCTCTTATTCTCTGTTGCATTTCATTCTTATTTGCTTTCTGTGGTGTTTGTTTCGTCTCCCTGTCCTCTGTATTGCAAGGAGCTGGCCGGGTTCTGTGCCTCAGAAGTGGTACGTGGTTGCTGATAATGATGTTGGCTTAAAGAGTTCCTGTGCCGGCTGTCAAGGACAGTGTAGGTGCCCACATACCGTTTTTGGACAAAGCAGAAAGTGGCACCATTATCACTGTCACTGTCTTAAGGGCCTCTTCTTTGAGAAACCTCAAGGAGTTTTATAAGCAGTACCAGGAGACTGAGTCACTGGCAGCACCGTTAGTGTCTGCTGGGCATGAAAGCCCAGCAGGGTTGAGTCTGGAACCAGTGTAGACCTTCTTTTATTCCCTGGCCTCGGGCTCCCTTGGCATCTGGCCAAGTAGCTCCTTATCTCTGGGAACGTCCGCTTGACGTTCTATTTGTCTGCTTGACTTCTAGGTTTCTTCCCTGCTCCAGAGACTGCTCATCAGTACAATGACCCCTTTTATTTTCTGGCTGCCGAGTGCTGCACGCTGGCTTCCAATCCAAGCTCCAGACTCTGCCACTTTATCTGCTGCCCACACTCCTGCCACCAGCTTTAACCAGTATATCCTCAACTTTCTAATTTCCAGTCCCTGGACACTCTGAGACTGCTACTCGCAGGCCCGTCATAGAGAGTCTTTTGTGATTCACAGTTTGTAAAGTTTGAACTGTGGCTTAGATGCTTGGTATATTCTTCCTGTGGCTTTTCTGGAGCTTCACATAGCCTCTTGTACTGTGACATTAAAAAAAAGTCTACTAATGTGAGTCTTGTCTACTCCCAGTATTGGTGATGGGTCAGAAACTGAATCATCAGCTCTGATGTAAGTGCATCTTTGAGGATTAGCTGATAGCATCTGCGAAATTCCCACAGTAGCCTTCTTGCTTAATACTTGTAGCAGTGTGGAGCCAGATCTCTGATATTATCGGGTTCCCTTTGGAGTCCAGTAGATAGAAGGGTAATATCAGTGCAGTTTCCTTCACTTACCTTGAGTATGAAATGCAGGACATCAGGTTTGCTGCATCTGATTCACTTGGTCTGAAATAAGAGAGCATCAGAAAGAGTCGTATTGAATCTAACTGATTCAGGAAGAACTCGGTGATGCTAATGATAGGGATGGATGATGTGCTCAGTGTCCTGAAGGCGTTCATGATCCCTGGAAAGCTCTCAGGTGATGAAGTCCCTCCTCTTGAATCTTGTCCTCATATAGTCAGAGTTGGCCAGTGCGTCAGGCCCATGGGCATCAACAAGGAGCAATATTCATGGCAAAGCCTTCCTCTGCTCCCCTGTACAGTCTTGCCAGCGAGCTTTAAGAAAAATTAAGCATGAGTCAACTGGATATCCACATGCAGAAGCATGAAGTTGAGCCCATACTTCACATATGTGCAAAACTGATTCAAAACAGACCAGAGACCTAAATGTGAGAGCTAAAACTATACAACTCTTAGGAGAAAGTAGAGTTGTAAACCTTTGTGACCTTGGATTGGGCAGTGGTTTCTCAGCACTAGCAGCTAATGAGAAAAATAAATGAATTGAACATCATTAAAATTTAAAACTTTTTTCTTCAAAAGGCATCATTAGGAAAGTGAGAAGGCAACCCACAGAATGGGATTAAATGTTTACAAATAATATATCTGGCAAGGGCTTCCCAGGTGGTCCAGTGGTAAAGAATCCATCTGCCAGTGCAGGAGGTGCAGAAGACAGGGGTTCCATCCCTGGCTCAGGAAGATCCCCTGGAGGAGGAAAGGGCAACCCACTCCAGTATTCTTGCCTTTAGAACCCCATAGACAGAGGAGCCTGACAGCCTACAGTCCATGGGGGTCACAAAAGACTGGTCATGACTGAGCAACGGGGCATACAGTTCAGTTCAGTCACTCAGCCGTGTCTGGCTCTGCGACCCCATGGACGGTAGCATGCCAGGCTTCCTTGGCCATCACCAACTCCCAGAGTTCACTCAGACTTATGTCCACTGAGTCGGAGATGCCATCCAACCATCTCATCCTCTGTCGTCCCCTTCTCCCACCCTCAATCTTTCCCAGCATCAGGGTCTTTTCCAATGAGTCAGTTCTTCACATCAGGTGGCCAAAGTATTAAGAGTTTCAGCTTCTACATCAGTCCTTCCAATGAATATTCAGGACTGATTTACTTTAGAATGGACTGGTTGTATCTCCTTGCTGTCCAAGGGACTCTCAAGAGTCTTCTCCAACACCACAGTTCAAAAGCATCAATTCTTTGGCGCTCAGCTTTCTTTATAGTCCAACTTGCACATCCATACATGGCTACTGGAAAAACCATAGCTTTGATTAGATGGACCTTTGTTGGCAAAGTAATGTCTCTGCTTTTTAATATGCTGTCTGGGTTAGTCATAACTTTTCTTCCAAGGAGCAAGCATTTTTTAGTTTCATGGCTGCAGTCACCATCTGCAGTGATTTTGGAACCCAAAAAATAAAGTCTGTTTCTGTTTCCACTGTTTCCCCATCTATTTCCCATGAAGTGATGGGACCAGATGCCATGATCTTCGTTTTCTGAATGTTGAGTTTTAAGCCAACTTTTTCACTTTCCTCTTTCACTTTCATCAAGAGGCTCTTTAGTTTTTCTTCACTTTCTTCCATAAGGATGGTGTCATTTGCATATCTGAGGTTATTGATATTTCTCCCGGCAATCTTGATTCCAGCTTTTGCTTCCTCCATCCCAATGTTTCTCATGATGTACTCTGCATAGAAGTTAAATGAGCAGGGTGACAATATACAGCCTTGACGTACTCCTTTTCCTATTTGGAACCTGTCTGTTGTTCCATGTCCAGTTCTAACTGTTGCTTCCTGACCTGCATTTAGGATTCTCAAGAGGTAGGTCAGGTGGTCTGGTATTCCCATCTCCTTCAGGATTCTCCACAGTTCGTTGTGATCCACACAGTCTAAGGCTTTGGCATAGTCAATAAAGCAGANGGGATTAAATGTTTACAAATAATATATCTGGCAAGGGCTTCCCAGGTGGTCCAGTGGTAAAGAATCCATCTGCCAGTGCAGGAGGTGCAGAAGACAGGGGTTCCATCCCTGGCTCAGGAAGATCCCCTGGAGGAGGAAAGGGCAACCCACTCCAGTATTCTTGCCTTTAGAACCCCATAGACAGAGGAGCCTGACAGCCTACAGTCCATGGGGGTCACAAAAGACTGGTCATGACTGAGCAACGGGGCATACAGTTCAGTTCAGTCACTCAGCCGTGTCTGGCTCTGCGACCCCATGGACGGTAGCATGCCAGGCTTCCTTGGCCATCACCAACTCCCAGAGTTCACTCAGACTTATGTCCACTGAGTCGGAGATGCCATCCAACCATCTCATCCTCTGTCGTCCCCTTCTCCCACCCTCAATCTTTCCCAGCATCAGGGTCTTTTCCAATGAGTCAGTTCTTCACATCAGGTGGCCAAAGTATTAAGAGTTTCAGCTTCTACATCAGTCCTTCCAATGAATATTCAGGACTGATTTACTTTAGAATGGACTGGTTGTATCTCCTTGCTGTCCAAGGGACTCTCAAGAGTCTTCTCCAACACCACAGTTCAAAAGCATCAATTCTTTGGCGCTCAGCTTTCTTTATAGTCCAACTTGCACATCCATACATGGCTACTGGAAAAACCATAGCTTTGATTAGATGGACCTTTGTTGGCAAAGTAATGTCTCTGCTTTTTAATATGCTGTCTGGGTTAGTCATAACTTTTCTTCCAAGGAGCAAGCATTTTTTAGTTTCATGGCTGCAGTCACCATCTGCAGTGATTTTGGAACCCAAAAAATAAAGTCTGTTTCTGTTTCCACTGTTTCCCCATCTATTTCCCATGAAGTGATGGGACCAGATGCCATGATCTTCGTTTTCTGAATGTTGAGTTTTAAGCCAACTTTTTCACTTTCCTCTTTCACTTTCATCAAGAGGCTCTTTAGTTTTTCTTCACTTTCTTCCATAAGGATGGTGTCATTTGCATATCTGAGGTTATTGATATTTCTCCCGGCAATCTTGATTCCAGCTTTTGCTTCCTCCATCCCAATGTTTCTCATGATGTACTCTGCATAGAAGTTAAATGAGCAGGGTGACAATATACAGCCTTGACGTACTCCTTTTCCTATTTGGAACCTGTCTGTTGTTCCATGTCCAGTTCTAACTGTTGCTTCCTGACCTGCATTTAGGATTCTCAAGAGGTAGGTCAGGTGGTCTGGTATTCCCATCTCCTTCAGGATTCTCCACAGTTCGTTGTGATCCACACAGTCTAAGGCTTTGGCATAGTCAATAAAGCAGATGTTTTTCTGTAATCTCTCGCTTTTTCTATGATCCAGTGAATGTTGACAATTTGATCACTGGTTCCTCTGCCTTGTCTAAATCCAGCTCGAACATCTGGAAGTTCATGGTTCACATACTGTTGAAGCCTGGCTTGGAGAATGTTGAGCATTACTTTATTAGCGTGTGAGATGAGTGCAATTGTGCAATAGTCTGAGCAATATTCAGAATATATAAAAATCTTTTGCAACTCCACAATAAAAAGACAACCTAGTTTTAAAATGGGATAAGAATTTAAATAGGCATTTCTTGAAAGAAGACATATAGATGATCAATAAGCACATGAAATGATGCTGAACATCATTATCCATCAGGGAAATTAAAATCAAACTTCCAGTGAGATACTATTTTACACAAACTAGGATGACTATAATGAAAAAGATAATAATAATGGTTGACAGGCGTATAGAGAAATTGGAATCTTTGTATACTGGTAATGAGAATGTAAAATGTATAACTGCTTTGGAAAACAGTTTGGCAGTTTATCAACAATTTAGACATAGAATTACTATAAGTTAAAGTGTTAGTGGCTCAGTCATGTTCAACTCTTTGGAATTATCATATAACATAGCAATTCCATATATACCATATACATTATACATACAATTCCATATACATACCAATTCAAAGAGAATTCATTTTCAAGGGAACTGAAACCATACACTTACACGAAATCTTGTACATCAGTGTTCATAGCAGCATAATTAATAATAGAAATGGAAGCAACCCAGATGTCCACTCACTGATGAGTAGATTAAATGAATGTGGTGTATCCATACAATGGGATATTGCTTATAAATGAAAAGGGATGACATTCTGATACACGAGATAACGTTGCTATTGTTCCATTGCTGTTTCGTGTCTGACTCTCCACGACCTCATGGACTGCAGCACACCAGGCTTCCCTGTCCTTTACTATCTCCCGGAGTTTGCTCAAACTCATGTCCATGGAATCAATGGTGCCATCTAACCATATCTTCTGTCGTCCCCTTCTCCTCCTCCTCTCAGTCTTCCCCAGCATCAGAGTCTTTTCCAATGAGTCAGCTCTCTGCTTCAGGTGGCCACAGTATTGGGGCTTCATCATCAGTCCTTCCAAAGAATATTCAAGGTTCATTTCCTTTAGGACTGACTGGTTGAATCTACATTAACCTACATGAAAGAAGCGAGGCACAGAAGGCTACATACTGTGACATTCCATTTATATGAAAGTAAACAGAAGTAGATTAGTGGTTTCCAGGGGCTGGAGGAGGGGAGATTCCTATTTCAGTGAATACAAGATTTCTTTGGGAGGTAAGGAAAAGTCTATGCAAGTACACGTGAGGTTATATAAGTTTCTGAATATGCTAAAACCACTCAATTGTATACTTTAAAGGGGATATTTATAGTATGTAAATTTTATTTCAGTAAGAAAATTAAGACAGCCTTGATCTTAATTCTCTGATCAGAGCTGTGCTTTTTGATCCATGCCATCCCAAACCAGCCCCACCACCCACATCTGTGTCATGTCAAAATAATTTTCCTATTTCATTCTTAGAGGCACCTCTACAGTAGTTTCTTGGAAATCTAATTTTTTTTTTTTAATCTCTCTACACTTTTAGCACAACACAACTGCTTCCATATTTTCAGGTCACAGATGCAGTGATTTCAGAAGCTGAAGTTCTCTTGTTCATGGCTTTGAACAGAATATAGGCCTTTTTAAAAACAGGGACAAAACCAAGGTATCCCACTTTGGTAGATAACTCTGTGCTTTGCAAGAATTTCTTCTTTGTACTATTAAAAGTAACATTTAAAGTACTAACTGCATTTTAAAATGTCAATAAGGTTTCTCTTAAAATCTCCTTCAAGTTTGAAATGGGAGAAGAGCCACAGAATGTATAGCTATGTGCATGCTTTCCATCCTTTTATTTGGAGTAAGTCTGCATAACTCCAACTTTCTTCTACTTTAATAGACATCGTAGACCCTGATTAAGTCACACTTTGGGTTCCATCGTGCTTGGATAATGAAGCTTTGCAAGTAGCTAGGAGAGTCATGCTACCCTTACAGTGGGTGGATAGGCAAAGACAAGACAAGTGAATCAGAAAGGGAAATGGGGACAGTGGTTTAGGCAAGGGAGTCATTTTCCTCTTGTGATGCATAATGTCTAAGATAAGCAAGCATGCTTGTTCAGGCATGTCTAACTCTCTGCGACCCTATGGACTGTAGGCCGTTGGGCTCCACTGTCCATGGAATTTCCCAGGCAAGAATACTGGAGTGGGTTGCCATTTCCTCTTCCAGAGGATCTTCCTGACCCAGGGACCAAACCCACATCTCCCGCATTGTAGGCAGATTCTTTCCCATTGAGCCCCCTGAGGGCAAATGGACAAACCTGGGTGGATTAAACTCTGCTAGTGGTGGACTGGAGATTTCAGCACTCTGAGCCTTGGCAGATAATCTTCTCAAACTTCAAATAGTTTCCATTTTTATGCTTTATCAAGACCCGATTTTTATTTTCTGAAGAAACGTTTCAAGTTTGGTGCAGTATGGCTTTGCTCAGCCAGCTTGCTCAGCCAAGTCGACAGGACCAGCTAGAGAGGAAGTTTCCAGGGTTTGCAGTAGGGAGTTCAGCCCTCACCCAGGGAGATGTGGGCCCCATGTCACTTTAGGACCAGGCCAAGTCAGCGAGTAAGGGATCTGTGTTTGCACTGCCCAGCATCTCTGGGATCCCCTGCCTGACATTTTAGTTTTAGATCTAGTGTAGACCCTTATGTTGATCCTAGTGGGAGAGCAGTGAGTGGTCATGAAGAACGATCTTTTAGTTCCCTGCCCAGGAATTAAACATGGGTAACCTGGATAGAGGGGTTCCTTGGTGGCTCAGATGTTAAAGACTCTGCCTGGAATGTGGGAGACCTGGCTTTAATCCCTGAGTTGGGAAGATCCCCTGGAGGAAGGCATGGCCCTCCGGGATTCTTGCCTGGAGAATCCCCATGGACAGAGGAGCCTGGTGGACTGCAGTCCATGGGATTGGAAAGAAGTGAACACAGCTGAGCACCTAAGCACGGCTGAACACAGCACAGCCTGGATGGACACCAAGAATCCTAGCCACTAAACCACCAGGAGCTAGAAGCTAGAAGCGAAGTGGCCCTGACTCTTGCCCCTGTTTGAAAGCAAAAATGTTTCAAGGGGGCAAAAACTAAAGGCAGGTACAAAGTTTATTACTAGAGACACAGCACAGCGTATGGGCAAGCACACAGGAAAACAGCTTATCTAACTCAGAAGCAGGGCAGAGACACACACTCAAGGGAAGGGTGTGGGCGTCTTCTGCAACGAGGAGCGCAGTCAGACGCTAGGCAGACCACACATCCAGAGGGGTAGGGGCATCCTGGGTGAGGAGCAGCACAGAGGCGACATAAATCACTCGTACCCGACGGCCCTTCTGGGTCTTTGTTTCCCTTTGTCCGATTATCTTGTTTCTTTCTTCACACCTAACTGGTCCATGGATCCTCCCCAAGATGCATACACAACTTTTTGCTAAGATGGATCCCACTGCAGAGGCCTGAGGGCGCATGTCCACACTTATTATGGGGTGGGGCCCCGTCCCTTTCTGACCCCCAAGAAGCCTTTCTTCCTGTGTGCAGACAGGGAAGTCTTCCTTGACCTCAGGAATGGGTCCCTTATCTCTTTGCTTTAGCAGAGCTCAGCTTTTACCACCAGCTTTGACCTTGGAGTGTCTGCGTGAGGACAAAGTTTGCTTTTTACTTCACTTGACACATACCAGGGGTCTGGCCTGAGGCCCACTGGCTCCTGCCTCAGCATCGGGCCCTTCACGCTTCGTGTGCTGCAGGCTCCTTTGTCTGACACTCATCCTCTCACCCCCTCACTCATCTTTGCTCACCTTTGCCTGTCTCAGAGCACTTGACAAGCTTGGTCCGGAGATCCCATCCCTGTTCTGTGGGACTGAGGCCTCCTCCTTTAAGATGGAGAGGCCCAAGGGAATCTGGAAACAATGAAGCTTCTGCATCTACACTCTAATATTTCTGAATCAGTGCTGCTCAGCCTTTAGTCAGAGTCGTGATCACTGGCAGGGGTGGTGGGGTGACTGAAACACAGGCTGCTGGACCCTATAATTTAATAATAATGCCGTGTCCACCACAGCATAGCTAATTGAATTCTCAGGTTTTCCTTTTACATCATGCCTTCCTTCTCCTCTTTCTAGTCTCTTCTTTCTTCCTCAGACATTTATTCCGTGCCAACTCTGTACGTGACACGGACCTAAGCCCCTGGGCAGTGAGATAAATTAGCCGGGGATAAATAAGAAAGTCTGCAGTCAAGTCAGACAGGAAAAGAAGGTGCTGACAGGCAGCAGGGCCCTGGTGGAAGTGTGGGGGGCCAGGGCATGAGCTTTGCAGGAGGGGTGGAGGGACAGCGCAAAGGTCTCCCAGAGTCCACATGCAACTTAGAGCCTAATTAGAAGGAAAGAAATTATAGTAGCAGTAATTCGACAATGTGGTTCCCCACCCCTCCTTTGCTGAGTAGTTTAATTTGCACCTAGGAATAAAAGAATTAGGGGCTGGTAAGACTTTGAACAACACTAAGACATACAATGCACTGTATATGTAATTTTAAGGAAAATACTATATATTTCATCTTGTAGACATAGTTATGTGTTGATTTTGTCAGAGGATGGAATTGTAGAAGTATTTTAGGGAAGTTGAAAGTCTCTATCACAGGGTTGCATGCACAGGTAGCTTTTGCATCAGCTGAGACATACAGACCCTAAGGCTGGCCCAGGAGAGACCCAGAGATGGGGACACAGCGGAAAAACACACTTAAGGGGAAGGTCTTTGCCACGGAAGGGTGCCGCCTTCTGGCCAGATGTTCAGGAATGTCTAGAGCTGGGAACAGTTGTGTGGTACTCAGACCACTTCAGGCTGCTTTGAAAACAGAATTTTCAAGGTAATGATACTTTTAGTTAGAAGAAAACCAAGTGGACTCTCTCAAGTAGCTAAGACCTACCCAAGTACCCATGAAAAGAAATGAAAGAGTGTGAGGCTTATGTTTTACTGTCAGAGATAATCTTCAAATCTTCTATTTTAGAAAATCAACTTAGAGCATTCATAAATCTGCATTCTCTGTTTTTTGAAATAGAAAGCATATTATAATCAGTCAGAAAAATAAAAGTAAAGCCACCTACTATGTAGGTACCAGGCACTGAATTAAGTACTTTACAAATATTAGCTTCATTTAATCTTCACAGTCATTCAATGACATGTACCCATTTTATAGATGAGAAACATGAGCCTTAGAGGGGTTTGTCACTTGTCCAGAGCTTTTATACACCATTTGGCTGGTAAGTGACAAAGTGAGGATTTGAACCCGGTTTCTGTCTGAACACATGACTTAACAATTGTGATATGCTGTGGATAATCCATGGTGGATTATCAAATTGCAGATCAGTTTCTTGCCCAGAGCCCATGGCTGGTCAACCGACAAGGCAGGCCTACAGCTTTTGCTTGCATCTTATTAGTGAGATGCGCTGGAATTCCTGGCTTCAGGTATAAGTATCTCCTCTTGAATTTTGTGGGGACCTTTGAGCCTCACAGATGCCCGTGGAAGTCTAAACCCTAGGGTGACCTCTCCATGCCTGGTGGGACCCTGATTCAAAGGGGTGGGGGTACACTGCCAGCCCGTGTTTCCTTTCCATGTCTTTGCCTGAGATGAAGAAGGACTTCTTGGGGGCCTCAGAAAGATGTTCTAGGCTCTTAAACAGCAGGAGGGGCTTGGCCTCAAGCAGTCCTGGGGTGTCTAGTCCTGTTTTCTCCTTCAGATGCTTCAAGAAAGATCCATTTCAGGAAGAAAAGCTCACTTCTCTGACCCAAGGAGGATTTAAAATAATACCTGAATTTCCTACTCTGAAACCTTGAGCCTTTTACCTTGCTTGGTAATTTTGTTTCTAGTGTATTTTGTGTGTTCTGTGTGAGAAGGTTGCCAGGGAGTGCTGGGTCCTCAGCCTCATCCTCCTGCACACTATGTGGTCCAGACATCCGAGTGAGTGAGGCCACATGGCCGAGGCCTCTGTGGAGCTTAGTGGGGCTACAGTTGTGCTTAGTGGGGGTTCAAAGACGACCAGTGGGGCTTTTTCTCTAAACTAGCCTTTATTTATGTCTACTCTGTGCTCATCTTAGGTTTCACCTCAATTATTTTAGTAATTCATAAAAAAGAAATTTTTGTTTCCTAGAGTGCTTGGGAAATTGTACATGGAAATTCCTAGCTATGGTATGCATTTTCTTTCAGTTTATTATTACCATCTACTGAAAAAATACAGTGAATCTGTACCATTGCTAGTAATAATTCAAAAAATAATATGAATAAAGTGTGCTGCTATTGATTCTAGAAAGCTAGGAAATATGGATTTTGGGCTAAATGGTTATGTAGCCTTTCTTTCTCTATCAGAAAAACACACATATACTCTATTTCCTGGAAATGTTAAAGCAATATAGTAAAACATGTCCAATACTGATACTAAATCTATATATTAAAATGTTTCAGAAACTATTTTAAAATATGAATGTGTACAAATTGTTACATATGTATGTATATATAATACATATCTGGCATCTGCATTGTATATATGTGGCACATATACATTATCTGTAATAATCCTAGTACTAAGTAATGGTGATGTCTCCATTTTACAGATGAGGAAACTGAGGCATAGAGAGATTGGGTAACTTATGCAGGCTCACACACAAGCTGTCAAATGGTGGGATAGTCTATGTGCTTAACTACGAGACTCTACTGCCCCCACAAGTAGATGTTTCCTGGGTGACACAGGAGGCATTTTGGATTTGAGGGGTAACTCAGAACTGATCATTAAGAACCTCAGCTAGGAGTTTGACTTGGTGGCAAAAGCACTGGACCAGGGCTCAGACCAACATCAGTTTAGCCCTGGTTCTGCCATTTATGAGTCGCATATGTTTGGGCACGTCTCCTCCTGACTCTCACTTTCCTCACCTATAAAATGGAGATGGTGATAACATGCCCAGACGCTTCGTAGAAGGGTCGTGAAGACAGCTGACATAGTGGATGTGAAAGACATCTGAAAACACTTGACGTGCTCCATAAACATTCAGAAAGGATTTGTCACAGGCTTACAGCTCATTTGGCGATTCCAAACTAAAGCTGGATCAGTCTTAGCCCAGTGCCCTTTTCACTCAGCTGTGCCGTGTCAGCGTGCCTTTGAACAAATTCACGCACTGCTCTGTATTAGCTCCTTTTCTGGAGAAATGGGAGCACCCCCTTGGAATATCATCCTCTCGTTACTATTGTAGAGAATGTTTTCTCCACTCAGCAGTCCTCTCTTTTTCCTTCAGATTTGAGAAGTGTTAGTTTTCTTTTGTCCCTCTTGCCTAAGAGACTAGAACACTGTATTACGAATGAAAATTTCCTTTAACTGAGAAAAATCAGATTTGCTCAGAGTGGAAGAGGGCCTCGTCTGAAGTGCAAGAGATCCAGTTTTGCAGATAGAAAAGCTGAGCGTCAGTCTGAGGGGGCACTTAACACCACCCAGCAACACAGGGGCAAAGCGGCCAAAACCAAGTGTCCAGACTTCCAGGCCAGGCCCCGTTCTACTTCATGACGCTGCTCCTTGCACTGAGACGCTATGGATGTTTGGGGTTTATTTATTTTAGATGTTTGTTTTATTCCTGATAGATCACCTGCAAGGAATGCCTTCCGTCTCTAAGTGTTTGTACTTGGTTACTTCCAGACGGAGACTGCATAAGCTGGGCGTGTCGAAGATCACCCAAGTGGATTTCCTGCCCAGGGAGGTGGTGTCCTACTCCAAGGAGACCCAGACACCTCTGGCCACACATCAGTCTGAAGGTGAGTGATGTCTTTTGTTTACTTTCCATGTGATCTCTGGGGAAACGACCAGGGAGCCGCATCGTTCTTGTTGATCTTGTTTCTTACCGTAAGACATCTTCACAAATATAATGACACACCAAAAGCTGAAATCTCTTTGGGCTCTGGTTTTGGAAAGGGTGGAGAGGAAACCTAGTGGTACTCCTCCAGGGGGATCGTGAACTTTCAAATGGGTCACTTAGAAAGGTCACACTTTGTTAACACTATGTGAGGCCAGGGAACATCTCCAAGGAAAAATGTAATAGAAACTTCTCTGAATTTTATTGGTAAGAGTGTGTGTACGTTAGACTCATCATTTACAGGTATCAGCAAACTATAAACCCCACCAGCTCATCGAGGGAAGGTGTTTGGGAATCCAGCCACACCCAGTCCTGCGTATCTAAAGGACTGCTTTCTTGCTGTGTGGTAGACCCATGTGGCCTAAAGTCTTGACTATAATCTGGCACTTTTCCGAAAAACTTCGCTGACCCCTGACTTGCTTTGCCAATTCAGATGGCAAACACTGAGTTTCTTAACACAATTTAAAAAGACTTTCCATGTACGCTCTGTGGAGGGGAATGGGAATTGACCTCCCTGCCTCCTTTGTGCATTCCCGAAAATGTCAACTGGAAAATGTACACGCAAATCCCAGTACGTCATAAAAATACACTGATAAGAGAAGTCGAAGGTAATCAATGAAAATGCATCTTAGAAGTGAAGAATGACACCAAAGCGAAATTGCTCCAAAGCAGAAGCAGGAGATATATACACTTAAAATAGGATAAGTGAAGGTCGCCTTGATAGAGGATAGCGCCGTTGTCATAGCTGAGCAAACTCTCTGTTGTTATTTTATTGTCTGGTGCAGTAGAGGGGATGTTAGCATTCTGAGTTCATTGTTGTTGTGTAGTACATACAAAAGCCATGAAATTGAGAAATGATTTGCATTGCCTGCTTGGTTTACAGCACGTATCAGTCCGCGAACTTTGGTTTGTGCGAGTTACAGAGCTTTTCAGTTTTGGGTTTCAACCCGTAACATTAATAGACAAGTGAAATCAGGTTCCTTGAAGGAGAGTGCTGCCTACGCTGCACGCCTTCTGAAAACCTGTCTTGGATAATGCCAGCTGGTGTGGTGAGGATTCTTCGGCAGAAGGGCCTCCCTTTTTTCAGGTGTGATTATGAAATGCATTTTAGAAGCTAACAAGTAGCACCCTCTGGTGGTGAAATGTTAAACCAACTATTTCAACGAACCTAAGAACGATACGTCAACGTGGCAGAAAATATGAAGTTGGGAAAGATTTTGGGAGTTCACCCAGTCTATCCCTGGGCCTTCAGGCAAATCAGCAAGATCATTAAAAACAACCTCGCCACCCAACCAAAACATTTGTTTGAGTTAATTTGCTGCCAGAGGTATTTGCAGAACTGTAGCCGGAGGTATGTTTATTTAGCCCAGAATTTGACCCATAACATAAAGTTCTACAATTGACATTGGAGAAGGAGTGGATTGTTTTTTGGAAATGTGTAGACTTTAGATATTGGAAATGGTACAGAAATGTTTACAAGGGAAGATAAATTAAGGATGAAAAGGCATTGACTCTAAACTTTTAAACTGGAACACGTCAAAAGGAGGAGGCTGGGCTTTCCATTTTATGACTGCAGAGAGGGCTTGGGACCCTTCATTATGCTGTGGTCCAAGCAGCAGGAAAGAAAGAATGCATTCCCCTGCTCTTGGCAGAAGTTCTTTCTGTTTTGTTAACAAGGCTCATAGAGCTTTTTCATGGTGATGGGCATTTCGATGGTTCAAATTCCACAATGTAGATTTAAGCTCAAAGTGAGCTACTCTCCCCGTAGACAGTGAAGCAACCTCCGGCAGGTTTAGATGGGCATTTGAGTTCAGCAATGGTCCGCTCCCCTCAGATGATTCTCTGGCTACCTGAGTGGTCCAGCCCCTGGCTGACAGGGGTGCCCCACGACCCCCTTTCACCCGCAGTGTGAAGGGAGCCAACAGAAGCAGAATAGGAGGCTCTTCCACGTGGCTGGTTTGAGTTGGCTTCCAGTCTGGGAGCTTGGGCCATGGCACCGGTTTCATGGCAACTGCCGCCGTTCAGGGTCAGGAAACAATGAACTACTGAGTTTTATGACCCAGTGAGGCTCTTGGATGGATAAAATACTTAAAGCTGTGGTGCCCATAAGATCCATTTTAGCTCATTACTGCCATGATGTATGAAGGAATGCCGATTATTTTTTAAGTCATTATGAGACTGGAAAATTTAACAATATTTAAACCAATGATCTCAGAGTGTTGATCTATTCTGCATCTAATGGGGTTCTTATGCATTCCGTTTTTGACGTGTTCTCATTTTACTCTTTAAAATGGAAGGGAAGGTACTGTGGACTTGCCCAGGCTTAAGCCTCTTTTCGCCACCATGTACTATAATGAATATTCTCTTAATTTGTGATCATAATGACCTGTTATGAGAAACAGTCCAGAGAATGATTTAAAGCAGAAAGATTTAGGAATGTTGTCTGCACGAACACTGGTTTTTCAGTACAAGTTTAGATCTTCCCTCCCTGGTTAGGTCATTAGTTGCCGAGGAAGAAAGCTGAGAATAGGAAATAGTGATTTGGGGAGCAGGATATCTGTCCCCGGAACATTTTAGACACATGCTTTTTATTCCTGGGTAATAAGAAAGGGGGAGAAAATGGTTCCCTTCCAAACGACAGCTGCTTTGTGTTATTAATACTAACGTCTCCCTTGATTGTCCGTGAGGTGTTGACGTCAGTTAGGATGCCAGTTTTCTGTGTCTTTACTACAGTGGGAAAAATGACTGGCCCCCCCCTAGGCAGCCAACAGATGCTTTGAAGGACAAGGATGAGACCAGACATCTCAGAAATGCCAAGTTCTGTAGTGACCCCCGGGAGAAGGAGAACTTCTTAACTTGCTGGGAAAATGTAAGCCAATCTGGAGGGAGGAGGTGGAAACTTACATAAGCTGTTGATTGTTTGAAGAGTTCTTTGGTCTTCCTTTTCTCTTTATCATATCTTATAAATGGGGACTTAGTGGCCCTGTATTGACCACCTCCTCTCCCTTAATTTCCTTCTCATGCTTCCTTTCATATATCCAAGAGAGACCAAACCGCTTGCATTTTCCAAGGCATCGTGCAGCCTCAGGCCTCCACACGGCCTGTGCATCCCATGCCTTGACTGCCATCTTTTCCTGTCTGCTTTCCTTTTGGACCACAAAGGCCAGCTCTCTAGTAATTCTACTTCTGGTTGACATCTCTTCTTATATCTTGGGCATAGTCTGTCTTCCCCTTATCAAGCCATTATTTAATTTATGTAAAAATATACTTTATTATTACTTAAATATCTTCTTTTTAGGTTTGATCTTCTTGAAGGCAAGGTGTATGTTCTTTTTTAAAAAAAGTTTTCATTGGAGTATAGTTGATTTACAATGTTGTGTTAGCTTGAGGTGTACAGCAGAGTACATCAGTTATACATATACATATATCCACTCTTTTTTAGATTCTTTTCTCATGTAGAATACAAAGTATTGAGTAGAGTTTCCTGTGGTATACAGTAGGTCCTCATTGGTTGTCTAGTTTGTATATATTAGTAGTAGAAGTAGTCAATCCCAAACTTCGAATTTATCCCTCAGCTCCCTTAACTTTGGTAAACATCAGTTTATTTTTTACATCTGTTACTTTATGTCTGTTTTGTAGATAACTTCATTTGTACCCTTTATTTTTAAGATTCCACATATAAGCAGTATCACATGGTGTTTGTCTGTCTTTATCTGCCTGACTTTATTTAGTATAGTCATCTCCAGGCCTGTCCACGTCCCTGCAAATGACACTGTCTTGTTCTTTTTACGGCTGAGTAATATTCTATTATATATACGTACTGCATCTTCTTTATCCATTGTTGATGGACACTTAGGAGGTGTGTCTTCTTTACTTCCATGCCCAGTACAGTGCTTGGCACAAAGGGCTCAACAGATATCAGTGGGAGAAACAAAGGATGAGGTAATTCTAGAGGAATAAGGAAGAAGGGAAAATGCCCATTGTATTTTGGGGAGATTGGAGTATGATGCATGCGTTAAGGCTGCACTGGTTTTGGGGGGTTTATTAGGAAAAGCCATGAGAGTACAATCGTGTGAGGAGGGGAGTTCAGTGTGCCTATTTCCACCAGGCTTCTATTTCATTGCCCAGGCTGGTGCAGGTATTACTGCTGTAAGCATGACATAGTTGTCAGACCTGAAGAGGAGAACCACCAACGCAGCCCATCTTGGCCCAGGATAGAGCAGAGCAGTCGTCGAGTTTTTACTGTGCAGAGATGCTGTTTAAAGTACTTTGGATTGGGAACGGGTGTGTAGGAAGGTGGCTGAGGAAGGTTCTTGTTTCATCTTTGTACTTTGAAAAAGTATATTTTCTTGGCTGTTTGAGGGTAATTTCTAGCGTGGCTTCCTATCCTCTCTGGCATATACTCAACAAAGATGCTTCAAGTACAGAGATATTTTCCCAGGCTAAACTAGTCCAGCACTGTGCAATAAAAACATAATGAATCATTATGCATTTTAATAATGCTTTGTTTAACCAAGTATGTTAAAAGATTATTCTAACTTGTAATCAACATAAAAATTATCAATGAGATATTATACATTCTTTTTTATATTAAATCTTCAGAATCTGGTTTGTATTTGACATAGCATATCCCAATTCAAACACTAACTTTTCCTTGGAAGTACTTGAACTGTAATAAAGCTTTCATAAAATTTACAGTTGAAAAAGTAGACTCCTATGCCACTGTTGCTCCAAACACATTTGGAAGCTGTTTAATAATGGGATCAAATGTTTAACTTTAAAGTTAAATTATAAAATGCCGTTTTTCAGTTGCTTTAACCATACCTCACTGCTCAGTAGCCGCAGTGGGCTAGTGGCTCCTGAAATGGACAGCTCAGGCCTACCATGGTTCATCAATGGTGCAGGTCGGGCTCTGAGACCTGCAGCCAGCCTGATCTCTGCTTCACTGTGGCCAGGCAGAGGGGCTGGGGTGAGGAGACCTCCCTGATTTGTGAACTCCTCCAGGTTCATGATGACTCTATAGATGCTCCTCCTTTTTGTGAGTTCAGCCATATCTAAGAAAATGTTAGATGACTGGACAGGATTGAAGTTGTACTGGCAGCAGGCTAAGTCCTCAAGTAAGCCTCATCCTGTCATATTAGAGGCAGTTGTAGGAACCCCTCTGGGTTCTCCCTTCATGATCCGTAGTTTGCTGTTCAGTTGCTAAGTCACGTCCAACTCTTGGTGACCCCATGGACTGCAGCACGCCAGGCTTCCCTGTCCTTCACCATCTCTCGGAGTTTGCTCAACATCAGGTCCAGCGAGTCGGTGATGCCATCTGACCTTTTCATTTTCTGCTGCCCCCTTCTCCTTTTGTCTTCAATCTTTCCCAGCTTCAGGGTCTTTTCTAGTGAGTCAGCTCTTCGCATCAGGTGGCCCAAGTATTGGACCTTCAGCTTCAGCATCAGTCCTTTGAATGACTGACTATTCAGGACTGATTTCCTTTAGGATGGACTGGTTGGATCTCCTTGCAGTCCAAGGGACTCTCAAAAGTCTTCTCCAACACCACAGTTCAAAAGCATCAATTCTTTAGTGCTCAGCCTTCTTTATGGTCCAGTCTCACATCTGTACATGACTACTAGATAAATCATAGCTTTGACTGTTTGGACCTTTGTCGGCAAAGTGATATCTCTGCTTTTCAATACACTGACTAAGTATGTCATTATTTTCTTCCAAGGAGCAAGCATCTTTTAAATTTCATGGCTACAGTCACCATCCACAGTGATTTTGAAGCCCAAGAAAATAAAATCTGCCATTGTTTCCATTTTTTCTGCATCTGTTTGCCATGAAGTGATGGGACCAGATGCCATGATCTTAGTATTTTTTGAATGTTGAATTTTAAGCCAGCCTTTTCACCCTCCTCTTTCACCTTTATCAAGAGGCTCTTTAATTCCCCTTGGCTTTCTGCCATAAGGGTGGTGTCCTGCATATCTGAAGTTGTTGGTGTTTCTCCTGTCAGTCTTTATTCCAGCTTGAGCTTCACCTGGCCTGGCATTTAGCACGATGTACTCTGCATACAACTTAAACAGGCCAGGTGGCAATATACAGCTTTGTCCTACTCCTTTCCCAGTTTGGAACCAGTCTGTTATTCCATGTCTGGTCCTAACTATTGCTTCTTGACCTGCATCCAGTTTTCTCAGGAGGCAGGTAACTTGGTCTGGTATTCCCATCCCTTTAAGAATTTTCCACAGTTTGTTGTGATCCACACAGTCAGTAATTTAGATGCTAGAATATTTATAGTCCTTGTACCCTGTCTTCACATTGCCCAAAGGACTACTGAAGACCACGTATGACCTCCTTGTTAGTTATCTACACGTCTGCTGCCCCCGTCCTTCTTCATGAAGTAATGAGAGACCAGAACTAAGGTTTGTGTTCTTCCCGCTGTATAGCACAGGATCTCTGCTCAGTGTTATGTGGCAGCCTGAATGGCAGGGGAGTTTGGGGGAGAATGGATACATGTGTATGTATGGCTGAGTCCCCTTGCTGTTCACCCAACAAAACTATCACAACATTGTTAGTTGCCTATACTTCAATACAAAATTAAAAATAAATAAATGAATTAAAAAAAAAAGATTTGAGTTATAAACTGCAGAGTGTTGAATTCTAAGTCCTCCTACACGTTGGTGGTCCCAAGAACATAACTCTTTGATACGAAGTTGACAAGTAAAGACATCTTGCAAAGAATCTAAGTGGAAATACTTATTTGGAACCTAAAATTTGAAATTGGACAGTTCCTATTTCCTAGTTGAAGCCAGTCCTGAAACACCTGGAGGTGACCTGGGAGAAGACGGGGTACGGTGTCATAACCTTGGCATCCAGCTGGATCCCAGTTTCCGGGACCTCAACACACCTTCTCTGAACTTACTGTTTAAAGGAGCACCACATGTCCCATGACAAGCTATGGTGGCATCTGGATGCAAATTAAAACTCCTAGTGAAGGTGGCACACGCTCATCTTATTTTTAGCTTCTGTTTTTCAGATAAGAACCGACACTCTTCCAGGGAGATGGTGACATCTGCCACGTTTTGCTTCCTTAAAATATGCCTGCTCTTTCTCTTCCGACACTTGGTTGAAGTGTTAGTCCTCTCTCAGAACAAGCTGTAGAGGCTCCAGGCCCAGTGCTAACAAGATTAGCAGTGGAAAGATTCTCTCCTGGGATATTAGTTTTCTTTAGCAATGTTAATCTCATACCTGCTTGGGAAAACTTTTGAAAGACAAAAGAAAAGAAAGGAGGGGGGAGGGAGTGCTTTCTAAGGAGCACAGACACCTCAGACAATATTTTTTAGGTATTATTTATATCAAATAGACACATTTTTCTAGTTAAAATTGTTTTTCCTATCTCTCAACCACCTATCTATTGGTCAGGAGAGCATTCATGATTTACTTTATTTGGTTTATATTTGACACTAAAATAGACATTGGGTTGGCTTAGCTGCCAGTCAGTCTTGATATTCCAAAGGAGAAGCCTCATGCTACAAGGTAATTTATTTTTAAAAAACACCCAGTGAGAGACCCAGAGATGGTATTTGACCCAAATAACAGTCAAATGAGCTCATTTATTCAGAATATTCCTCCCACTGAAAAACAGAAGGGCACCAACTAACAACTAAAAATGAAATCAGAAATGTAATGAAAAGGCTAAATGCAGCGCAAGATTTGGTGCCAGCGGGCACTGTCTTACTTACTATGCCTCTGGTGGAAGATGAGACGGCTGGATGACTCAATGGACATGGGTTTGAGCAAACTCCAGTAGATGGTCAAGGACGGGGAAGGGAGTGCTACAGTCCATGGGGTCACAGAGAGTGGGACGTGACTTAGTGGCTGAACAACAGCTATAGTCTACAGCTCTACAGAGAGGGGAGAGTCAATGGGCAAAATAGCCCTGGGGCATCCCGGGAACTTTCGGCTCAATATATGATTGTGTTTTGGCCACAGCACTATACTAAAAAACAAACTGTTATTTTTGAAAGGTGACTTATGTATTGGCTGCACTAGTCTGCGTTGTGTGGGGACTTTCTCCAGGTGCGGAGGGTGGGCTGCTTCTTGTGGTGGCTTCTCTTGGGGAGAACAGGCTCTAGGTGCCTGGGCCTCAGCCACTGTGGCACACAGGCTTTAGCTGCCCAAAGCATGTGAAATCTTCCCGGACCAGGGATCAAACCCGTATCCCCTGCATTGGCAGGTGGATTCTTATCCATTGACCCACCAGGGAAGTCTCAAATTGTTGTATTTTAGGAAGAGAGTTTGAGAATTTTATTTAACCATGGGTGAATTAATTAACCAACGTATCACAGTCTCTAGACTATCAAGAGTCAATGTGCTTTGAAGATGCATGGCATTCAGAAGTAAAAGGTTTTGCGTAGAATAAAAACATTGTCCTTTTAAAGTTGTGATGGCTCCATCCCTTTAGTTTTTCTTAAAACTGAAGGTATCTTCAGAGCAGGACGATAAGAAGCTTAACTAAAGCTAAGGACCTATAAGCTCAAATTAACATAAAAGCAGCTGTGAGTTTTTTTTTTTTCCTGACTCCAAAGCTTACACGTTCAGGTAGATTTTCTAAGCACATTTAACTAATATCTAAATTATAGACCTAATATCAAGTTAACATGTAATCATAAATCACTAATTGCTTCCCTCAAGTCCATTTACAAATCCAATTTTGTTGATCTCCAAGGCATCCCTTCTCAGAGGTTCTCATGAACCTGGTTACAGACACATCAGTTCTTGTATCACTGATGCCTGCACAGTGCCTAATATTTGGTGTGGGAATGAATGGATGACCTCACTTAACTAATAGAGTAACCCCAACTGTTTGTCTATTGAGCTGGATGATGGAAGAAATAAAAGAGGTAGGTCTAAGGATATGAGATGGGAGGAAGTGCCCCAGAATTTATATTTTCAAATGCAGAAGAACTGTGGTTAATTTAAGCAGAAGAACTGTACAAAAAAGATCTCCATGACCCAGATAACCACGATGGTGTGATCATTGACCTAGAGTCAGACATCCTGGAATGTGAAGTCAAGTGGGCCTTACGAAACATCACTCTGAACAAAGCTAGTGGAGGCAATGGAATTCCAGATGAGCTATTTCAAATCCTAAAAGATGATGCTGCGAAAGTGCTGTACTCAGTATGCCAGCAAATTTGAAAACTCAGCAATGGCCACAGGACTGGAAAAGGTCAATTTTTATTCCAATTGCAAAGAAAGGCAGTGCCAAAGAATGCTCAAACTACCACACAATTGTACTCATCTCACACTCTAGGACTAAAAGATGATGCTGCGAAAGTGCTGTACTCAGTATGCCAGCAAATTTGAAAACTCAGCAATGGCCACAGGACTGGAAAAGGTCAATTTTTATTCCAATTGCAAAGAAAGGCAGTGCCAAAGAATGCTCAAACTACCACACAATTGTACTCATCTCACACTCTAGGAAAGTAATGCTCAAAATTCTCCAAGCAAGGCTTCAGCAGTACATGAACTGTGAACTTCCAGATGTTCAAGCTCAGTTTAGAAAAGGCAGAGGAACCAGAGATCATACTGCCAGTATCCACTGGATTACTGAAAAAACAAGAGAATTGCAGAATAACTTCTGCTTTGTTGACTATGCCAAAGCCTTTGACCGTGTGGATCACAGCAAACTGTGGAAAATTCTGACAGAGATGGGAATACTAGACCACCTTACCTGCCTCCTGAGAAATGTGTATGCAGGTCAAGAAGCAATAGTTAGAACCGGACATGGAACAACAGACTGGTCCCAAATCAGGAAAGGAATACTTCAAAGCTGTATATTGTCACCCTACTTATTTAACTTATATGCAGAGTACCTCATGTGGAAGGCCGGGCTGGATGAAGCACAAGCTGGAATCAAGATTGCTGGGAGAAATATCAATAACCTCAGATTTGCAGATGACACCACCCTTATGGCAGAAAGTGAAGAAGAACTAAAGAGCCTCTTGATGAAAGTGAAAGAGGAGAGTGAAAAAGTTGGCTTAAAACTCAACATTTGAAAAACGAAGATCATGGCATCCAGTCCCATCACTTCATGGCCAATAGATGGGTAAACAATGGAAACAATGATAGACTTTATTGTTGGGGGCTCCAAAATCACTGTAGATGGTGACTGCAGCCATGAAATTAAAAGATACTTGCTCCTTGGAAGAACCTAGCCAACCTAGACAGCATATTAAAAAGCAGAAATACTACTTTCCCAACAAAGGTCTGTCTAGTCAAGGCTATGGTTTTTCCAGTAGCTCACGTATGGATGTGAGAGTTAGACTATAAAGAAAGCTGAGTGCCGACGAATTGATACTTTTGAACTGTGGTGTTGGAGAAGACTCTTGAGAGTCCCTTGGACTGCAAGGAGATCCAACCAGTCCATCCTAAAGGAGATCAGTCCTGAATATTCCTTGGAAGGACTGATGCTGAAGCTGAAACTCCCAATACTTTGGCCACCTGATGCGAAGAACTGACTCATTGGGAAAAGACCCTGATGCTGGGAAAAATTGAAGGCAGGAGGAGAAGGAGCAACAGAGGATGAGATGGGTGGATGGCATCACCGACTCGATGGACCTGAGTTTGAGGAGGCTGTGGGAGTTGGTGATGGACAGGGAAGCCTGGCGTGCTGCTGTCTGTGGGGTCGCAGAGAGTCAGACGCAACTGAGTGAATGAACTGAACTGAATCTGAGCAGGAAAGAGTTTGAGCAGAAGGATAATATGTAAGTCACAGAATCAACATGATGATTGAAAAGGCAGACTCAGAAGTCAGGCTGAGAAGCTAATTGTCAAGAAGATAGCCAAAACTTAAAGTATAAAATATTTTCAGTAAGTCTACCACCAGCGAACCTAGGAGGAGCATGCCAGGTAAGGGCAAAAATCCAGAATAAGCAGTTAGTCTAGTGAAAGCAAGTTGATTCCCCACTACACAAGAGAAAAATGTGATCAACTTGGCTGGTTCTTCTTATGAGGTATGGTTCAATATTGGGAATGTTGATTGATCTCTGGTTGGACAGTAGCCAAGGCATCTTGAGTTAGGGCAACTGTGCCCTTGTATAGCCTTGATGTACATACTTATAGCTCTAGATACTTTATGAGTCCACTGAGCAAGCACTCGTGCAGGTGGACACAGAATAACCAGCGTTTAGAAATAGAATATATCAACTATTCCACCTTAGAAGCCTCCTTCACAGTGCATAACTTTAAACAAATTCTTATTGAAGTATAGTTGACTTACAATTGATGTATTAGTATCAAGTGTACAGCAAAGTGAGTGAATTATGTATATACGTATATCCACTGTTTTTTAGATTTCTTTTCCCATATAGGCCATTACACAGTATGGAGCAGTGTTCCCTTTGCTCTATGGTAGATCCTTATTGGTTACACAGTGCATTTTGTATATACACATTCAACTTTTTTACAAAAATATATTTATTTATTTGGCTGTGTTGGGTTTTAGTTGCAGCATGTGAGATTTTTGCTGCAGCCCATGGGCTTCCCTAGTTATGGCACACAGGCCTCTCTCTAGTTGTGTGTGTGTTTAGATGCCCCGTGGCATGTGGGATCTTAGTTCCCAGACCAGGGATTGAACCTGCATCCCCTGCATTGGAAGATGGATTCCTAAGCACTGGACCACAGGAAAATCCCCCCAGTGGGTAACTTTTGATTGTACATAAATATTCTGTCACTCTGGGTACATGTTGAAAGGTCCTGCTATGTACCTCTTTCCTTAATCTTTTGCATTTGTATCCTCTAATTGTGACCTCTCAGTTATTGCTCATGGATTAGTTTTGGATAGAGCCCTTTCTCAAACAATCTATTCTTCCAACTAAAGTGGGCAACGAGATCAAAATTCTTTTCCAAGTGGAGTTGTAGTGGTTGTTCTCCTGCACTAAACTTCAGGCCTACACCTAAACGGAGGTGTACTGTCAGCTGTCCACTTCTGGCTTTTGCCAGCCTATCACCTAGAAATTTCCAGAGTTCAGACTCAAAGGTTTTCAGACAGCTAGTCACAGGCCATTTCTCATTAGGCTGGGAGAGGAGTGAGAGTGCCGCAGAAGTAATGACATGACAGGGTGGACAGCTGGCTCGTGGAGACTGCTTCTACAACTCAGTATAGAGCGCCTGCTGACGAGCTGACAATGGGAACCTGACTTTATGGCCAGGTGGATTCGACAGCACTCCAGTTCATAATGCCTTGTCTATTTTCCGCAGTCACCCGATGTCTCTACTTGTGTCTGCTTGTTGGGAACACTAACGCCTATCTCTCAAAAGGATAGTATTAACAACATAATGCAGCGCCTCTACTGTAGCGCTAAGATCTAGGCATCTGTTTTGTGATTCCCTTTCAGAGCTCTTTGCTTTTCCACAGACATGTTGGGCATCACTGGAAATTTTGTTCCACAAAATTTCTAGGTAATATAGCCATTGAAAGTAGAAGCCTTTTGGGGCACCTGGTAAATGGGTTGAATAAAGCACATGCAAATTTTGGATACGTTGCCTGCAAAGGCCAAAATGGCCCACCAAGTGTGACAACTGTTCGCATTACAGAAGGAAGATATTTGCCATAAGCATCGGCACTTTTGACCACTAGCCTCGTAGAAGCTTTCCTGAAGTAGCAGGTCTCTGTCTTTTCAAATCCTTTGCTCCCATCCACTAGCCTCATGGAAGCTTTCCTGAAGTAGCAGGTCTCTGTCTTTTCAAATCCTTTGCTCCCATCCACTAGCCTCATGGAAGCTTTCCTGAAGTAGCAGGTCTCTGTCTTTTCAAATCCTTTGCTCCCATCCACTAGCCTCATGGAAGCTTTCCTGAAGTAGCAGGTCTCTGTCTTTTCAAATCCTTTGCTCCCATCCACTAGCCTCATGGAAGCTTTCCTGAAGTAGCAGGTCTCTGTCTTTTCAAATCCTTTGCTCCCATCCACTAGCCTCATGGAAGCTTTCCTGAAGTAGCAGGTCTCTGTCTTTTCAAATCCTTTGCTCCCATCCACTAGCCTCATGGAAGCTTTCCTGAAGTAGCAGGTCTCTGTCTTTTCAAATCCTTTGCTCCCATCCACTAGCCTCATGGAAGCTTTCCTGAAGTAGCAGGTCTCTGTCTTTTCAAATCCTTTGCTCCCATCCACTAGCCTCATGGAAGCTTTCCTGAAGTAGCAGGTCTCTGTCTTTTCAAATCCTTTGCTCCCATCCACTAGCCTCATGGAAGCTTTCCTGAAGTAGCTGGTCTCTATATTTTCAAATCCTTTGCTCCCATCCGCTAGCCTCATGGAAGCTTTCCTGAAGTAGCAGGTCTCTATATTTTCAAATCCTTTGCTCCCATCCACTAGCCTCATGGAAGCTTTCCTGAAGTAGCCAGTCTTTATATTTTCAAATCCTTTGCTCCCACCCTTTAGCCTGCTTTGCACGAGTGCTCAGTTGCTTCACTTGTGTCTGACTTTTTCCAGCCTTCTGGACTGTAGCCCGCCAGGTTCCTCTGTCCATGGGATTCTCCAGGCAAGAATACTGGAGTGGGTAGCCATGCCCTCCTCCAGGGGATCGGCCCGACCCAGGGATCCAACCTTTGCCTCCTGCATCTCCTACATTGCAGGTGGATTCTTCACCACTGAGCCACCAGGGAAGCTCATCACCTAGCCTACTTGTGTCTTATCAAAGTATTGAGAGTACCAATCCAGCTTACTCTCCAGGTCCTGCGAGCATGATGCCTTGTGTTGAGTGAGATTATCAAGGTCTGTAGATAAAGCCAGCTTTCTGGTTTAGGAAGATGAAGATGTAATAAGATATAAGGCTATGACGATGCAAAGAGAAAGTGGGTCTTCTTTGGCTGTCAAGAAAAGGCTTGGTCTAGACTGTGGCTTGAGGGGGGTGCTTCCAGACCTCTGTGTTCTCCTCTATATTCAGTTTGTCATTATTTCTTGATCAGTACTGCCACTTTCATGTAAGTGACTTGGTAAGGCTGGAAATTCAATGGGCTTTCTCCAGGCACCCACAGAATTTTACATTTGTGTTGGATTTTGGCAGACATTTATGTAGAAAATTATCACAACCAGAGAAATTCCCCAGGTCTATGCTTTGAGCTAAAATATAGAGATCTAAGCCCGTCATCTCGTCTTTAAGCCCTCCGGTCTCATTAGAAGCAGCCACCTCACCCTAGCATCCTTAAATTCTTCATGCTGTTCACACTCTTCAATTTCAATGACAGTTTGATCCCTTAAATCCTTCTTTTCAATGGACACTTCATTAAAGGTCACCACAGAAGAAAAATTACCTAGTTATTTGTTATAGCTGACAGATTCCCATTCCTGAACTCTGAAGTTTCATATTTTTTTAGCTCCTGTTTGGACAAATGGGAAATGATGCTGAAGCTGAAACTCCAGTACTTTGGCCACCTCATGCAAAGAGTTGACTCATTGGAAAAGACTCTGATGCTGGGAGGGATTAGGGGCAGGAGGAGAAGGGGATGACAGAGGATGAGATGACTGGATGGCATCACCAACTCGATGGACGTGAGTCTGAGTGAACTCCGGGAGTTGGTGATGGACAGGGAGGCCTTGTGTGCTGCGATTCATGGGGTCGCAAAGAGTCGGACACAACTGAGCAACTGAACTGAACTGAACTGAGGACAAATACCAACATTGGTTTCCTGAGTGACTGTCTTCTGATACAAATTTCTGACCAGTCTGGGTCCATGGTTGCCAACAATAGAAAGTAACTCTGGTCAGCTGAAACAGAAAAGGGGTTTGTTGGAGAGGATGTGAGGTACTTGATAGAATGGGTTTTAACAGTTAGAAAATTAGATCAGAAACAGGAACAGGGAAGCCCTAACCCCTAGTGTGACTATATTTGAAAATACTACTTTAAGGAGGTAATTAAGGGAGCTTCCCTGATAGCTCAGCTGGTAAAGAATCCGCCTGCAATGCAGGAGACCTGGGTTAGGAAGATTCCCCCGGAGAAGAGAAAGGCTACTTACTCCAGTAATCTGGCCTGGGTTGCAGAGTCAGACACGACTGAGTGACTTTCACTTAAGGCTATATGGAGCTTCCCTCGAGGCTCAGACAATAAAGAATCTGCAGTGCAGCAGACCCGGGTTTGATCCCTGGGTCAAGAAGATCCCCTGGAGAAGGTCATGGCTCCTCACTCCAGTGTTCTTGCCTGGAGAATCCCACGGACAGAGGAGCCTGGTGGGCTGCAGTCCGTGGGGTCACACAGAGTTGGGCATGACTGTGTGACTGACACTAACAAGGCTAAATGAGGCCATCAGGGTATGAATCCTAATTTTATAGGATTGGGGCCTTATGATTGGAGGAAGGGAAGGAGGGAGATCCGTTTCTCTCTTTCTCTCCATGTGTATGCACCAAGGAAGGCCGTGTGGGGACATGGGAAGGAGGCTTCTGCAAGCCAGGAAGAGGGCTCTCATGAGAAACTCAACTATCTAGTGACTTGATCTGAGACTTCCCAGTCTCTAGCGCTGTGAGGAAATACATTTCTGTGGTTTATAGCACCTTGCTGTGGCAGCCGTAGCCGACCGTGACAGTGGCTAACGCAGCAAGCTGCTGCCACTGAACTTGATCAGCTTGATAAGGCAACATGGGCCTCCTGGGCTTCCTGTCCTTGAGCACTCGCTGTTATGCTCAGGGTTCTAAACCCTATTGTTAACTCCTGCCTGGAAAACTACTTCTTCCTGCACCTTGATGGTGCTCCCTGGAGATTTACCTATTTATTAAACTTGTCCATTTGGTTGCACTGCGTCTTCGTCGCTGCGTGCGGGTTTTCGCTAGTTGTGGCGAGCGGGGGCTCCCCTCTGGCTCCAGTGCGTGGCCTTCTCGTTGCCGTGGCTTCTCCTGTTGTGGAGCACAGACCCTAGCGTCTGCGGGCTCAGGAGCTGTGCTGCCCTGCAGCATGTGGAATTTTCCCGGCTCAGTGATTGAGTCCATGTCCCTTGCATGGACAGGCCGATTCTGAACCACTGGACCACCAGGGAAGTCCAGCGCTCTGCCTTCTTTTCAACCGCTGGCCTGGAAGTCCATCTCCAGCCCAAGCCATGTAGCCCCTTTATCCACCGCCGCAGACCCCGTGGCAGACTGCTCTGTACTGAGTGCCCACGCCTCAGATGGTCTGATGGAGGCTCGGGAGCGCTCACTGGTCCTCCGCTCCATTTTTGCCAGCCACTCTCAGCGAGGCCAGTTGTTGCCTTGTGGTGAAGAAGGCCTGTTGCCTATCGGTCCCCTGCTGCTGCGGCTGCTGAGTCGCTCCAGTCGTGTCCGACTCTGTGCGACCCCTTAGACGGCAGCCTACCAGGCTCCCCCGTCCCTGGGATTCTCCAGGCAAGAACACTGGAGTGGGTTGCCATGTCCTTCTCCAATGCATGAAAGTGAAAAGTGAAAGTGAAGTCACTCAGTCATGTCTGACTCTTCGTGACCCCATGGACTGCAGCCCACCAGGCTCCTCCGTCCATGGGATTCTCCAGGCAAGAGTACTGGAGTGGGGTGCCATTGTCTTCTCCAATGCATAAAAGTGAAAAGTGAAAGTGAAGTCGCTCAGTCCTGTCTGACCCTCAGTGACCCCATGGACTGCAGCCCACCAGGCTCCTCCGTCCATGGGATTTTCCAGGCAAGAGTACTGGAGTGGGGTACCATTGCCTTCTCCAATTGGTCTCCTAGATTCCCAAATAAAGAATGTGGTTCAAAGGTTCCTGTGCTCACCTATCTTCTTGGTTTAATACTCCATCCCTCCTAATTCTTTTCCTCCAAAGTAGAAATCCAGATATATCTGAAAACGTTTCTGTTCTTCTCCCTAAATGTTCCTTTTTCTTGCCATTTACCTAAACTCCCACATTTAACTTCCCTCATAGATTGGGGGAAAGGAGGAGTGATCTATACTTTTTTTTTTTTTTAATTATTCTAAATGGTAAGGAAAAGAAATTTGGAATGCTTTTTCTCCCTCAGTTAATCCTGACTCTCATCTAACTGTGGGGTTCCAAAATCCAGTTTTTTTGAGGAGGGAGGGAGCTGAATGTTACCTTTTATTTTCATTCTTCTGCACCAAATTCTAAACTTTCTACTAGCAAATGAGTGCCTTAGGTAGACTGATTGAAGATTATTATGTTCAGAAGGGAAAATGGAAAAGCACATTAATACTTAGCAAATATAACTCTCACTGCTTATCAAAATGAAGAGGACATTGTTTCTGCTCATCACTCTTCTTTAAAATAATGCAAGGCACATATGTGATTTTTAAAAATTTAGCTAATTTCTTTTCCCCACACCATGAGGCTTGTGGGATCTTAGTTCTCCCACTAGGGATTGAACCCATGCCCTCTTCGGTGGAAGCGTGGACGAAGCGTGGAGTCTTAACCATTGGACTGCCAGGGAAGTCCCTGTTTATCGCTTCTGATCAATGATAGAGTCAAGAAATACCGGGATTAAAGAACATTGCGGTGCTTAAAGAACATTCGGGCTTAACAAGCCTTTTATTCCCTGGAGAAATACAAATGATACGTTGACTAAGTTAAGAAGTATATAAGGTTCCATTTCCAGTATGGCAACATGTGGTGCTCTGTGGATCTGCTTCACAGTAAAATTAGTGAAAAAAATCATTAAACCCCTCCCCCCCATAAAACAAGCTATTTAAAGTCTCTGGAAATGGTACCATGGGCATACAGCAAATGAACAGCAATAACAACAAAATCACTTACTTTTTTAAAACTTAAGAAAGTGTGGTAAGAACAGGGAAGAGTCTGCGGTGTTGGAACCACAGCTCACTCTCTTCCTCCCTCTTCTCAGTTCATCTTGAAGCAAACCAGAGCTCAAGTGGGTGCAGAGGAGAACACAGAGCTGTCTCTTCAGCACCCAGTTGGAGGGCTACTGTATTTTCCTGGGAGGGGCGGGACATTAGCATCTCTGTTTCTGCCCAGATACCTGTTACAGAGCCTAAGTTACAAGCAAGTGCAGGGGAGAGGTGGATATTCTCTTCTTTAGCCCCATCCTGACTTGAAAGATAAGGGGACAGCATGCCAAAAATCCTGGGACCCTATGTCACCCCTCTCCAGCTCATGCGTGAAGCAGAGGTTCCATTCAGAGAGAGGCGAGCCACACGGAGCAGAGGCTGTGGCAGGACCCCACTCTGCCAAGCACCCAGCTCCAAAAGTGTGGGTGGCGCTCAGAAGGGCCCGCCCCGTCCCCTCCCTCAGCTTCAGAGCCTCCGCCCAGAGAGTCTGCCCAGGGGAATAAGCGGGCCATGAAACAGGTCAGAATCTCTTCCCAAAGAAGCTGACTTCATTTGCCACAGACTGTGGGATATTCAAACCTAAGGACTTGCTCAAAACAGTGGAGGTTCTGAGTGACTGAGTGCTCAGTTGCTTCAGTTGTGTCCGACTCTTTGTGACCCCCATGGACCTCTGTTTTTGAGATCCTCCAGGCAAGAATACTGGAGTGGATTGCCTTGCCTTCTCCAGCAGATCTTCCCAGCCCAAGCATCGAACCTTTATCTAGGTGCATCTCCCGCCTTGCAGGTGGAATCTTTACCACTGAGCCACTAGACGTTATGCTGTGAAACAAATCAGAGGCAACCGGTAGATGCATGTGAGGCGTGAGCTAAGTCATGGCTGGCTAGTTTACTCGACAGAGCGGGAAGCAGAGGAAGAGCCTTCTGAGAAGAGCCTTCTGGGGATCAGACAGACCTCAAAATCTGAACTCGAAGACTATTTCTTTAAAGGAGGCTGAGTTTCCTTGGATCAGTCTGTGCAGAGTTTGTGCCCCCGGGCATTGTTGACGACAATAGAGCAATCGGCCAGCTATTAATGGAAGTTAATAGCTGGGTGTGTCAAGGACAGTGACAGTTAAAGTGACCACAGAAGACTTGCTCTCCAGACAGGACTGCCCACATGCCCGAGACTGCACCATCTGGGGGGCAGCATCAGAGCCTTTATACCGTGAGGTGAGAGCAGAGAACAGACTTCGCCAAAATAGCCCAGTCGCTACACAAATGAGCAAATGACAATAACCAACCCCTAGGGAAGGGAATGGCACCCCACTCCAGTACTCTTGCCTGGAAAATCTCATGGATGGAGGAGCCTGGTGGGCTGCAGTCCATGGGGTCGCGAACAGTCAGACACGACTGAGTGACTTCACTTTCACTTTTCACTTTCATGCATTGGAGAAGGAAATGGCACCCCACTCCAGTGTTCTTGCCTAGAGAATCCCAGGGACGGGGGAGCCTGGTGAGTTGCCGTCTATGAGGTCGCACAGAGTCGGACATGATTGACGCGACTTAGCAGCAGCAGCAGCAGGGAAGGGAAAGGCGATCAACCAGCTCCCAGAGTTGTTACCACGTATTATCTAAAATAGCCAGTTTCCAACAACAACTAGAAAATTTGAGGCATACAAAGAAGCTGGAAAGTCTGATAGGGAGAAAAGCAGGCAAAAGAAACTGCCTTGTGAAAGCAGATTAAAAACATCAGTATTTCATTAAGTGGAGAATATCAATAAAGAAATAGAAAATTTTAAATAAGAAAAAAGCCTCAATTCAGTTCAGTTCAGTTCAGTCGCTCAGTCATGTCTGACTCTTTGCGACCCCATGAATTGCAGCACACCAGGCCTCCCTGTCCATCGCCAACTCCCGGAGTTCACTCAGACTCACGTCCATCGAGTCGGTGATGCCATCCAGCCATCGCATCCTCGGTCGTTCCCTTCTTCTCCTGCCCGCAATCCCTCCCAGCATGAGAGTCTTTTCCAATGAGTCAACTCTTTGCATGAGGTGGCCAAAGTACTGGAGTTTCAGCTTTAGCATCATTCCTTCCAAAGAAATCCCAGGGCTGATCTCCTTCAGAATGGACTGGTTGGATNGACTGTGAAGAAGGCTGAGTGCCAAAGAATTGATGCTTTTGAACTGTGGTGTTGGAGAAGACTCTTGAGAGTCCCTTGGACTGCAAGGAGATCCAACCAGTCCATTCTGAAGGAGATCAGCCCTGGGATTTCTTTGGAAGGAATGATGCTAAAGCTGAAACTCCAGTACTTTGGCCACCTCATGCGAAGAGTTGACTCATTGGAAAAGACTCTGATGCTGGGAGGGGGCAGGAGGAGAAGGGGATGACAGAGAATGAGATGGCTGGATGGCATCACGAACTTGATGGACGTGAGTCTGAGTGAACTCCGGGAGTTGGTGATGGACAGGGAGGCCTGGCGTGCTGCGATTCATGGGGTCACAAAGAGTTAGACATGACTGAGCGACTGAACTGAACTGAACTGAACTGAAGGAGTGTCAGGACTGGGGCAATGAGAACCTCAAAGTTGTTATTTATATTCGACTATATAAAGACTCCAGAAGAACTTTCTTGAGTACTTTGTTAATTTAAAGAAATTCTCTGATTTCCACTGTTTTCCTTTGCTAATTTGCTATAGTCTACAGTAACTTACATTAAAACTCTTAAATGAAAAGGAGACATATTTAGGAGAAAGTGAGGAAGTGAAAAACAAAACAATTTCCAGGAAGAGGAACCGCAAAAGTAAGTGACTAAAAAAGCAGAAAGAAGCATGGTCAGCTTTTGCGGCATAGAAGAAGCAAGAAAGGTATACACAAATAACTGGTCAAGGGCATGGAAGTGGCGGCAAGGGAGCTCCACGTGGTCCCCATACATTTTAGACAGGTCGAGGGATTTAGGGTCATTCCACTGAAGGCATTAGAAATGCAGCTGTATGACCTGGGCTTCATGGGGGAGGAGGTCCTGTATGAGAGAGATGCCTGCCTGTCCCTTCTTCTGGTTTCCAGGAAGAAAGAGGTTCCCTCAAAACTCCTGATTCTGGTTCCTTTCTTTTCTCCTCGTAATAGAGATAAAATTGTGGGAAGGTTGGTAGATAGTGATTGGCCAACATTTCTTGATTGGATGAAACTAATTTACCAGTGGTCCTTGGTGGTACTTAACACTTCTTCTTAAGTCAGAACTATTCCAGGGTCTAGAATCTGGGGGAAATGTGCAGCAAGTTACCCCTTCCACAGGAAGTTGAAATGGAATGGATTGCCGTTTCCTTCTCCAGGGGATCTTCCCAACCCAGGGATCGAACCCAGGTCTCCTGCACTGCAGGCAGATTCTTTACTGACTGGGCTGCCAGGGAAGCCCTTCCCAGTAGGTTACAATTACCGATGTATCCTGTATCAGTATTAATGGTGATAGCCTGGCCTTTGTTAATTTTGTCTTTGATCTTGTTTCTCTATGAATTCATAACTTGGGGCAGGAAAGAGTGGTGCTGTTAATGTTAATCTGATCCTTCAAGACCTCAGCATCTTGGTACATAACCTGGAAATCTAATCCAAGCCTCCCCACATGATATGTGAATTGCATCAGCTGAGTGGATTTCCTGCCCACAGCTGATGTTTCCTTCAGTATGAAGCTCAGTTAGTGTAATACTCCTGGCCGCTTACACCCTTTCACTCACTCCACCCTGCGCCCCAGCCTCCATCGCAGAGGAGGTTCAGTGACTTGTTTCAAGCACAGTCAACATACCTGTAGTGGACAAGTTATCTATCCCTCTGCTGTGCCTTCAGTCGTATCCAGGTCACACCTAGCTGGGGAGGCCTGTCAGGTCTGGTCTTGCCTCTGACTGGCTGGGTAATTCTGCCTAATTCAGGAAATCAGTAAGCTTTTCCACTCAGTCTTTATCATTGATGAAAGTATTACTTTGGCCTAGCTTCATTGTTATCTTTGCTTTATTTCCCATTTGGGTGCAATTTATTTCATCTTTTAAGAAGCTCAACAAGTATTAGGAAAATCGTGGCAAGATATCAGTTCTATAGAGATCAAAGTACTGAAAATATTAATAATATTAAGAACTCTAGGTCATTAGACAGAAAAAGAGTAACTGGTGTTAAGAGGACAGGTTTACGTTCTGACTGTGAGAAAAGGGCTCATTACAGAAGTGGGTGTCAAGATCAGAAGGAATCAGTAATAAAATCAACTTAATGTTGGGCCCCAAATTCCTTTTATTCCTTCCTGTTTTTTTTTTAAAGTTACTTTTAATTAGAAGATAATTGCTTTACAATGTCATGTTGATTTCAGCTGTATAACCACGTGAGTCAGTCATAAGTATACATATATCCCCTCCCTCTTGAGCCTGTCTCCCACACCTTTTAGGTTATCCCAGAGCACCGAGCTGGGTTCCCTGTGCTATATGTATAGCAGCTTCCCACTAGCTGTTTTACACATGGCAGTGTATATACATCAATGCTGCTCTTTCAATTCATCCTCCTCTCTCCTTCTTCTGCTGTGTGCACAGATCTGTTTGCCATATCTGCATCTCGATTCCTGCCCTGAAAATAGGTTCATCAGTGCCATTTTTCTAGATTCCATATATATAATATACATTAATAAATGATATTTGCTTTTCTTTTTCTGACTTACTTCACTGTATAACAGGCTCTAGGTTCATCTACCTTAGTTAAACTGACTCAAATTTGTTCCTTTTTGTGGCTGAATAGTATTCCATTGTATATATGTACCACAGTTGTTTTATCTGTTCATGTATTGATGGACATCTAAGTTGCTTCCATGTCCTAGCTATTGTAAATAGTGCTGTTGTGAACATTGCGGGTACATGTGTCTTTTTGAATTATGATTTTCTCAGGGTATATGTCCAGTAGTGAGATTGCTGGGTCTTATGAAATTAAACAACGCTTACTCCTTGGAAGAAAAGTTATGACCAACCTAGATAGCGTATTGGAAAGCAGAGACATTACTTTGCCAACAAATGTCTGTCAAGTCAAGGCTATGGTTTTTCCAGTGGTCATGTGAGAGTTGGACTATGAAGAAAGCTGAGCGCCGAAGAATTGATGCTTTTGAACTGTGGTGTTGGAGAAGACTCTTGAGAGTCCCTTGGACTGCAAGGAGATCCAACCAGTCCATTCTGAAGGAGATCAGCCCTGGGATTTCTTTGGAAGGAATGATGCTAAAGCTGAAACTCCAGTACTTTGGCCACCTCATGCGAAGAGTTGACTCATTGGAAAGACTCTGATGCTGGGAGGGATTGGGGGCAGGAGGCAAAGGGGGTGACAGAGGATGAGATGGCTGGATGGCATCACTGACTAGATGGACATGAGTCTGAGTGAACCCCGGGAGTTGGTGATGGACAGGGAGGCCTGGCGTGCTGCAGTTCATGGGGTCGCAAAGAGTCTGACTGAGCGGCTGAACTGAAGTGATGGAAGTTTTATTCCTAGTTTTTAAAGCAATCTCTATACTGTTCTCCATTGTGGCTGTATCAATTTACATTCATATCAATAGTGCAAGAAGGTTCCCTTTTCTCTACACCCTCTCCAGTGTTTATTATTTGTGTATTTATTTGATGATGGCCATTCTGACTGTTGTGAAATGATCCTTCGTTGTAGTTTTGATTTGCATTCTCCTGTGAAAGTGAAGCTGTTCAGTCATGTTCGACTCTTGCAGCCCTATGGAATGGACTGTAGCCTGCAAAGATCCTCCTTCCATGGGATTTTCCAGGCAAGAATACTGGAGTGGGTTTCCATTTCCTTCTCCAGGGGATCTTCCTGACCCAAGGATCCAACTCGAGTCTCCCACATTGCAGGCAGACTCTTTACCATCTGAGCTGGTGTGGACCAGTGTGGTAGGCCTAACTGTGCAAATTAGAAAGTGGCTTGTGAGGACAGGGATCCAGGGAGGTTGTTGTATCTGATGACTTGTTAAAACAACAACAACAACACAACCCTAATGACTACAATCACAGAGTCCTGATGTGGAATAGGATTTCCTGTAAAATTGTCAGGTTTGATAACAATTCAGATGATCGTGTTGCAGGAAAACACGTATCTGATAGAGAAGCTTTCCTTTTCATAAAACAGGGTCATTTGGGGACTATGAGAGAATAGTCAGTCTCATTTAACAGCCCCAAACTTGCAATGTGAACTTTGTTTCCTTGTGGTCAGTAGAGCAATTGGCTTTTCTCGTTGTGAGTTTGATGTATTGAAGGCTCAGGATGTTGCTGATACTCTCTTCCTTTTTTCTGGTACTGGGAAGAAGGATTGAGCTGAAACCTCAGAGAAAGTGATGATAACTTTTAATCTCTATTTGATTGTTCTCTAGTGTCATTTGGCAGGCCCTGGCAGCGCATGCATACTTCCTAATGAAATAAGCATCTGGAAGCAGGCAGATGGTCATGCATGCGTGGTATGCTGGGTAATATTAGCTCAAGACAAGAAGCAAAATATGATGAAATGGGTGTGACTATAATGAAGTGTGTATGAGTGTGTGCTTTATTAACTGTTCACAGGGGGTCAGATCTGTTCTGTGCATCACTGGTCTCATAACTCCCATTGGTTCCATACACACTCTGGCTGAGGACCTCCTGCTTTGCATGTATTTTTCCTCTCTTTATGGATATCATTTAAAATTTCCTTCCAATTCCTATTTTCTCCATGGTAGTCTTTACCAACAGAATCGTCATCCTTCTCTTGAACCACCATTTTGATTTGTTCAGACATCACAAAAGTCCTACCTCCTTTCAGCCCTTTCTTTAAGAGGATGTTGCAAAGATGAAATGAGAAAATGATGGCACAATGCCTTTCCTTAAGCTATTATTTCAATGAGAGAGATTGATATTGTGGCTGGAGGTCTCAGGAAATATATCTGGGATACCAGTTTCCCCCTCCCAAAATGGGCCAAGACAGTGTTCTGGCCTCAAACTAAGGGTTTCTTAATAACGACAAGTTTGAGGATGTGCCCATTTTCCCAAGAAAAAGAGGACAGAGATTCCCTGTTTCTTAAAGCACCTGAATAGAGAGTATGAGCAGCTGTTTCTTCTTGCCTCAGACCAGGGCATAATGATAACCTCAGCAGTCATTTCGCAGAACTTAGCATTGTCCCAGGCATCTTCAGGTGCTCCAGACAAGCATTGATTTTGGCTACTGTGGGAATCCTTGGGTGGGCTGGTAGTTATGCATTTTCCAGTACGCATTACTGGAAGTGTCAGCCTAGGTAAATTCATGTCCATCTGGGTCCATTTTATCTTATTTTGCTTTAATTTAACCCAGATCTTGAGATCCAAATGCGATGTTGAGTATGAGTTTAGTGAGGCGTACAGTGAGACGTGCAAAGGAGGGCAAAAAAAAGGTTCTTGTCACTCTTACAGAGACTGAGGAAATGGGACTTCCCCCTCCCTCTCTATTTTGGTAATCTTTGGCTTGGCATATTTGGGTAAGAAAATGAAAGGTTTGCCTACATAGCTGAAATCTCTCGTCACATTATATCATCTGAAGCCTATTTGTACGTTGGGATCATTTTATTTGGTTTTGGTTAGACATTAAAGTGTTCTGTGGGCTGCTCTTTTTTCAAGGCCTTCTGGCATTTGGAAAATTGAGTGATTTCATCCCCATCCGGGTTTCCTAGTGAAATCTTGTATTTTTACTCAAATTACTTGATCAATTAGTTATGTCAGTTGCCCAAAATGTGCCTTTTTATTAATAGCCCCTTTTATCAGCTCTTTGGAATTAGACATTGCAACCATGGTCTGCGGCTGGCAACATCTTGCAGTAATTTATAAATATTACTTTAAAAAATAGCATCACAATTGCTCAATCGTGAACTTTCTGGATGTGTCCCTGAGTGAGAAATTGCATTTGTATTATTATTAGTTCTGACAGACTGGATTAGGTCTTGGCTATTGTTAAGTGGTTCTATCTGCCCTCAAATCTACCGAGAGACACAGCTTTTCTAGTGAGTTTAATTAAAAGTGCATGCAGCTTATAAAGTTACCTGTAGCCAAGAAGGATGCCATTTTTCTTGACTGAATGGCATGTGCTCATGTGCCGTTTCTGCTCACGTGTAATGATGTTTTATTTGGGATATTTGAAACTGCTTCATAGTAGCTCCAAGGTAGTTTCCGTAGAATGACATGGTGATGAAATACTAAAATTAAAAAAAAAAAAAAAACCTTTCGACTTAAGTGAGTCATGTTTGCACTAAACAATGTATGCATAAGTGTGTTAAATGTATTTGTTGAAGCTGCGAGAGACATGGGTTGTGTTTCAACACTAGCAGTATGTTGGCAGTGAAAGATTTTTAAGAAATTCAAATCTGGCAGCACTTTGAGAGATCTGCTATATGTATTATTCTTTGAAGTATAAAGAAGTATAGGTCATTATGGAATTTCTTCTTAAAGTCCGGTTCATTTGGCCAAGTGGTTCCAGTGAATCTCCTCTAACAAACAAGAACTATTTAGAAAGAAGGTTCTCAGCACCAATTTTAGACATAATATTAGAAGATTTTCAGTGATAGAACTTAATGTCTTTTTTTGTGTATTTAATGGCTCCTTTTAATATAAAGACATGTGCATTTTCTTAATATTTTAAAAGAATTAATTGTTAATAGAACTTTGAAGGAGGAACCAATGAAGCCATCTGATTGAATAGACTCAGATTCTGCTTCTGGAAATTGATTTGTGATGGTAATGACAAGAGAACAGCAGGGGAGTAGCACTCATCTTGACCCATTCCCCCCCCCCCATATTTAGTCTTTTAAAGTGGGAAAGTACTACTAAGGAATGCAGTCTTTCATATCATCTCTATTACATATATGACAATATTTTCATGATTCTGTGGAACCCAGCAGGGGCGGCAGCTAGCATTGCCGAGAGGAAGTGGTTCCATGACCATGAGATTCTGCGACTGGGATTTCTTGAAAAGCCAATGAAATGACGGTAGACATGATGCAGAGGGATAACAGATGTAAACCCAGCTCATAGGCTGCACACACACAGCACTGTCTTCTGTTACTTCTCTGAGCCTCAGTTTCTTCCAGTAAAGAAAGAGTCTGTGCAGTCGGTCAAGAAGCACTGTTGGTCAATTCACTAAAGTCAAGACAAGACAACCCTGAAAATGCCTTGAAGAAATGTGCTTGCTTCCCAAAGGAAAGAGGCTACCTGGTCTGAGGCAGAAGGGCTCAGAGGAAGAAGCTTAAAGCCAGGGATCCTCACAGAGATGTAGTTATTTATAAAAATAAAATGCCATGGAAAATGCTTGATACAATAATTGCTATCAGTATTCATAAATCATAACTTAAGAATTTTCATTTGTACACATTCTAATTAGATGCCTTCATGTCTCCATGAAATGTTTTGCATTGATTCAGTATCACCAAATATCCCTTCATTTCTAGACCCCCTTAATTTTCTCCAGAGCTAGAATGGCATGTTCTTTTAGAATTCTTATTTTTATACATACACCTGGTCTTAGCTTTTCAAAACTAGAATCATTTTAGGTAGCCATGTCGCTTTCAAAAATGTCACTGAGTAATGGAAAGAAAGAAAGTAAAAAATATTTATTCTTTGCACTTCATTTTTTGTCCTGTAATTTTTATGAAAATACCATCTCTGAAGGAAGATGAACTAGCAGAAGGCATATTATGAATCCTACTTTTAGGATTGTGTGTGTGTGTGTGCGTGTGTGTGCACGCGCACGTGCGTGCGTGCATGTTTGCGTGCGCACTTTCAGTCGCTCAGTCGTGTCCGACTCTTTGGGACCCCATGGACTGTAACCTGCGTGACTTTCTGTCCATGGATTCTCCAGGCAAGAATACTGGAGTGGGTTGCCATTTCCTTACCCAGGGGTTGAGGTGACATTAATTAATAATAGTGGCTACCATTAATTGAGCTCCTATTACATGCTAAGTATGACATGCTATCCACATATTTGTCTACAGTCCTCATTCCTCTGACAGACAGATTGCGTTATTCTACATTTTATAAGGAAACAAAGATTCAGAGAGCTTAACTCAAAGACACATAACCAAGCCGAGATCCACACTCTGTACTTCCTGATTTTTAAGCTTCTTCCTTTGAGCCCCTCTGCCTCAGACCAGGTAGCCTCTTTCCTTTGGGAAGCAAGCACATTTCTTCAGAACATTTTCAGGGTTGTCTTATGTTGACTTTAGTCAATTGACCCACGGTGCTGCTTGACTGACTGCACAAACTCTTGCTAAGGAGGCAAAGTTAAAAAAAAAAAAAGGATGAGGAAACTCCAGATAGTTGAGGCACAACAGGCAAAAAAGATACGTCAGTCTCATGGAACAACATATGGAAGAGAGCAGCAATAATCACAAAGAGCAAGTGGGAAACATGCCCATCATGAGTGATGGTATTCTGTTTCCATGGCAACTAGACATGGAAGATAGAGTCAGGCCCATTTCCTATTTACTCAGTCTGTCTGTGTTGAATATATATGACAGGGCAGCTTTCAACAAACCATAATTCAAAAAGACAGCCCTGATGATGCCACTCCCCTGATTAGAAACTTTCCATGACTTCTTGCTCCATGCAGAATGCCTTGTGAGCAGAGGGGCCCTCCAGAGTCTGACCCTCACCTATTTAGGCAGTCTCCACCCTCCACAATTGGGTCTCTCTGCTCTGGTCCACTGGTTGCTACCCCTGGTTGCAGGTTACAATTATGTGAAGAACTTTAAAAATATACACATGTCTGGAGTTCAGATTTAATTGGTCTTGGGTGGGGTCTTAAAATCTCTCTTCAGTTCAGTTCAGTGGCTCAGTCTAGGTAATTAGAATTCCAGGTTGGGATTAAGGATCACTGCTGTAACCAAAGGAGATTCTGAGACCTATTGTAGTGCCCTAACTTTTTACCAAGGTTTTTCCCTTCTGAAATATTTTCTCTCTCCTCTTCCCTCCCACCTCCTTCTATGACCAACTACATCTTTTAAATTCTTCCTTGAAGAATTTAATGCCTTGAAGCTTCTTACTCCCTTCTACCCCTTTTAGTGGAATGACATCTCTCATTTAAACTAGTTACAAAACGTCCTTGTGCCCCCTATTATAGCGTCTACGTGCATGCTTAGTTGCTCAGTTGTGTCTGAATCCTTGCGACCCATTGGACTATAGCCCATCAGGGTCCTCTGTCCATGGGAATCTCCAGGCAAGAATACTGGACTGGGTAGCTGTTCCTTTCTCCAACAGCATCTACCCCTACCAAAGTCTCACCCTTCTTCATGAGTAGAAACTAGGTTTTACTAATTTCTTTGGAAGTTTTAGTAAAAAATTGAACACATATATTTCAAATGTTATAAAAAAAATTTTACACAGATCCTTGGAGAGAAGAGTTAATATCATTCTCCCATTTCTAATGATGTCTGTAATTGAGTCCAAGACTAGACACAAGATCTGTCCCTTAACAATGAGAGTTTGATTTTAGAGTCTGCGAGCCCCCCTGATACGGTATTTAGAATGATGTGTGAGCCTGACACATGCTTCTTGGGAAAGGCTCTTTGTTTTTAGTCTGAGTATTGAGGCATCCACCTATGGTCCACTGACTTGTTAAGAGCTAATGTCCTAGAGAGTAAATCTTCCTGGCACAGTGTGCGGTGATGACAGTGGCCCTGTTCCCTGTTCAGTAACATTTCATTTCTGTTTCCGCCATGCCCTAAAGCGGCAGTCCCCAGCGTTTTTGACACCAGGAACCGGTTTTGTGGAAGACAGTGTTTCCACAGACCAGGGTGGGGGGATAGTTTGGGGATGATTCAAGCATATTACATTTATTGTGTACTTTATTTACATCAGCTATGCCTCAGAACATCAGGCATGAGTTAGGTCCTGGAGATTGGGGACCCCTGCTCGAAATCTTTAGAATGTCCAACTCTGTTTAGGTTGAATGACTTCATGAAAATATCATTAGCCTAGAGACTAATAAAGCACAGCACCTATCATTTGGATGAGTAATTATTTTTTAAATAAAAAATAAAATCACATTAAAGGTGCTTTTGTTACTGGTCGGAGAATGTGTAAATTTTGAATTTGACTAGATGATGAAAGGATAGTGGTCCTTGCATTGTCCAGCAGTTACTCAACAGGGGAAAAGTGCTCACAGTCATGTGTGAGTGAGTGTATGTCTCTGTGTGTGTATTTTGCATGAATGTTCTGCCAAAATATAATTTTTCTTGGACAAAAATTGCCAAAGGCCTGGTTGTCTGCAAAAGGGATAAAATTCATTTCAGTGGGCCACCTCTGAGTTTCTTATGTTTCATATTTGCTGCTGAAATATTTAGGACTAAAACAGCAACAATCAAAACATGACTTAGTAGCTGTTAGAAGTACTTTTTCTATCCCTGGGCACAAAACAGCTAGAAAAGCATCTGTCTTCTCAATTGAACTGATTTGTAATTCTAGAATGTAAGAGAAGAAAACTGGAAGGACCTCCACTTAAATCTGTAATTTTGGTAATTCTGAGGTAATGTGATGTAAGGAATTTTGATCGGTGTTCAGTTCAGCGTGGGAGATCTCCTTTCAAGGAATGAGAAATGCTTGGGAGAAGGAGCTGGAAGGAACTGCAATTGGAGATTGACCTGAATAAATAGAAACAGAACATGAGAGACAGTAACTAGTCAGTGTAGTAGAAATTAGTAGGCTAAAGATACGGGTTAGCAATATATGTATATTCACATATGTGTTTATACATATACTTCAGAATAATGACCAGATACGAACATTTGCCTTAGCCATGTGAAATACTGATGCACCTTTCTAAGGCTAGCATTAAAGATTAGAATTTCCGGACTTCCCTGGTGGCACAGTGGATAAGAATCTGCCTGCCAGTGCAGGGGACTCAGGTTCAATCCCTGATCCAGGGAGATTGCGCATGCCACTGGGCAACTAAGCCCATGCTCCGTAACTGCTGAGCCTTCACTCTAGAGCCGGCGAGCCGCGACCACTGAGCGTGCCTGCTTCAACTATCGAAGCCCGTGCGCCCTAGGGCCCGTGAGTTGCAAGCGCTGAGCCTGTGGTCTAGAGCCTACGCACAGCAACTTCTGAAGCCCCTACCTCCTCAGCCTGTGCAAAGAGAAGCCTGTGCACTGCAATGAAGAGCAGCTCCTGCCGACTGCAACTGGAGGAAAGTCCACACAAAGCAATGAAGGCCCAGGGCGGCCACAAATAAGTGAATAAAATTATTTAAAAAGTAAGATAACCTTTAAAAAATTTTCCATGACCCAGAATTAGCAGGTGATGATTCGCTGGAGAAATAAGTATTAACCTTTAAGACTGATCATGTTAACCTTGGGTTAAATAAATTCCTTTCTTGATTGTAACTCACTACACCCTCACCCTATAGGAATGCGACTTTATTTGGAGGGTGGTGCCTGGTTTAAGACAAAACACGTGGAAAAAATAAGTTTTTTGGTTATCAGAAAGCAGGGATCATAAAATGTCAGCAGGTCCCATGGCCAAAAGATGAGGTAAAACCCCTAAGACCTTTTTTTTTTTTTTATGTAAAGCACCTGATTTTGATAAAGGTCAGGACTGCTGACCCCTGCGTGACTCTGTATTCATCCCTATATGTAACAAAAGGTATATAAGAAAACCTGAAAAATAAAGAAATGGGATCAGTTCCTGGAAAAAAAAAAAACAAACAAACAAAAAAATAAAAATGTGTCTCTTTGCTTTATTAAAAAAAAAAACTACCCCAGTATTCCATTCAAAATGCCTCTTTGAGCATGTTTAAATTGTCATTTGGTTAATTTCAGTGGTTCTCAAACTTCAGCATGCATCAGAATTACCTACAGAATATATTAATACTCAGTCACTCCCTGCTTCAGAATTTCTGATTCCGAGATTTGAGGGGTGTTCCTCAAATCTTGCATCTCTAACAAATTTTCTGGTGAAGTTGATGCTGCTAGGTTGGGAACTTCTTGTTTATTAAAATTCCACCTGAACACAGCTTTAAGAAACAGATCTTTAATGTAATAGAAGGTGCCCCTGCAAAGTGTTTTCTTAGTGGGTGTTAGGGGCTAAATTGTATCACCCCCCAAATTCAGATGTTGAAGTCACCTAACCCCTGGAACCTCAGACTGTGGCTGTATTTATTGGAGATAGGGTCTCTAAAGAGGCAGTTAAGTTAAATGAGGTCATGGGAGTGACCCTAATTCAATATGACTTACTGTCCATATAAAAGGATAAATTGGGTCACAGACACACACAGAAGGGAGAACATATGAAGCTACTAAGAGACGACAGCCATCTGCATAGCAAGAAGAGAGATCATAAAAAAACTAACCCTGCTGACACCATAATCCTAGACTTCCAGCCTCCAGAACTGTGAGGAGGTACATTTCTGTGTTTAAGCCACCCAGTCTGATATGGCATCTCTAGCAAGCTAATCCAGATGGTACAATTTGAAAAGGAATAGCTATCTATAAAGCTTACTTTACTGTTTAGTATTTGGTCTAAGGGTAAAAATCAAAGCCTGTAGTAAAGCAAGGAGAGAGAAATGTAGTTGTGAAAGTTCTTAACTTTGTTTCACCTTTTCTTGCTGCTGCTGCTGCTAAGTTGCTTCAGTTGTGTCCGACTCTTTGCGACCGCATGGACTGCAGCCTACCAGGCTCCTCCATCCATGGGATTTTCCAGGCAAGAGCACTGGAGTGGGGTGCCATTGCCTTCTCCCACCTTTCCTTAGTTTCTTAATAGTTCTTTATATATTTTGGCACAGTGGGTTATGAAAAGAGAGGGTTGAAAAAGTAACTTCCTGGTTTTGGCTACTAAATACGAGCATGTTTTAGAATTCTCTCCTAGAAAGCTAATTTCCAAAGTAACTTACCTGTTTAAAAAATGAATGTAATTTCCTTCCAATGTTATTAGTTTCTGCTACATAAGGAAGTGGATCAACTGTATGTGTATGTTTATGTCCCTTCCCTCTTGAACCTCCTTCCCATCATACTCCTCCTACCCCTCTAAGTCATCACAGAGTGCCGAGATAAGCTCCTTGTGTTATTACATATACCAGCTTCCCACTAGCTTTGTATTTTACACATGGGAGTGTATATATGTCAGCCTTATTCTCCCAGTTTGTCGCTTCCCCTCCTGTGACCACATGTCCATTCTCTATGTCTGCATTTGCATTCTTGCCTTGCAAATAGGCTCATCTGTACCATTTCTCTAGATTCCATAATACCTGATATTTTTTTTCCTCTTTCTGACCAAAGTCCCACACCTTTCTTCATTCTTATGGGCTATAATATTAAAAAGTCAGACGAAAACTTTACCTATTACGTGAAGATAATAGGAGAACTGTATATAAGTGAGTATGTTAATTAGCACCTGGAGAACGGACTTGTAACATAAGAAAGTGCTGTTCATTTCTCAGTCCTTTCCCCTGGTTTTATAATCAGAGGAAGGGCTGGGGAAGTGCATGATGTCCATTTAGGAGAAATGTCAATGACACTATATGAAAGCATCCTTTGGGTGTCAGACCATTGGATTTGTAAATGTCTAGTCCTCTCAGACTTTAAAAATGACAAATAGGAAATACGACTCCCAATAACTCACAGAAAGTTCAGTGTAATAAGAAATGTTGTCTGGGCTTTAGAGTCTCATGAATTGGCTTAGCTAAGAACATGAACCTACTCCTGTTTCTGTCCAACGTCCATCACATTGCTGGCACTCCTTGAATGTCAGCTTCCATATAACGTTAGGTGTCAAAGACTGCTAATGGGGCAAAACCTAGAGAACCAGGAATTACCGAAGAACAGCACAGCCAGACGCAAAGAGTTTGTTTCTTTGACCTGCCAGAGTTAGTAGTGTCAACGGAGAATATAGTTCGTGTAGACAGTTGTCAAACAAAGCCAAGTGGCAGGAGCAGGAAACACAAATGAGAAATGAAACAGCAGTGTGCTGACTGGCTTGGGACTTGGAGAATTGGGTTTGGACTCTCTTGAAGCCGTCTGCCCTGGGGAAGGCTGAAATTAAGATTTTTGAAGTGAAATGAAATGTATTTGGTGCCTCTGTGGGTAACCATTTGCCAAACAAAATAGAATGTCTGATGAAGCCTGGGGTTTTGTCTCCTCTCCTGCACATGAAGAAATTTGTTCACTATTTAACATATTGGTGTGATACTAAACACCATCGTATGATATTGTAATTACCTGCCTGTAATTGCCTCCCTCATCCATCCAGACCCAGCATCCTTGGAGATCCCAAATTTTTAACACTGCAAGCATAGGGTGTGCAAGAGTGTGTCTTCTTCTAAATTTGGTTAGTGACCATTTCTTTAGAGATCCTTCCAGGTAATAATAAGGCTCTCCAGGTGGAGCTAGTGGTAAAGAACCTGCCTGCCAATGTAGGAGATATAAGAGATGTGGGTTCGATTCCTGTGTGGGGAAGATCCCCTGGAGAGGGGCATGGCGACCCATTCCAGTATTCATGCCTGGAGAATTCCGTGGACAGAGGACTCTGGTGGGCTATGGTCCATAGGGTTGCAAAGAGTCTGACATGACTGAAGCAACTTAGCATGTAGCAATGTAAGGGTCCTGACTTATTCTAGTTATGATCTAAGGGATTCATAGTGAGATCAAGGCTGGCCATCCCTGGAGATGGACTCCAAATTGAGAGTCAGCTGGAGGGGGAGGCCGGAGACCATCTTTTCCACTCTCTAGTTCGTGGGACAGTGATTGGCGAGGGTCGCCAGCAGAAGGCATTAAGCCTCCCCAGTCTGTGAGGTCTTGGACACTGTGCTAATTATAGCAGAAGCTGGGCAGCCACAGAGAAACTAGGGCTGGCAAGAGTTCGCTATCCAGAGAGGGCTGCTTTCTCCCTAGTTATAAGCACAGCGTATAACGGCATTTAGATGGGACTGAAACGGGAAGACCATTGGCCAGGAATTGCTCAGTGAAGAAGTTGAACTGAAAGGCAGATCGTCATGGAGGAATGTTCTGAATTTGAGAATACCTTGTGTGGCAAAATATGAGGCAAACAGGTAAACTGTACGGGGTTATTAGCATCAATAACTGAATGATATCATCAAATGTCTATTACATACTTCTTGTATGTCCACTCGTATACTCAGCATGAGTATTAATTAAAATATTAAGCTCAATGTTTCGTTTCATCCTTCCAGCAACCTTATGAGTTAAATACCATTATTATTTCCACTTTCAAATGAGAGAGCTGACAAAGAGAAAACAATAAAGTTGCCTAAAGTTACACAGCAACTGAACACTTGGAACTGGGTTCCCACACAGCTCAGTCTGAATCAGAATCTCATACTTTCCCCACTAAATCATGTGGCCTGTAAACAAACACGGGAAAGGCCAGTGAGAAGCAAGAGAGCAAGCTGCTTATTATTTCATGGTGTTGCTACACGTTGTGGGAGCTACCAACAGCCGTAAGTTATTTATACCCACCCACTAGGAGCCTAGAATGACAATCCATGAGCTTTCTCATCAGTTCTGTTTGTTCCATTTCAGTTCAGTTCAGTTCAGTTGCTCAGTCGTGTCCGACTCTTTGCGACCCCATGAATCGCAGAACGCCAGGCCTCCCTGTCCATCACCAACTCCCGGAGTTCATTCAGACTCGCGTCCATCGAGTCCGTGATGCCATCCAGCCATCTCATCCTCTGTCGTCCCCTTCTACTCCTGCCCCCAATCCCTCCCAGCATCAGAGTCTTTTCCAGTGAGTCAACTCTTCACATGAGGTGGCCAAAGTACTGGAGTTTCAGCTTTAGCATCATTCCTTCCAAAGAAATCCCAGGGCTGATCTCCTTCAGAATGGACTGGTTGGATCTCCTTGCTTGTTCCATTTAACCTCTTAGAAGAGCTAAAAAGTAAAAATTTCTTTGTTTGTATAAAACTGAAGGGATTATTTTTAAATTTTGAAAACTTGGCACATGTCAAATGTTTGTAAATATTGCTGTGTGTACTGACTCTTGGTATAACATACTGAGAATAATGAAATTACTCAGGAGTTGGATTTTTAAATATGCATTTGATGCCAATTGCTTCTGACTTGTAAGAACAAAGTGGAAAGTTTGTAACTTTTCCATGTTACCAATGGAGGTGAATACACCAGGACTTCATCAGTTAAAAAGGGAAGAATATGCCAGAATCCTTGAAATTTTAGGAAAGAAAGGGAAACTTTTAATTGGGTAAGGAAGAGTGGAATTTGAGTTATAATCTCTTCAGTGGGCCATTTATGAGTACACAGTCAAGCATCGATCCCCAGGTTCCTAAGCAGAAACAGGAAAGGCAACAAACCAGAGAAAGTTCTGAGCCCCCTTTGAACTTTCTAGAAATGCACTTTATAAATCCTAGGAAAACGAATTTGTGTTATTTGTCTAGAGTAACTGAGTTCAAACTCTTCTGAAGTTAGGTAGAGCCTGTTCGATATACTCTGTAGAAAACCTCATTCCCCTTTCCCCCTACAAACTGTATAGACCATTCTGTGTTTACTTGTTCCTTGCTCCTGATCTCTATATCCTTTCCCTATGATCTGGATTAAAAGTATTAAGACATACACTTAAAGGGAAAGGAGACCCAAATGGCAGAAAGGAAGAATCTAACCCTTTGTCATGAAATGAAATGAGTACTCATTATCCCTGGTTGCGAGTTAAACAAGATTTTAATTAGCCGTGGACAGTTGTGACTTACCTGGCAGGCAGATCTGCTTTCTATGTGGAGGAATATATTTGTATGTGTGTGTGTGTGGTTTTTTTTTTTTTTTTTCTAAACACGTTCCAAGCCCTTACAGTTAAATTGATATTTTTTTCCTCCTGTAATAATGATATGCTTTCAGTAGTGTGTCATTTTCTTTACCCTTGTAGAGAGATAACATGCAATTAGGCAATGATGTCAGCCTGTAACATTTTGGTGTAAAATTTTGGTCACACCAAAATACCAGGCTCCTTAACAAAGCTGGCAGACATATCTTTTGGCAGCAGCTGCTCACCATGTGATTTAAAACTTCCTGTCGCTATAATTGATGTATTTTTATTCTTTCCATTTCCTGAAGCCTGATCAGAATTAAAATTGCTGTTGGAATTTCCTGTCAAAGCAACTCATTTGTTCACTAAGCTCTGTTCTTTGATTGGACATCACCTTCAGCAACCGTCAGGTGGAGAATTACCCTCTGCACACAGGCTTGATGGCCGTGCACACATCTGCAAATGTACACAGATTGTCTACATTGTGGTAAACTTGTCTTAATGAAAACTCCACGTGCAAAATGTGGTTCAAATATCAAACTAGGCCACCTGCTAGGGGCTCTGGGTTTTGTGTTAATACAGAGGAGCCTGGTGGGCTGCAGTCCATGGGGTCGCTAAGAGTCAGACGTGACTGAGTGACTTCACTTTCAGTTTTCACTTTCACGCACTGGAGAAGGAAATGGCAACCCAATCCAGTGTTCTTGCCTGGAGAATCCCAGGGATGGGCGAGCCTGGTGGGCTGCCGTCTATGGGGTCACACAGAGTCGGACACGACTGAAGCAACTTAGCAGCAGCAGCAGCAGCAGCAGGATGTCCCACAGAGTTTTCTACTGATGGTCTCACTGTTGAATTCGGATTCCTGTTCCAAGACTCTGTGGTATTTCTGATCTATACCTGGTATAGATAGCATGATGGAAGTTTTGACTTTTCCTAAGCCCATTCCTCTATCTTGGCTGTGCCTCCTGAGCTATTTACATTTAACATCTTGGGGTGATTGGGTGTGGATGATGAGTGGTTCGATATTGTACCCTAGGAGACACTTGTTCACAGATCTGTGGATCAAAACAGCTACAAAAATTCAGGATATGGCTAAAACGGTAGGCGGTGGAAGGATCTGCATTGTGCTTTGTTCTTGTTTTGTTTTATATCCAAATGAAAACTGCAAAACTTTCTCCTTTGCAAAGGAGAGAATCCTTGACTTGCCTCAGTCTGAGATTATGCAGAATGAATTATTTACTTCAAATTTATGAGTGTATCTTTTTTTTATGACTACTTTCAGACTAAGGCTGTTAAAGGGAAAAACTTTCATGAAATTGAAGAAGATGCCTTGAACAATTAAATAATTCAATTCAATTCAATTAATTAAATTCAGTACCTTGAACAATAAGGACTGTTTTTCTTATCCTGGTGATTAGGTTCTAAGATTCCTCTCTGGGAATGGGACTCTCTTTACAAAAATTATTCCTTAGTTGAAAACAATCTAACTACAAATACACACTTTTTTTTTGTCCCCAAGTAAAGGTAGGCTTTTAAAGTTATGAATCTCCAAGCACTTTTAAAATATTTTACTTTCCAAGAATGTCAACTCCACAGGTTATTCGTTGCTTATTCATATCACTTAGGACGGTGCCTTACAAATTATAGATACTCAATTAATATTCATTACTTAAATGAATGAATTCCTTTAGACTTACAAAGTCTCAAACGTGATGAAGAGGGGACCGTGTTGTTCCTGGAGGCACAGAGTTCACAAGCATAGTGACCATTTTCTGAAATAGAGATACCAACCCTGCTGGTACATTAGAATCACAAAGAAAACTTTGAAAACGAAAACTTGATGCCTGGATCCCTCCTTGGGCTATTAAATCAGAATCTTTTGTTGGTTACTCTTCGGCTAAAATGATGTGATTGTCTGATGGAAGCCTCTCTACACACCAGGCACCACCCTTGAGACTGTGAGTGTATTGTTTTGGGTTTTTTTGGCCATACCCAGGGGGCATGCAGAACTTCCCTGAGCAGGGATCAAACCCATGCCCTTTGCAGTGGAAGTGCAGAGTCTTAACCCCTGGACCACCAGGGAAGTCCCCACCCTTGAGACTGAATCCTAGACTTACTCTACTCAAGACTACTGGATCTGATATGTTGGTCTCAAGCTAGAAATCATTCAGGATGTTTTTCATTTGTAAATCTGAAACTCTCAAGCAAGACTTGAAAAATGAAGGTGGGAACAGCAGTTGGTGGAGAGAGCAAAACTATTCCCTTAGGCTTATTGTGGGATGAAACAACAAACCAACTGAACAATCACAGGGGAGCAAGGATAGTTCAACATCCACAAATTAGTCAAAGTGATACAGTGACATTAACAACATGAAGGATTAAAAGTCACATGGTCGTCTCAATAGATACAAAAAAAAAGCACTTGACAAAGTTAAATATCCATTTATAATAAAAACTCTCAATAAAGTAGATATAGAGGCAATGTACCTCAACATAACAAAATCCATATATGACAGACCTGCATTATGTGATGTAGGTTTATCATGAAGCCAACATCATACTCAGTGTGAAAAGCCAAAAGCTTTTCCTGTAAGACCAGAAACAAGGCAGGGATGTCCAAGCTTGTCATTTTTATTCAGCATGATATTGGAAGTCCCAGTTAGGCAAGAAAAAGGAATAAAAGGCATCTAATTGGAAAGGAAGGAGTGAAATTGTCACTATGTTTTAGATGATGTGATATATATATATATATGTATAACCCTAAAGACACCATTAAAAAAGACTCCAGTAGTTAGAAATAACAAATTAATTCAGTAAAGTTGCAAGACACAAAATCTATATAGAAAAACCTGTTACATTTCTATGCACTAATAACCAACTATCAGAAGAGTTAAGAAAATAATCCCATTTACCATTGCATTAAGAGAGATAAAATACCTAGGGATAACTTTATCTAAGGACATGAAAAACCTGTATATTGAAAACTATAAGACATTATTGAAAGAAATTGAAGATGGACCTTAAGGGCATTATGCTAAGTGGAATAAGTCAGATGGAAAAAGACAAAACTGTGTGACCTCTCTTAAATATGGAATGTATTAAAAAAACAAAAGGCAAGAAAACCAAGCTCATAGATACAGAGACTAGATTGATGATTGTCAAAGGTGGAGGTCAGGGGTTTGAGATAAATGGGTGAAGAGGGGGTCAAAGGTAAGAAGAGCAAAAGTACATTTTCCCTTTTTTCCACAGAATTTATCTCCACCATAAAATGGCTTGATAGTATGCTTGATAGTGTACAATTTGTATTAAATGTCAATAAGAAAAGCTTGCCACTCAGTTTTTCCTTTTATTGCCTCATTAAATATTAATCACTTTTAAAACCTAACATCTAATAATCTGAACAAAAAAAATCACCCAACATTTAAAATAGCTAGCAAAAGAAGAGCAAATGAAATCACTGGCTAAAAGTTAGATGGGAATATTATTGGGATGTGTTCTTGGTATCTGCTCCTGTTTACGATCTTAATAGTTCACTTCTGCAAGACTAGAAAACAAGTTTATTTTGGCCTGCTTTTTTCCTGTTTTTGGAAAAGTATATCTTAAGAAATACAAAGGCTATTCTTTAAATGCAGTGTAATATGTTTCGATGTCCACTATCTAGAAATATGGAATATAAATCATGGAAGCACAAAAGGGAACCAGGGTAAGGATACCCTGACATGTGGAGTGGGTACGGAACCACTACTTCCACCTGAGGTCTTCAGGGTGTTAAAATATTCAGGGCAGAGGGAAGAAAGATTATATCTCTAGTTTTCCCTCCCCCCTTAGAGCAAATTTTTAATACTGTATTTTTTCTACAACTGTCCCTGAGATATTTCCAATTCCTCATTATTATCTGACCTCTCTTCTACCTCTGTATCTCTCTCACTGTCTTATCCCTACAAGTTCCTGATTTAGAGCAGTTGGCAAAAGTAGCAAGTAGAGGATATATTCATTACCGTAAGAGCTCATCTGCATTATATGCACAGGGTACATCTGTTCCACAGAGTACATGATCTAGAATGTACACTGCATTTCTATTGCCTTCTCTGGACACAACCTTGGGAAATCCATCTACAGAGGGTGTCTGAGGCTGCATGGATTGGGAGGGTCATTCTACTTCATTTCCAGTAGTACTCCATAGCCTGGGCTCAGCACATCCCTGGAAAGGAATCCTAGTTTATGTTTTCTTCAAATTTCCCTTCCTCTTTAATTCTTGTTTCCTTCTGATGACATTCTGCTCTTCCTTGCCACAAACCCTTGCAACACAGTCCATAGAAGAATTCTGCCTCCTTCTTGGCTAGGGTAGAAGGCTCTACAGAAACCACAAAGCCGCATCTCCAGGGAACAGTAGCTTTATTAATATAATAATCATCATCATCATGGACCAGTTACAATACACACATTGCTTTAGAAAGCAAAATAAGGACAATGTGGGGTTTGCTGGAGACGCTGCCCTTGAGGTTAGACATGTACAGTTAAATTTGAAGTCAAGTTGAGGTCACTGCTAAGGAGATTTGGAGTTGGAGGTCTGTGTGGAAAATGGTTGCCTCGTGGAAGCTATTCACTTACCAATAAAACTCATTTTGAATGATATCAGAGCAGGAAAATTTAAGGGTTTTAATCCAAAAACAGACTTGGACTTTTCTTAAAGTCTTGGTTTTATTTGGAAAGGAGGTTCTATGGTATTTAATCTTTGCCATCCATCCTCTATTTCTTAAAGAAATCCTAGTAAAAATTGAATGAGAAGTTTTATTGGGAAGATACACGCCATATATCTTCAATAGGAATTTCGTTGTAAACATCTAGGTAATGAGCTATACATTGTTAAAAGAATGTCAGTTTTTACTCTACTCTGAGTCCCTCTGGACTTCCCTGGTGGCTCAGATGGTAAAGAATCTGCCCCAAATGTGGGAGACCCGGGTTCAATCCCTCGGTCAGGAAGTGGAGAAGGGAATGGCTGCCCGCTCCGGTATTCTTGCCTGGAGAATCCCATGGACAGAAGACCCTGGTGGGCTACAGTCTATGGGATTGTAAAGAGTCAGATACAACTGAGTGACTAACACGCTTATCTGGGTTCCTTCAGACAGAGTGTATTGTAGTCCCCGTTTTAAATTGGTATTTAATTTTTAATGTTAAGTCTTTAATTTCCTCTTTGGCTGCTTCTTGGAGGTAGAGGACCGGGGGGAGGAGGGGGGGAAGGAAATGTGACAGACAAACCTGGCACCCTCTCTTTTTAAGAGACCACATCAGCTTGGATGCAAATGACTGGTATCAGAAGAGCCAGGCTGTGTGTTGGAGCCTTCCGGAAAGGCAGACTGCTGACATGGCAGCAGCTCCATTTCTAGCTGATTTTAGGCCCAGATAACTACCCCTTTCAGCTTATGCGATGCTCGGCAGTAATTGACCAATACCCAGTTGGGTTGGAGCAGAGTTCTTTTGGAACCTGTTCAGACCAGCTCTGGCTGCCTGTGGGGTGCTGGGCCAAGAGCAGACGAGGTTTCTGGAGCCTGAGGTATCACACAGGCTGTAGCCAGAGGGATGGGAGTTCTCTCCTTCTCTCAGTGTTTAATAGGGTGTATTGTTTATCTTTTAAAAGAAGAATTAATAACAAATGAATGAGAGTTTTACTATATAGTCTACAGGCCGGAGCAGGATGAACACGAAACATCACTTCTAAAAACCTGTAAGTTCATCAGGTCGCTTCATTTTGAGAATAGTGTGTAATCTTTTCCAGGCAGCCCCCACCCCTCATCAAGCAGTTGCTCTTGAAATATTTTCATTAAGTTGCCGTTTTGTGGACCTCATGTGTGCGCACATCACTGCAGTCGAGTCCGACTCTTTGCAGCCCTCCGGACTGTGGCCCGCCAGGCTCCTCCGTCCATGGGGTTCTCCAGGCGAGAATCCTGGAGTGGGCTGCCGTGTCCTCCTGCAGGGCCTCTTCCCGCCGCCGCGATGAAGCCCCAGCCTCTTGTCTCCTGCATTGGCAGGCGGGTTCTTTACCACTAGCGCCACCTGTTGGACTGAGCCCACATCTCCTGAACTGCAGCACATTCTTTACCCCGAGCCTCACAGAATGCCCAGGAAACTCAAAGCGCTGGTCACTCCACTCTTTGTGATCCCATAGACAATAGCCCACCAGGCTTCTCTGCCCATGGAATTCTCCGGGCACGAATACTGGAGTAGGTAGCCATGCCCTTCTCCAGGGATCTTCCTGACCCAGGGAAGCTGGCTTTAATGGACATTCCATTCTCTGCAACAGAGTTGCTTACTACTAGTGCTTATTGATGGAGGTTACGGAATCTAGAGGAGGGAATGAATGAAGCCTTGCATGGTTAGATGAGGGCCACCATCTGCTCCAAGGCTGGTTTAACACCTGCATGCTTTGGGGTAAAAGACCAGTCATTTCTTCATTCTAAAGTTATATGAGAAATTACTGCTACATATATTTGGCCTCAGCAAACAATGGGAACTGATTTCTCTGGTGAACCTTTAGAAGAGTAAGCAGTGAGATCCCAGATTGATCCTCCACGTCTCGTGGACCAGTGTATAAAATGCCCAGCTTCCCCAAGTCCCCACAAGCTGCCAGGTGGTTTGTTTGGAATAAGCAGTGCAATCTTTGGTTTCTTTAGCTGCTGTCTACAAATATTGGTATTTGAGAATGGCCCTAAAGTGACCGAAGAAAGTTGGTGAAATTCAGGTGGCTACCTTTTACCCTTCCCCCCCAAAATGGTCGTGTTGAGATCATGAGGCCAGGGAATAATGGCAGGCCGGCTTCTTGTTCTCTCACAGAGTATTTTTCTGCCATTGAGAAGAACTTACATAGTTAGCATGTAGAAAAATACATGGAATATTAAACTGAAATATGTCTGTCTAGGGATCCATTTAGTTCCCCCCAAATAGCTCCTTTCTTTGTGAAGGTCGGTATGTTTATATATATTTTAAATGCCCCATTTGCTACACTGGTTTTAGCTTCTTGTTAGCATCACTTCTTGTTAGCCTGATGTTCTACAGCACAAGGCAGCTGGAGAAATGAAACATGTGTTGAAGAATTTATGCAGTGTCCTTAGTTCCTTTCATTAAGAGAACCAAGACTAATAAGTGCATATTATAAGTCTGGTGTGTTAAGCAGTATGTCATAGCCATGCTTGACAGGCATCTTGTTTACATTCATATTATATATTGGGGAAACCATTGTGTTTTAAGAAACATGGCATTTTTAAAGTAATATTTATACCATGCCTCCATGCAGGAAAAGCTTAGTCCTCTAAAAACATGATATGTTTTAAATCCACTTGTCTCCCCCTCCTGAGGAAGTAGTCCACGGGCTTTCTCCCAAAAGTAGGTAGTTTAACATGCTCTTTATTCAGGCTGTTAGAAAGTACTGCCAAGGAAAAACTCAGCTGCGTGGCCTCAGTTTATTCAAACAGTGGACCATCTCATTTCAGTCTTGTTGAGTTCACATATGGAAATTTTACTCCTCCGTTCCTCTATGCAGAACATATGAAAACTGTCCTTCTAGTTGGTTCAGTGTTTTTGTCTATTAAAAAGCACTGACTGTCTCCGGGCTGACTCAGGGACCTTCATTCATGTCATGAGCATCATGAAGTTGTTAACAAACATGAGGTACCACAGGGGCTCAGCCCCTCTTGTAGGGCACAAAATTAAAGTAGTCCACAGCCATATCTTGGTAGCAAGTATTCTTTGCTCCCTTTGCCCCCACTGGGAGGAAACTCGAAGGGTGGAACAATTTAATTAATAGTTAGTGTTTTGGTAGTAAGTCTGTTGAAGATGAGAAAGGAAAATATATCTACATTTTCCCATTTTCACACTTCCTGAGCTTTGTTCGGGTTCTGTCTTTCCAAAGTATTTAGCCCTGTTTTACCTTGATGCTTCAAACCTGCATGGAAAACTTCATTTCAAAAATGAGGGACCTTGCAGATTCTGAAGCATTCCAGTCTACCCCCAGCAGAGAGTGCCAAGGCTAGTTCTGCCTGGTTCTCACTGGAAGGTCTAGCTCATGCCAGGGTCTGGAACCCAGATGGAGTGGAGATGAAGAAAGCGAACTATGATAAAAGCTGGGACCGTATACAAGGAGGCCGACTATAGGAGAGACTTAAAGTTTAAAGTGGGACAGAGGAGCCTGGTGGGCTGTTCTCTAAAGGATTGCACAGTTGGACACGACTGAAGCGACTTAGCAGCAGCCGCCCATGGAAGACTGGCTCTCTTGTGGATGTTCTGTCGGAACAGTAATTGATATAATTTCATTTTATTCCCACCACAGTTCACCACAATTCAGTTTCTTGAGTGCTTCCCTTTTCCAGACCTTGCTAAGTGTTCTGTGTCCCTTATTTGCTTTTATCTTTGCAACAACCCTGTGAGGTAAGGCCGAACACTCCTCTTTGATAAGTAAGGCTTAGTGAGGTTACCCAGCTTGTTCAAGGGCACAATCTCAATAATAACAAAAGCAGAATTTGAATCCCTCTTTGTTTGACTCCAAAGAATGGGACTATGGCAAAAGGCAGTTGGTTGAATGCCCAAATGCAAGGCAATAGTGGGCGCTCCTGTGGGCGAGTTTGGCTTAGGGCAGAAAGCTGTGGGGGCTTCCCTGCTAGCTCGGCGGTAAAGACACCTCCTGCAAGGCGGGAGACCTGGCTTCTATCCCTGGGTTGTGAAGATCCCCTGGAGGAGGGCATGGCAGTCCACTCCAGTGTTCTTGCCTGGAGAATCCCATGGACAGAGGTGCCTGGCAGGCTGTAGTCTATGGGGTTGCAAAGAGTTGTACACAACTGAGCAAGTAAGCACATCACAGCACACAGAAAGCAGTGGTCAAGTTGCCCAGAGACAAAGGCGGTTGGAGCGTGGTAGCAGCAGCATTCTGAGGATGTTTCATAGATCGGCAGCATTTGTGGCTAGAATAAACGATTTTGAATCCAGTTTTGCCTTGCTGTTTGGAGACATAGATACTATCTGGCTCACAGGTGAGTTCAGTTGGCTCCTTATTTTAAGGTGCATATATAGGACTTAGGCTGTGAGTGTCTGTAATAGTATAGTGTCATCAACATCACAGAATCCACATTGCATCCCTTTCAAAGTCCTGCTAACAAGGACCTGAACAAAGGAGCCAGACATCAGGTTCTTGGTCCCCGGGTCCTCTTTCCCTGGAAGATGAAGGGAGCAGGGCTTAACGGCAATTGCTGGATGGACTGCTGGATAGAGGAGGAAGTTATGTTTCAAGGATATACAACAATGAGTAATAAGTGATGTGTTTTGCCCAGGAGAGGGAGCATTTTACAAAAAGTAATGACAAATATCCAGCATTGAGAAATCGTTGCTGTTCAGTGGCCAGTTCAGCTCAGTCGCTCGTCGTGTCCGACTCTTTGTGACCCCATGAATCGCAGCATGCCAGGCCTCCCTGTCCATCACCAACTCCCGGAGTTCACTCACACTCATGTCCGTTGAGTCGGTGATGCCATCCAGCCATCTCATCCTCTGTCGTCCCCTTCTCCTCCTGCCCTCAATCCCTCCCTGCATCAGGGTCTTTTCCAATGAGTCAACTCTTTGCATGAGGTGGCCAAAGTATTGGAGCTTCGGTGTCAGCATCAGTCCTTCCAGTGAACACCCAGGACTGGTCTCATTTAGGATGGACTGGTTGGATCTCCTTGCAGTCCAAGAAACTCTCAAGAGTCTTCTCCAACACCACAGTTCAAAAGCATCAATTCTTCAGCACTCAGCTTTCTTCACAGTCCAACTCTCACATCCATACATGACCACAGGTAAAACCATAGCCTTGACTAGACGGACCTTTGTTGGCAAAGTAATGTCTCTGCTTTTGAATATGCTGTCTAGGTTGGTCATAACTTTCCTTCCAAGGAGTAAGCGTCTTTTAATTTCATGGCTACAGTCACCATCTGCAATGATTTTGGAGCCCAGGTTCAGTGGTTCAGTGGCCAAGACATGTCCAATTCTCCGTGACCACATGAACTGCAGCACGCCAGGCTTCCCTGTCCTTCACTACCTCCCTGAGTTTGCTGAAACTCATGTACATTGAGTCAGTGACACCATTCAACAGAGGATGTCTCATCCTCTGTTGTCCCCTGCTCCTCTTGCCCTGAATCTTTCCCAGCATCAGGGTCTTTTCCAATGAGTCAGTTCTTTGCATCAGGTGACCAAAGTATCAGAGCTTCACCTTCAGCATCAGTCCTTTCAATGAATATTCAGGACTGATTTCCTTTAGGATTAACTGGTTTAACCTCCTTGTAGTCAGTCCAGGAGACTCTCAAGAATCGTCTCCATCACATTTAGAAAGCATTAATTCTTCAGTGTTCATCCTTCTTTATGGTCCAACTCTCACATTCAGACATGACTACTGGAAAAAACATAGCTTTGACTAGACAGACCTTTGTTGGTAAAGTGATGTCTCTGCTTTTTAATAGACTGTCTAGGTTTGTTGAAGCTTTTCTTCTAAGAAGCAAGGATCTTTTACTTTCATGGCTGCAGTCACCACCCACAGTGATTTTGGAGCCCAAGAAAACAAAAACTGTCACTGTTTCCATTTTCCTCTCATCTGTTTGCCATGAAGTGATGGGACTGGATGCCATGATCTTAGTGTTTTGAATGTTGAGTTTTAAACCAGCTTTTTCACTCTGCTTTTTCACCTTCATCCAGAGGCTCTTTACTTCCTCTTTGCTTGATTAGATTATAATAAAAATGGTAGGAGACTGAAAGATGAAGAGATGCATAATCAGTCAATGACAGGCACAGACACATTATTTTTGGATTTAAAAGTTGATTAAATCTAAGTAGATTTAGATTCAGGAATATGTATTTTGTATACAGAAGAAGGCAATGTGATCTTGAATTTTTGGAAAATCACTTTCTTGAAATCCTGAATCCCTGAAAAGGCTTTTTAAGTCATATATTATAAAAAGTATTTCAGTCCAAAAAAGGAGCTATCTGCCTAAACCTGTTGAAGCTTTCCATTTTAATCCCTTGGCATGATATTTCCACATTTATTTCCCCAACACCTTTTTTTTCACATTAGTGTCCAGTTCAGTAACTTTCTGAACATTGAAATTTCCTATTGTGTTTGACAAGCTAAAATTTCTTATCATTGAAATCAACACTTTTCATGAGCTAGTTTCAACCTACATTTCAAGGCTCATTTCTACAGTTTCCCTATAAAAGTAAATAAAACAAATAGGTCAGTTTATTGTTTTGACCTTTGTTTAAAATGCTGTTTTCACCTATAACACCTCCTCTATTTTCTTTACCTAGCAGATTGACAATTGGGAGTGTAAAATTGATAGCCTAAGCTTATAAACCGTAGCAGGCAGCAAACAAGGTGTAAGTTGGCTTGGAAAGTAGCTGAAACTACAGATAGCAGTCATCTTGAGAGGGGCTGAAGTAAAGGGGTCCGTGTGTTGCATGTGGAGAAACACTAGGACAGATCTTGGTCCACTGGGTCAGAAATTGGGATGGAATAAATCAGCACCTTGGATAGCTCCCAGGACTACAAATCTGAGTGCTGATAGGATGCTAAAATTTGAGTTGTAGACCTACTCAGCTGCAGGCCCTTTTTCTTAAAGAAGCCACTCTCTTTTTCTCCCAAGCTTAACCGACTATAGATTTGGAGATTCATTCTAGTATTGGCCCATCTTCTGGTCTGACTTGTCCTTACTCATTCACATGGGGTTCTGATCATTTAAGAGTTACCTGCCACTTCATTGCCTGAGTCATTCTCTGGGGACTTTTTCTTGGGAGCAGATACTGAAACTAGGCTCCTGATAAGCCCCCTTGTGTCTAAGCATTTTCCTTTTTATTGATGACATTTCATTATCCTTCCAGCATTGTTCATCAGTTAAAATGTTGCCCATCTTTGGAGGTCAAGCCCAATCTCACCTCTGCTTTGACTTCTCCACTGACCAAAAAACCCCACGGAGAGAGAAGCCTGGTGGGCTACAGTGCATGGGGTCACAAAGAGTCGGATGTGACTTAGCAACTAAATAGCAACAACTCCACTGACCAGTGCAATGTGAAAGGAACTCTCCTTCATCTGACTAGATCACTTTGTAGTTTGCAATACTCATTTCAATATTAATATATTATCTTTTATAGACTGTCTTTTAATTTTCCTATTTAATCTGCTTATTGCTTCCTCTCCTTCCTTGAGCTATAGTTTCTACATTTGTGAGTGGGAAAATTACATATAATAACCAGGAAAATTAAGTGAGAAGTAGACACTCGATCACTTGATACAGAGTAAGAAGCTTAATTCTTTTGATGCCTTTTCCTTTCCTTTTTTTTTCTTCTTACACAGATGTAGCTCTACTGTTTTTACTCAAAAGTTCCTGATTGTTTTAAAAGTACTTCCTTTATAGACTTTCCACCATGTGCTGACAGTGGGTCTTTGATCATGGTGAAGGGTTTATCTTCTGGTGATACGTCTTTCTTGCTGTGAGGTTGCTTAGTTGTGCCCAACTCTTTTGCAAGCTCATGGTCTGTAGTCCACCAAGCTCCTCTGTTGATGGGATTTCCCAGGCAACAATACTAGAGTGGCTTGCCATTTCTTCCTCCAGGGGACATTCCCAACCCAGGGGTTGAACCTGGGTCTCCTGCATTGGCAGGTGGATTTTTTTTTACCACTGAACCACCAGATCTACTTCTTCCTAAAATGGGCTTTGTTCTTCAGTATAAAACTGAGAGTTAGTGTTGCTATAGTCAACATGTAAGGAACAGACCTTTAAGCTTTGTGCCTGTGTTCTTAGGGAGCAGGGTAACATTGATATTTTTGGAAATCAGGGTAAAATCAATTTGTTCTTGCTTCCTTTATTTCTAGAGAGTCACCTTATCAGGCCCCTAATAGAGCACAGTCCACTAGATATCCAAGAAAATAGGATGCCCGCAGCAAACCCAGAGCCCTTAACATACGCAGAGGGTGGTGTTTCCATGCCTTGCAAGGGGCTGATTCTCAGAGGCTCCTAAGAGGGGGCGGGTGGGAGGAAGTCTCAGTGGAATAAGCCTGAATATTTATGAAAGAAAACCAAAGCATTTTAGTTGGGCTGCCATTCCTTTAAACAATACCAGTCACAGAAATGTGGTTTCATAGTCATTTAAAATACAGTTTACAGAGGAATTAAGCTAAATCACTTAAGCTCTCTGAGCAGCTGGGCTCCCCAGCTTCCTTGCTGAGATCTGCTTGCCGAGCATCTCCTTTGAAATCTGCAGCTCCATCAGAGACAGGGCTGTTGATCTCTGAGCTACTTGCTTTATCTTGTCCCGTCTTCTCAGGTAATGCAAGAACAGTGGAAAATATTCGGATAGAAGCACATATTCTTGCCCCATGTCTTAGTGTTTTAAGGGACGCTATTCTCATGAGGTTGAGTGAGGATCTGATAACGAGTTAAGGTCATGTACTTCATATCGTGAGTGCTTACGTAAGCCTTCACGTGATTCCCAGAATGGCTCCATGCATTTTGAGAAGACATGTCAGGGCGTCTGCCTTCCATGAGAGTAAGCAGGCACTCAAAACCTTCTACAGTTTGTCTGCCTGACTCCCCCTTAATTCCCTTGTGTGAGCCCTTGGCTGCAGCTAGTCTGTTCTCTTCCCTCAAGCCGACATATATTCCTTTTCCTGTACCTGTGGTCTTGCTATTCCCTGCTCCTCAGATGCTTTTCCGTCTGTTTTATAATTTTTCCTAGTGCTCCTCCTTCTGTTGCTCAAAGCCCAAGACCTATCTATCTCCTCACATGGATTTCCTAGCCTCCTCCAGTCCAGGGTCATATCCCTCTTCTCAGGCTTTCACTATGACTGTGTCAGTTTGGTCCTTGTTCCATGAATTCTTAACTAGAATGTAATCTACTTGAGGAAAAAATGTGTCTTATTTGACTTTTTGCCCTAGGAAGTGTTTTATATATTCACTTCACTTTATATATTCAACACTCAGCAAATATGGTTTAACAGGATTATCAGATGGAGAATTAGAAAATCATAGGGGAATTGATTCAGTTTTTTTAAAAAAACAAGATATGCTTAGCATGAAGAGTAAAACAAGGAATGGAAACAGTCTTGAAAAATAGGCAAGTAAAATAATTCAATTAAATGTGATATGGAGATTTTTGTAGTGGTTGCATATACTTTACTTTCTATAATTTATATGTTAATAAATACAAAATAGTGTTCGGTCAGTTCAGTTAAACAGTCTATGAGGGTTTTGTTTAAGGAAGAAAATCATTCTCCAGCCTTGTTAAAGCAGCCACCTGCAGGGTGAGGATGTTTCTGAAACTCTTCTGAAGCTTTAGTATGAATGTATGTGCTTCTGCGTATAGTTTCATAAAACAGTAAAAGTGTTTGTTTATTGGACTCTCGTGGAGAACTCTAGTTCAGCAAGTAAGTAATTTTTCTACATTTCAGCCTAAAAGCAAGCATTTAGCACCCAAATAATGATCTATAAGTAGATTTGGCATCTACTACGTGAAAGTGTTAAGTTGCTCAGTCATGCCTGACTCTTGGCGACCCCATGGACAGTAGCCCACCAGGCTTCTCTACTCGTGGGGTTTTCTGGGCAAGAATACTGGAGTGGAGTTGCCATTCCCTTCTCCTGGGGAATCTTCCCGACCCAGGGATCAAACCTGGGTCTCCTCCAGTGCAGGTGGATTCTTTACCATCTGAGCCACCAGGAAAGCCCAGCATCTACTATGTTATAACCTTAAATATCTAATATTTTATTTTTTTTTGACTCTTTTTTTTGTTGTTGTTGTATTTATTTATTTTTTTACACGAACTCCCAAACATACATTAGTAGGCACTGCCAATGAGATAACTGAAAGAGTTTGGGGGAAAATAGCGTAGGCTTTTGCATCCGAAACCAATTAAAAAAAAAACAAAACTGACCTGTGGTGTTCCTACAGAAGGAAGTAATATGGCAAATGGTCAAATAACTCCTCAACTCATGTTTCTAGCAATTTCCCAGCTGATCTGAAGGATTTAGGCCAGTGACTTGCCCTCTTTCAGGAGGTGAAAGGTTTGCTCTCGCACCCAGATACAAGAGGAGATACTCGAGGGTTCTTCAGCAGCCCCAGAATCTAGGATTCCTGGGTGTGAATCTGCTATCTGTCTTTTAAAGAATCTGCTTTCTGCAGGGGACGCCCAGTGAGCAGTGCTGGAAAACTAGCATTCTGCATTAGCCGGAGTCACTAGTAAAATGCACGTTGTTAAACGTGCCCTTGACTTTTGAAAGAAGGCAGAAGCCTACTTTTAAGACAAGACTGCATTACAAGGCAGGGAGTAGGGGTTGAAGGAAGGTCGACGGGACTGCAAGGACAAAAATGAAACAGCAGGGCTGAGCTCTCCAGTGTCTGCACTGGGGCTGTTCCTGGAAGAGAAAGAAAGGGGATGATGATGCAAAGAAGGATGAAACGCCCAAGAGACTTGAGATAAAAACAGTTCTCCGTGAAAGGGGAAGAACGGCAGGACAGAGGTTCATGAGGAGGAGGAGGGGGGACAAAACCACACAGTGAGCCCGCCCCAGAACTGCAGGCACGTGGGATGGGGCCCTTGAGTTCTAAATATACTCACTTGAATTTTCTAGCAGGATGAGGACCTTTTCCAGCCAGATGGCTGGCAGTAAGAACCTCACTGTTGCAGGTTACGTGTAAGACAAAGATCTGTTCAGATTCGGTTGGTTACTTATTTATTTAATTGTTGCTATTACTGTTTAGTCGCTAACTCCTGTCTAACTCTTTGTGACCCCGTGAACTATAGTCTGCACAGGCTCCTCTGCCCATGGGATTCTCCAGGCAAGACTACTGGAGTGGGTTGCCCTGCCCTCCTCCAGGGGATCTTCCCAACCCAGGGACTGAAGCCACATATCCCGTGTTGGCAGGTGGATTCTTTACCACTGACCCACTGGAGAAGCCCATTCACGTATGCATAATGTTTATTGAGATGCTTCTGTGTGCCTCCCTGTGCAGGAGCTGGGGGCCTCAGGGTGGATAACCCTGACACAGTCACATTTTCTGTTCTCCTGGAATGGGAAGGAATTTGGATGCTGAACCATTTTGGATGCTCAACAAAAGAGGAAGGAGAAAGATCAGGAACTGGGAGAAGCAGAGGTGCAGCTTTGTGTAAATATAAATAAGTCACAGTACTCTCTCATCTAACCTTGACCTCCAACCCCGGCCCATGGCTTATAGTTGCCTTGAAATCAAAGCTCCTTACAGATAACTTACCTGTAAGCTCCTTACCTGGTCCTTCAAGGCCTGCAGTATCTCAGAGTCCTTGAATCATCTCTCCCTTGCTCACCACCACCCATCTTCACTGGCGTCTGCTCTGTCCCTCTGGATGCACCAAGCCTTTGACCTGATTCAGTGCACCCGACACGCCCTTTCTCCAGCTCATGTTCATCCTTAGTCAGGTCTTCTCAGGACAGGTGATCTCGCCCAAGTGTTGGGTAGAGCTGGGACTCAGCCACCAGCTAGATTTATGGGAACCAGACTCAGAAGATAAAGCAGGCAACCAAGCCTGGATAGGCTCACCGTTGTCAAAAATCGGGTCTAGGCCGGGGTCTTGAAGCTGGGGAAAGCTCACAGGTTAGAAGTTTGAACTTGTCAGTGACCAAGGCAAAGAGAACTGAAGCCAGAAGTGAAATAGGAAAGAAGAGAATTTGAGTGCACACCAGAATGGGTGAGAAATGGCTACCCACTCCAGTACTCTTGCCTGGAGAATCCCCGTGGACAGAGGAGCCTGGTGGGCTACAGTCCATGGGGTCGCAGAGAGTCGGACACAGCTGAGCATGCAACATGGCCTGGAGGCCTGGTTAGAACCAGTTTCCTCAGCTTAGCTTTGACTTTCCCTCAAGATGCCATGTGGCGTGGATGTTGCTGGCCTAGGGATCTCTCTTTGAGAACCAATTGTCTAAAGAGAGAAGAAAGTACCCCTAAGAGAAATTAGAAAATGTATGTGTATAGCTAATGTGTCCAGGCCTCTGAAACCAGGAAGAGTCATCTGTGAGGAAGCCTCAGAGGTTTTAAAGGGTAGCCCTCATCTCTAGGACAAATTCCATGAACTGGTAATCCAAGCTATTTTTAAGGCTTCTCATTTAGCGCTTAGCATTTGAAAATCCTCATGTGGAGTGAGGAGAAGAAAGGCAGTTTTAGATCGGAAGCGTGACTGGTTTTGCTCCATACCCCATAGCATGGACACATTTGCCTGTGGGTGACGCTGATTCTGTCCTGTTCAGGCTGTGCCACTCTGGGGCTCAGGTTGGGACATGGCTCTTCCCTCTTCTTGTGAAGAGGGCATGGGGCTTCCCTGGTGGCTCAGTGGTAAAGAACCACCTGCTAATTCAGGAGATGTGGGTTCAACCCCTGATTTGGGAAGGTCCCCTGGAAAAGGAAAGGGCAACCCACTCTAGTATGTTTGCCTGGAGAATGCCAGCGGGCTACAGCCCATGGGTCACAAAGAGACACGACAGCAACTGAACAGCAACAAAGAGGGTGTCGGAATGAGACTAGTCTTGTTTTGGTCTTGTGAGTGCTCTTCCACCAGAGGGGTCTCCCTCGAGGCAGGTCTCCAGCTGATGGAACTGCCCTTACCAGGTACGCATCTTTCCCTGCACCCTCTCCCCGCCCTCCGCTGGGCCTGTGTGGGGCGAGGGGTCAGCTCGCTTTGGAGGCTGGAGCAGGAAAGACGGCCTTCATCTGTGTCCAGACTTTCATTAGCACCAGCCCTGATCAGAGGCTGACATCCCACAGATGTTGCCCTTCCTCTGCCTTTGGATCGGCTTCTAAAAAGTGGGAGGATCATCCTGAGGGCAGGAGATGTGTGGAGCACGGACTCAGTTGGACTTCCTGTGTGTTAATGTTGTGGCCGTGGCTTGGTTTCACGCATCCTTGGAAATAGCTACTCCCCCGTGTTCACGAAATGGGAACCAACTTTTGCCAAGTGAAAGAGAGGCCATTTCCTTTGACTCAAGCTGTATTCCCATTAACAAAGACGGTCTATTAATATGTTTATATGGACCTTTTCATTTGGTTTTGTTCCCCTGGGGTGAGCTAGCATCTCTGTCATGATTTGCATCTCTGTTTAGGAGTGGGAAAAGCAGATGTTGGTATGGTTGTATTTTCAGGTTCCTAGACGGACATTGCTTGTGAGTTCTTTTTAAGTTGAACCTTGACTTTTATTTTATAAACTGACCTTTGCCTCCAAGATAGGCAGTTATCATGTGAAAACTTGAAAGGGAGGGATTTCAGTTACTGAAAAATCTTCATAAATGATGCCGAGGCTCTTCCCAGGTGGCGCAGTGGTAAAGAATCCTGCCCATGCAGGAGGTTCGGGAGACGTGGGTTCGATCCCTGGGTGGAGAAGATCCCCAGAGGAGAGCATGGTGACCCACTGCAGTATTCTTGCCTGGGAAACCCCACGGATAGGGGAGCTTGGTGGGCTATAGTTCATGGGGTCTCAGAAGAGTCAGACATGAGTGAGAGAACAGTAACAAAGGGATGCCAGGCGTGGCCAAGGTGCAGAATTAAGGAAACACTGTCCTAGCCAGTCTGTGGGGTAATGAGTTTGCCTTTCACTCTCTTCACTAGTAAAGGGATGGTTTATTAGTTCAGTGTGCTTCCCGAAATTTCTCACATCAGAGCAACAATATCTGTGTGGTACGCTTGGGTAGAGGGAGATGGTACTCCCATTTTCATCCCAGACGGCAGAGGTCAGTAGCCCCCAACACACCAGTGAGTCACACATTGGCCTACAAGCTCTGATCTTGGGCGAAATCATACGTTGTATCCACATGCCAGCCTTTCAGCTCTGACTATGTCAGGGCCCAAACTATAGATATTAGCCGGGGCAGCCCTGCATCGATAGGTAGGAAGGCTGATAGAAGCAGCTGACCTGTCACTCCTGGAAAAAACAAACAAACAAACAAACAAATCAAGGCACATTTCATCTTATGGGTGGCATGCACCACTTTTTCATTTCTTTAACCCACCAGGAAGCACTGACCCAGCTCTGTCTAGCAACTGGATAAGATGGGGCTGCAGTTTTTGTTCATGGTGTTATTATATCCTTTCATGAGAACTTACCTGGTTATTGATTTTATCCTATTGCTTTTTAGTTCTTTTTATAAGCTACTTGAAATCCTTTTTGTGGGCTGTGGAGAAAAGAGGGAGCAAATAATTGGGAAGAAGAACACTCAAAACACATGTCTTGCCCATATTGGGTCATTTGTATCGTTTTTGTATGTAGACAGAATATTTTCACCTATGAATAAAATTGGCAACCAAATATGATGTTAGTCATAATATAAAATCGTGTTCATTTTTAAATGTGATGATCAGTCTGCAAGATGAGAATAGTTACCCTTTTGAAAGCAGCATATGGTCAAATTAGTTAATGTTGGACAAGCATTTCTAGATGAAGATACCTTACAATTTATGAGCGGCCCTGCTGGTGTGCAGTGTGAGAATGAAGTTGGCCTGTGAGGATTTGGCATTTCCAGTAATTCCTCTTTTCCTTAAATTCCTTGTGAGATGTACTCCATGTTCTCTCCTCTGGTGCTGGCTGTGTTTCCCTGAGGCACGTGGTTTTGTAGCCAACAGCAGTCTTGATCAAGCATCCAGAAGTCTGGTGATCACGCCTTTGAAGGGAAGCACAGCAAAGAAAATCACCCATGCACTTCTTTTAAAGTAAACTCACTTGTTTTCTTTTTCATCAAAATGAGATTTTTGATTCAAGGGAACATCTTATAGCATTTCGTTTTCTACTTCTTCACCTTCCAAGATACACTGACCCCGAAATAAGTGATCTCACTTATATCCTAAATGAGACAAGTGATTGGATTGTGTTCTGTCATTTCCTTCCAAGTTAGTTAGATAGTTAAGCTCTTAATTCAGAAAGCATGAGATTGTGGTGCAGTCATAAAGAGCACACACACATAATCATAATAGATGACCCAATAGCAGCTATCATTCATTGAACACTCACACCAGAAGCCTAACACATGTATCTCCAGTACAAAGATTCTGACAGGTGTTTACAGATCAGGCATTAGAGAATCAGAAAAGTTTAACTCACATGCATAGTCACATAGCTATAAAGAGTTGCAGTGCTGGAATTTGAACCTAGGTATATCTCCAAAGCTTCCCAGGTGGCTCAGTGGTAAAGAACCCACCTGCCAATTCAGGAGATGCAAGAGATGCAGGTTTAATCCCTGGATTGAGAAGATCCCCTGGAGAACGATATGGTTACCCACTCTGGTATTCTTGGCTTGGAAATCCCATGGACAAAAGAGCCTGGTGGGCTACAGTCCATGGGGTCACAAAATAGTTGGATGTGACTGAGACACTAAATACAACAAACATTATCTCTAAAGCTTTTATTTTTCTATTTAATTTTTTTAACAACCCTGATTATTAATGAGTATGTATTTTTCTATACACTTATGAAAAAGCTACTTTTGTAACTATTTATTGATCACTAGGGGCTTCCCTGATAGCTCAATTGATAAAGAATCTCTCTTCAATGCAGGCGATCCCGGTTTAATTCCTGGGTTGGGAAGATCTGCTGGAGAAGGGACAGGCTACCCACTCCAGTATTCTTGGGGTTCCCTTATGGCTCAGCTCCTGCAATGCAGGACACCTGGGTTCAATCCCTGGGTTGGGAAGATCCCTAGAGAAGGGAAAGGCTACCCACTCCAGAGAATTCCATGGACTGTATGCTAAGAGGAGCCACATTCCAGAGGAGCTGGATTATACCGAACGATCCTTTTATTCCCTGGTGACTGAAATTATATGAACCGATCTGCTTGAGAAACTTTCAAAATATTCAGTGTGTATTCTTGAGTGCCTGCTGTCTACCAGGCCCTGGCAACTCGTAGTCTAGGAAGATCGGAACATTCATCGAATAGAATTCCTTTTTGTCAATGAAATGAAATCAGAAATGTTTACTTCTAAAGGCAGTAAAATTAGACAAGATAAATCCCATGAACAGAGTCAGAATGTTTTTACTTGTCTGCTTTCCAATTAGGTTAGAATATTTCTTTGCTTAAGTTGGCGTGGTGTGTCAGTAAAAAGGACACCCCCCCACTCCAGCTCACAGGCAGAGAAACAAACCACGCTTGGTAGTCTGTTCATTAGTGTGTGTTCAGTAACAGAAGCAAGCTCACCAAAATGAAGGGAGATTGATTTGCCTTAGAGTAAGTAGCCAGTCATCCCCACTCTAAGAATCTGTGGGCTTGGAACCTTTGAGAACTAATCTGTCTCAGGGATTATACGCTCTGTACTACAGCATTGTCTCGGAACTGCCTAACAAAGAACACTTAAAAGTCATACTGGTCCCCATATTTTAAATATATTTATTTAAAAAGAAGCAAGCCACAGATGGAAATGCTTCTAACTAAAAATTATCTTCCTCAAGTATAAAAACATTTCTCAAAATCAAATATTTCCCATATAAAGTCAGTTAGCTGTGGGCTTTGGGACTTTATTTCTATTGCCAATAAAAGCTTCTGATTGCCCAAAGCTTTTCTTTGCCTTAAATTTGAAACTGGAGTATGTAAGCAGAACTTAAATATGAGGAGGAAAAAACTGGCTTAAATTATGTGAATTTCAGAAATATCATTCTGTTTATTTGTACAGTTCCCTTTAAAGGGGGAACTTTGTTTAATATTTGAATCTGTTTATTTGCAGAAACGATAGAATAATCAGTAGACATTTGTGCTCTATTTGAAATATATCTGTTTTTCTTTTCTAAGAGTCTACTTTTCCTGTGTCTTACAGTAGAGTATTTAATACTTGAACATTTAGAAACAGCTACGGTTTCACAATTACCTTCAACATGCAAGTATCAATCATTTTCCGAGACTTGTCTCTACTCTCCCTGTAAACCTTTTCCTCTTCTCTTAAACCGAGTTTTACTGCTTTGCCCCGTTTTTAGATCCTGCACACTACAGAAAACAACCAGCAGAGAGCGCCGCTGGCTTACTTTTTAAAGAAAACTGCTGGCTGGCTGTTTCCAGTACTCTTAAAAACATACATGGAAATTATTTTTCTTCAGTCAGAGCAATCAGAATTGCTCTAAGCCCGTCTTAGAGTTGTCAAACTTGTTTTTTCGTGTCTGCTGCCATCTCATCTCCCCCAAAGCATTAATAAAACTGGGCAATTTGTTTCTCTCACACATCTATGGAGCCCTTTGCTGACCCACACGGCAAGGATGAGCACAGGGCAACCGGTGTGATCATCTAATTTTTCCATCAGCTCCAGGTGCTTATGTGAACGTTCTATTCATAGAGAGCCAAAGAAGGGGAAAATAAAAACCTGTTTACACTTTCCCTTTCCAGCTAGGCTTGCCAGTTATCCCCTGACCTGGTACAATGACAAGGAAATAATCCGTCCACCTTGGCCATTGGGGGATGTGGACTTGGGGAGGCGAGGGTGGTCAGAGGCTTGGTGGGGAGAAGTCCGTGGGAGGTGAGAAGGATCTTAGAGACTCTGAGTTAGTGTTTCTTCTGCGGGCGCCCCTTCTGCACTCTGTCCAAGTGATCTGGGACGGGACCTTTCCACCACCTCCATCCTTTGAGATGGGCTGACAGCCCCTCAGTATTTTATAAACTGCTGTGCAAACACAGTTGCAAGTCAAAAGTTCTAGCCAGCTCTCGCCCTAGTCTCCTTCCAAAGAAAACGCTCTACCTAAGCTTTTCCGACCAAGAAATCATAGAACCTCCCACACTGATGTGGGGACCTTCTGCAGAACCTCCTCTGGCCCCAGCCACTCAGGAACTTGAACAAGTTGAGGCGTCGTAGTGAAACAGGAACTCTCACACTGCCCCAGGAAACCCCTCTGCTGTGTCCACCTTCATGGTGGACATCGGCCAGTGTCCAAACACCCTGATAGTGTTCTCGGTGAACCCGAACTCTCCTTACTGTGGTTTTTCTTTGCCATGTGGGCACTGGGACGCACTGTCCTTCATAGCTGGTAGGTGCCACTTTTGGCTGGCCCCGTGTCGGCCAGCCTTCCACAGGATGAAAAATGTCTTCCATTAGCTAATGGCTGTGTTCTCCGAGAAGCATCCTGGCCTGGGGCTGTGGGAGAGCATCAATCAAGTCTCTTAGATGAGGCCTCGGAGGACCAAGGGAAATTTGTATAATCCTGAACTGTAAACATGGGACTAGTGGTTGAGGTTTTGGATTTGCACAACATTTAAAAATGTCTATTTGCGTATCTAAAGTAAACCTTTATTTTAAAGAGAAGCTGAGGCCCAAGAGCCTCTCTGGGTGGCCTTCAGAAGGTCAATTGACCTTTCTGCCTCCATTTCCCTTTCTTCAAATCAAGAAGACACACACACACACACACACACCCTTACTTTTCTCTTTTGCAGGAGAAATCAATCTAAACTGATTCCCAGGGAGTGGTCATTAGACTAATTTAGTTTTCACCAGCCAGATTTTCTTTATGCCTCTGCATACCTTATCGATCATGGTACATATCCTCTGCCTTCAGTGTGAGAGTCCCCAGGGCTAGCTCCCTAGTGTTCCTTTTTGCCTGGGGGCTTGTAGTTTTCCTTTTCATTATTTCCTTTCTTGGCATCCTCTTCTCTCACCTACTAACCAGGAAGACAGGCTGGGGCATTCTCACCCTTCCTGCTGGAGACTAAACAGCTTCAGGTTCGTGAGGGAAATGATGAAGGTGTGGATGCAGAAAGGCAGGAGCAGATGTGTGGGTCTGTCTTCTAGCAGTTGCCTCTTTTTTTTTTTTTTTGTCGTGGTTTGTTGCTGTTGGCACCTTTAAAAGTAGTCAGGCTGAAAAAATTCTTTGGGAAAAAGAAGGAACTGACTTCCTAGAGGTGAAGTGAAGTTTTCTGAGGCCTTGGGGGACGTTTATGTAGCACTGACTTTTCTCTACGCTCCTTCACATTGCTTATTTGAAATTCTTTATTGTCAGGACAAAGTTTTTGTTTGCCATCTCACCATTCTCATTTTTTTTCCTTTAAGCAAATATCATAGATATTTTCATCTGGGGGACAAGCCAAGAATTCCTTGAGTTTAGGCCTTTTCCATCTCAACAGGCAATGTACCAGAATTTAAATCTTGTGAGATCTTCTTAAAGAGACTGCTCTGAGAAACTTTTTATGCTAACCTTCAAAGAACAAAGTGGTGGGACCCTGAGAAAGCTGTTACTCCTGCGTGGTGCAGGCAACCCAGAAATATTCATGAAATGAAAATTTAATTACACCAGGCTGATTTTTTTTCTCAATCATAAACTTAGAATTTCATGATATATTCTTACATGTTTATATAAGGCCATACATTCTTATTTAATTAGCAATCAATCCTACCAAAATATCTAGATGATATTTTCTACAAGTTACACCATCCCAAAGAAGTAAAATAAAATCCAGACTTGGAATTTGATTATTGACCCAGTGTCACTGACCTAGAGGCTTTCCCCCAAAGAAAGGGAAAGAGCTAGTTCTGGGTTGTCTAGTTAGCAAATAGGTAGCCCGTGGTAATGTCAACTCTAAATGTCATGTGCTTTCCATTCTGTTTTTATAAAACTGTTTTTATAAATATAAAAATTTCCACAAATATAGGGTTAATTAGGCTTTATATTCATATGTCTGGTTTCATATTTATAAGCATTTAACAGCTTCTTCTCATAGCCAACACTTCATAGGAAAACATGTAAAACAAAGTAAAGGAAAAATTATGACAGTCACTAGAAAAGCTGCAATGGCCCATTGTCTTCATTCTGAGAAATAACTGGGCTCCAGGCAAGAGTTTGAGAGTCCACCACCTAAGGAGCAAACTCTACCTAATGACCTCTTTGTGTGAGCCTTTGGTAGCAAGGGTAAGAATCTGGGTTTGACATTAAGATAGTGCAAAATCAATATGAAAACTGGCATGTTCTTCTCTTATATAATTTGGGGAAAAGCGCTAAGTGAGAACAGGGAAGATGTAGTTATGTTTTTAACAAGAAATATTTAGGAGCAACCTTTAGGAATGGAAAGAGCTCTCAATGGCCAAAGCTGCCTGGAAAAATTTGAGCAACAACCGAAAAAAAAAAAAAAAGCATTGGATTGGATTGGATTCATAACTCAAAGTTGAGTATTAGATTATAATTCAAAGTATAAGATAGGTATTCACAAATCCATAATGATATGAATCAATGATGGAATAACTAATTAGCATAGACGAGTCTCTCTTCCAAAAGGACCCCAAATAATTTATGTAGATCCTACATCTTCAGGGAAGTAGACTGTAGCTCCTCACTCGTTGTGGGTTACACTGAACTTCCTTCCAAGGAGTCAACTGTGGAAGGTGCATGGTGGGGTGGGTGGAATATCCCAGCACCAACAGTGATAAATCATATTGATAGCGTGTACCCTCACTGTGGTAATATGGGTTGTCACTTTATTTCTGCGGGCTTCCTCACCCAAACACAATAATCCCGAGGTGGTATTGTTGTTCCGTCCCTCGGTCGTGTCCGACTCTGCAGCTCCATGAACTGCAGCACGCCAGGCTTCCCTGTCCTTCACCATCTCCTGGGGTTTGCTCAAACTCATGTCCATAAAGTAGTAAATCCTGGGATAAAGTTCCAAGGTAATCATGAGAAAAACTTCAGACAGATTCCATATCCTCCAAAATACCAGATCAGTATTCCTCAAAACTTTCAAGGTTATTAAAAAGAAGGAAAGTCTGTGAAACTGTCATGGTCTGAGGGATCCTAAGGAGACTAATGTACATTCAGTTCAGTTCAGTCGCTCAGTCGTGTCCGACTCTTTGCGACCCCATGAATCGCAGCACGCCAGGCCTCCCTGTCCATCACCAGCTCCCAGAGTTCACCCAAACTCATGTTCATTGAGTCGGTGATGCCATCCAGCCGTCTCATCCTCTGTCGTCCCCTTCTCCTGATGACTAAATGTAACACAGTCTCCTGGATAGCGTCCTGGGGCCGAAAAGGTTGTTCTTGGTAAAAAACTAAGGAACTCTGAATAAAGGATGGATGTTGGATAACAGTAATGTATCAAGATTAGTTGATTAATTGTGATAACTGACACACTGATAAAAGAAGTTAAGCATAGGAGAGACTACATGAGGAGTATACAAGAAGTCTGTACTACCTTTGTAACTTTTCTGTAAAACCAAAACTATTCTAAAGTGTAAAGTTTTTTTAATAATCCTTATTTTGACATTTTAGCCCTACATCACAATGTAATTATTTTCCTAAATTTTGGTTGATTTTTAAAAATTAATTAATTTTAATTGGAGGCTAATTACTTTACAATATTACAGCACAATATTGGCCACATATTGACTTGAATCCGCTATGGGTGCACACGTGTCCTCCCATCCTGACCTCCCCCCTCCCTCCTCCCTCCCCACCCCATCCCTCTGGGTTGTCCCAGAACACCAGCTTTGAGTGCCCTGCTTCATGCATCAAACTTGCACTGGCCATCTATTTCACACATGGTAATATACATGTTTCAGTGCTATTCTCTCAAATCATCCCACCCCTGCCTTTTCCCACAGAGTCCAAAAGTCTGTTCTTTACATCTGTGTCTCTTTTGCTGACTTGCATATAGGGTTGTCATTACTGTCTTTCTAAATTCCATATATATGCATTAATATATATTGGTGTTTCTCTTTCTGACTTCAATCTATGTAATAGGTTCTAGTTTCATCCACCTCATTAGAATGAACTCAAATGTGCTCTTTTTTATAGCTGAGTAATATTCCATTGTGTATGTGTACCACAAGTTCCTTCTCCATTCATCCTCCAGGGGACATCTAGGTTGTTTCCATGTCCTGGCTATTATAAACAGTGCTGCGATGAACATTGGGGTACATGTGTCTCTTTCAATTCTGGTTTCCTCGGTGTGTATGCCCAGCAGTGGGATTGCTGGGCCATAAGGCAGTTCTATTTCCAGTTTTTTTAAGGAATCTCCACACTGTTCTCCATAGTGGCTGTACTGGTTTGCATTCCCACCAACAGTGTAAGAGGGTTCCCTTTTCTCCACACCCTCTCCAGCATTTATTGTTTGTAGCTTGGTTGATTTTTAAGAGATGACTTTAAATTAGGTAAAAGAAAACACATTTTCCAAGCTTTACTACTTTATGTACTTATAATTGTTAAAGGTCCCGTTTGTGGAGCTGTGAACATCATGATTGCCTTTGCTTATAAATAGACCCAATATTCTACTTTTGAAAAGCTTTTATTAAGGACCCCACGTCGGAGGAAGCCTGCTTCCCATAGTTAGGACCGCCATAAACACCAACAGGGGAGGGAATTCTGAGTAACTTAGTGGTAAGGAGCCACTTTTGCCTTCAGTCAAGAGTTAGATAATTTTCAGTGGATGGCTTAGAAATAATAATAATCAAACAGTCTCTCTCATTCTCTGTGCACCATCTCGGCTAATCTGATAGCTACCTTCAAAAACTCAAGTTTATTATAGTCTTTATCAAAACTGCACTGTATTTTCTTATATTAAGAAGTGCAGTGTTTTTAAAGGAGAGTAAAGTGTGTTCTTTTCTGAGATGAAGCAATGAATTTTCCATCTGTGCATTGCAACTGTTCATAAGAGATGTAAGATTTATCATGGATATTGCTAAACCTGTCAAACAATCTTGAGGCTTTATTATATCAAAATTATAAATAGCATGTGATTGTAACTGTGGAACATTCAGGTATATTACAGATCTCTGAACAGGCCATATGTCTGTAGGACAAAGAGGGTTTTCTGGGAGAGCTCTTTGCTGTGGTCCAGGGGCCCCCTTTCACATCCATTATTTTCTTTGTATTCAGAAGCTCCTGCCTTTAACTTTTTTTAAATTTAGCGTTCAGCAGCAGTCCGGGACAAGTGTTTCTGCCTACAGGAAGAAACACATGGTCTGGGTTTCATCCTCAAAAATCTTGGGCTTCCTGGTTGTGCTCTTGTCCTCAGGCACCTTTGTCATCTTCCAAAATGAGGTCTCAGTAACAGAATGGACAGCAGGTTCAGGAGCGTGTCGAGTGACCGGCGCACACGCAGGCGGCCACAGCGCTGATGATGGACGCGTCGTCTTCTGGCTCTAAAGCCAGCCTGTCGCAGCGTGGTTATGAGCACTGTGATCCCACGGTTCCCTTCCCTTTAACCCGGCCAACCCATGCTGCCTTGTTCTTTGAAGGAATAGTTTAGTCGTTTTGAAAGAGCCAGGCTCGTGAGCGAGTGCTGTGCAATTACTGCGTATTGTATGTAGCCTAGAGATGAAATAATGTCCCAGTAGATTTTACTTCATGTTTTAAACACACACAGTCATTTAAATTCTTAACTAGAACACACTTGAATTTTCTCCTGTTTAATCATTAAAAAGGCAAAACTTAATTTCATCAAGTGCAATCAAAGAATTTTTCGTAGTAGCAATTAAAAAATGTGAAACAGGAATTTCAGTGGCACAAAATTGAACAGCTGCTATGTCATATTTTTAATCTTCATTCAAATCAAACAGCAAATCAAATTTTTCTTCAGGATTTTTTTATTTTCTTTTTTTCCATATCAGACAGTCGAAGGGTAGTTTCAATGATTAAAAAACCCCCTTAAACATGCTCCAAAAAACCCCCAAAAACAACAGCAACAAAAACATGCTCCAGTCTATTTGGAAACGTATTTCAAATGTTTCTCCAAAGTGAGTAATCTCTATATTGCTATAAGACACAGAGGGAAAGCTCTTTGGAGAAGAACCGATCAGTTAGCTTGCTTTGGCATACGCAAGAACTTCCAAGGCTACTGAGCTGTTTAACTAAGGAAACCAAAACCTATCTTGCCTGGCCTGTCGTTTGTACTGGACTCCATGTGTGGCCTTTACAACAAGAGAAAGAGCCACACATGGAGTTCAGGCCCTTCTCACCGCTTCCCGTTTCCGTGCTGGGGGAGAGGGGCTATTTTTGGGATATGCAGACTTCCCTACACTTTTACGTGTAAGACTGCGAGCTGGGGCATATGTAGCTGATAGATATATAATTAACCAGATGGTCTGTTTTTCACTCCATGCACGAACATGTTCCCTTCAGTTTTCCTCCTTGATTTCTAGGTGTGGAAAAGCAACACCCAGCTAAGCCAGGACTCCAGGTTTTAAAAATGTTTAAGTACCTAGCAAAAGTGGAGCTGTTTAATTATTTTATCATTTTAAAAGCCTTCTTCATTTCCCTGTATATATGTATGTATTTCCACCCCACCCCCCAGAGGATAAGGATTGAGTTATTGGGTTGTGAGATTATTATGTCTAAAGAATCCTGTTTGAGTTTCTTATTTCTTCTCATCAAACCTCTCTCCTGACTATCATAGCAGACTTCTCTTAAAGTTTGTCAGTCTCTTGGCTTCAGAGTTTTAATTTCTTCAGGGGCCTTTGATTGTCACACCTTTTTTCTTGATTGAAGGGAGCGGGTTTAGGAGGCAATTGTTCAGTTGCTTAGGTGTTCCTACACTAGGCAGGACTATACATAATGTGACTTAAGGGGAGATCTGTGTCTGGGTCAAGACTTCAGCTCACCAGTTTTTAAAAGCTACAGTTAACTGAATAATAAGGGAATTGCTTTATTTGAGACTTGGGTAGAATTTATTTGACTAGAATTGAATAGGTTAAGAACTCTGAGTTATTCAGTATGAAAATCAGATGACTCCTAGGACACTGCTTATCAAGGAATCTGAAAAATTTGCTGATGATAATTTTATTGTTTTAAAAATGAGATCCCCCACATTGACATTGTAAATAGTCAGTGTACCCAGAGGAAGTAAAATGTTGGAAGAGAGCCAGTGACAAAGTACTTGTATTTTGTTTATTTTGCCATCTATGCCTCATAACGTTTCTTGTGATGCTTAATAAGACAGTGTAAACCTTGCTTTGTAAACAGAAAAGGACTATCCACTTGTAAAGTGTTATTATTATTACTAAATTATAGGTTGTGTTATATGGAAGAAGACTGTGCCTGAAGAATCATTTTTGTGGGATAACAACATTTTATAGCTTATTTGCGAAAAGTTCTCTACACAGTTGAAACAATGGCATGCCATTATGGGCAAGCAGTTTAAACTCTCTCATATCTGTTCATCATTTTTGAAATTGCCTTGAACAAAATGCACACATTTGGAAATTGTATAACTTCCCTGTAGAAATGCATCTGAGTGAAGGGGGAAATTATAATGAAGGATTACTAATATATTTAAAAATTCAGGCAGTGCATGAGAGTTCTGTATAGGAATTTAATGTTGGCATGGGAGCTACTGGGAATTGGCACCAGAATAGCATGGAAACAATTTTATATGTTTCTCCTCTTAACAGTCTTCACATTGGGCACCACTTCACAGCTGTGTTTCCCAAGGGAAAATAAGAGAAACTCATCGGTTTGCATTTTAAGGCTACTATTGAGAAAAAATTCCCCTCCTGGCATGCGATGTTATCAATGGGGTTGCAAAGAGTCAGACGCGACTGAGCTGACTGACTGACACGTAGACATTGAATGGATGATTTCCAGAGCATCTCCCCCAGTTCCTTGGCATTGCTGTGTTTATGTAGGGAGATCACGGTCGGAAATCAGTCTTCTGTGTTTTGGGTCTTTTGATTGTCCTTCTATTGCTTTTGGAGTCCTGATCCACAGTTTAATCTCCAGATCCATGTTCCTTCTGATACAGGAGCCACTTAGGCACGTTGCGCTACTGAACACGGCAAGCCAGATTGAGGCACACTGTATGTATAAAATCGGAGAAGGCAATGGCACCCCACTCCAGTACTCTCGCCTGGAAAATCCCATGGACGGAGGAGCCTGGTGGGCTGCAGTCTGTGCGATCGCGAAGAGTCAGGCATGACTGAGTGACTTCCCTTTCACTTTTCACTTTCATGCATTGGAGAAGGAAATGGCAACCCACTCCAGTGTTCTTGCCTGGAGAATCCCAGGGACGAGGGAGCCCGGTGGGCTGCCGTCTATGGGGTCGCACAGAGTCGGACACAACTGAAGCGACTTAGCAGCAGCAGCAGCAGCATGTATAAAATATACACTGGGTTTTGAAGACTTGGAGTGAGAAAAATGGAAACTATCCCAATAATTTTTAAATTGGTTTTATATTGAAATTATAATATGTATTTGGTTAAATAGAATATATTATTAAGATTGATCTCATCTTTTGTTTTTTAATTTTTTGTTTTCTTAAATTGGAGCATAATGGCCTTACCATGTTATGTGAGTTTCTGCTGTACAGCAACAGACCTTTTGTTCTTAAAAATTTTTTTAATTAAAAAATTTTTTTTTTTTAATTTTTAAAAAAAATTAAAAAAATCTCCAGTTAATTTTTTAATTAAAAAAAATTTTATCAGGAAAACTTAAAAGTATATTTCTGTTGGATAGTGCTAGATCAGGGAGTAACATCGTTTTTCTGCTTTTGATGAGAATGGAGAAAGAAGAAACATATTAGGTCAGATATTAGAAAAAATTGTGTTCATTATACTTCAGCTCATTTTGATGGAAGACTTAATTTTAATTTTAACAAGGTATTTAACCCAATGACTCAAAAATATTATCATTGCAACTTGTAGCCAGTGTTAGGAAGTTACTGATGAAATACTTTAGTGTAGTAAGTGTCTATTTTTTTAATTAAAATATGTTTTTAATTGGAGGGCCATTGCTTTACGATATTCTGTTGGTTTCTGCCTTATACCACCAGGGATCAGCTATAGGTATACGTATGTCCCTGCCCTCCTGAGCCTCCCTCCCACCTCCCGCCACATCCCACCACTCTAGGTTGCCACAGAGCCCTGGGTTGAGCCCCCTGCATCGCATAGCAAATCCCGACTGGCTGTCTGTCTTACATATGGTGGCACGTTTCCGCGCTACTCTCAATTCATCCCACCCTCTCTCCTTCCCCCACTGTAGCTGATTCTAACGCAGTCCTAGCCAAACCCGTGTGACCACTGCAGAAGCTTATCCATCACCAAAGAACAGCCCTTCGATTTCACAGCTAGAGTGCCATCAGCTTAGACTTTGACAGCTGAAAATCTCCAACCTCATGCCTGGTGGCTTAAGGTTTCTGTAGCTATTCACACAAAATGTCTTTGCTTGTCAAAGATGGATTGCTTTAGCATCTGTGCCCCATCCCCTCTTTCTGAACACGTTCATTACCATTAGGATATTCTGGGTGGCTGCTATGGTTCATGGAAGTGGGGACAGGAACTTGCCAATATGTTATCAATGTCTTGAGCATCAAAACACATGTTTGGATTTTCACCAGAGTGAAAATTGGTGTCTAATCACCCCCTTTCAACCTCCCTTTTGATGAAAATCATCAGAATGTGAGGTGAAAGGAATCTAATGGTTTGTCTGAATGTTTTCCCCAGCCCTGTTGGAAATGACTGAGGCATTGGTTCTTGAGCATTTCCTCTGAGAAAGCAATTCCAAAGGTTGGTGTCAACTTACAGCTTAGTAATGGACTAATACACATTATCCTGTATGCAACTCTAAATTATAGCCTGCCAGCTGTGACTCTGGAAGCTCAGGATGGATTCCTTCCCAAGATTCTAAACTGAAATGGCTTTGAATGTTGTGGGCATGAGTCTGTCTAACCCTTCTAAAGGCAACATGAATGTTGTAACATTTCTATTGATTTTTAACATTCAGGTCTCAGGAAAATAGAAAATAGCCAAAATTTGACAGGCACTTTACAAAATGACCTGATCTTTTGTAGATGCTGAGCAAGAGCTGTGTTCGAAGAGACATTTGTGCTTAAACTTGGAACAAACTTCCCTGTTTCTTCTTCTGCTTGTTGTTGTATTAAATTGAATTGAATTCAAATTCAAATTATTGGATTTGAAGTCTGCTTTGGATATTATTTTATCTTCTTTAGTTTGTTTAATTATTTAAATATGTACGACTTCGTACTCACAAAAAGATAGTACAAATTTCCAGTTAAGTTAATTAATGTTTAACTTGATGGATAAATTGAAAAAAATCTAAATTTAAACAGGAAGCCATATTGCACATATTTAATGTCAACGTTAATTCCCAAGGGTATGGTTGAAGAGACTCTCTCTGGCATTACTGCAGGATTTAAAGTTGTCACAATATTGCTGAAAGGCAGCTTGCTAATACTTATCATTATGAGCTTTAAAACAATGTACAAACTGAGCAATTTTATTTCTAGGAATTACTCCTGTGGGAAGTAATCAAGACTGAGAGAAAAGGTTTAACTAAATTATAAGAATTCTTATTGCAGCATTATTTAAAATCTGGGGAAAGGGCATATGGGTGTTCTTTGTACTACCTTTATTTTTGTAACTTACATGCTCATTTGAAATAATTTTTTAATAAAAAGGTTTTTTTAAAGTCAGCTTTCATATAAGAGGTCGCAGAGGGTAGTTATCCTTATTTACTGTCTTCTGAAGACCAGAACTGATGTCAACTGCTTTTTAAATTTCCTGATCGCAAAGTTAAAAACCTAGAAATATTTATTACTTAGGGGCTATATACATTAAGATGCCTCTATACAGTGAAACATTCTTCAGCTGTTAAAAGTGACAGCTTATGATAAAGTGAAGAAAAAAATAAAACAGGTTACAAAAACATGTATAAATGTGATTTGATACTGATAATTCATATCTATTTTATGTGCATGAAGAGGGAAAGCTGAAAGGATTATACCAAAATGTTAAGGGTAGTTAGCTCTGGATGTTAGAATGGTGAGGGTGTTTTAAGAATCTATTTATTCCTTCTGTTTGAGCAGATACAACAGTTTTGCATCATGAACAGTTTTCTTTTAAAATACTTATTATTTGTTTGTTTGGTGACATCTTAGTTTTAGCGTGGAACTAAGTTGGTCTTAGTTCCAGCGTGCAGGGTCTTTGTTGTGGCGTGAGGGTCTCTCTCTAGTTGTGCGTGGGCTTAGCTGTCCATCAGGGATCGAACCCACGTCCTCTGCATTGCACGGGGGATTCTTAACCACCGGACCACCAGGGAAGTCCCTGGTCATGGACAGCTTTCTGAAGCTCTTTCTGGGGGCATTCAAGTTTTCCTTCTCTCTATATATGGTTAAATGAATAAAAGGTACCTAAAATTGTAATAAGGATGAAACACAGGTGAGGAATATAAGAAATTACATTGTGATTCAAACCAACGTGTCTGTCTAGTAGTTGTTTCAATAGCCACCTAATAGACCTTGGTCTTTTATGATCATAAAGATCCACCCACCACCTCCTGACACTCTTTCAGTGTAGATTCTGCTGCTGTTGCTAAGTCACTTCAGTTGTGTCCGACTCTGTGTGACCCCATAGACGGCAGCTCACCAGGCTCCCCTGTCCCTGGGACTCTCCAAGCAACTACTTGACATCATTACCCTGTCAAACTACCTTTCATTGACTGCTCAGTGCAGAGCCAGAAATGGACTATGTTGTTCAAACTGCTACTTTGATTTGTTATGGTGCTTTGGAATTGTAACCTGTCCTCTTCTATGCTCAAACATAAGACAATACTATGAAATTTGTATAAAACTATTTCCATAAATTCACCTCATGAACAAAGACAGTTATAGTTTGATAGTTCCGTGTAAAGGTTATTATTATATGTGAATCTTCCTAGGCTAAGAAGCAAAAATGAATTCATTGTTTGAATGACATTGTAGAAGTCTTAAAACATCTAATGCAAATTAACTCTCCAGCCATTTATATTAGTATTCACACACACATATATATGCCTAGCAATTCATCCGATAGATATTTGCTCTGTCTTCAAGAAGCTGACAGTCTAGTATAGCAGGTTAAATGGCCACACAGTTCTAGGCAGGACATAATAATAGTCTCATGAAAAGGAAATCTAAGTACTAAAGAAGTATCACAGAAGGAGAGAGAAGTGTTAGGAACAGGGTCATGGCAGAGGTAGGATTTATGTTGGGCTGGAAGGACATTATTGGGTAACTGATAAAATTGAATATGAAGGCTAGATTCATTTAAAACCTTATATTAATGTTCAATGTATTGAATTTGGGAACTGTTATGTGGCATGTGCAAGTATATCCCTTCAATTAGGAAACAGACAAGGAGCAGAAGAAAGGAAGCACAAAGGATTAAGTCAATGGCGTGAAACATTAACAGAAGATGAAATCTGAAAGTGCCTAAGATGTTCTTCGTACTGTTTTTATTTTTGTAATATATCTGCTCATTTGCAGTCATTTCCCCATAAAAAGTTTTCAAAAGCCAGCTTTCAGATAAGAGGCAGCAGAGGGTAGCCATCCTTATTTACTGCCTTCTGAAGCCCAGCACTGATGCCAGCTGCCTTTTTATTTCCCCAAGTGTGGTTCATTCTCGTTATTTGTTGACTTCACCAAACCACCGCATAATTTCACCCAACCCAGGATGGAGGGCAGCGGCGTCTGTTTTACGGAACCAAGTCCTGAAATAGCAGGCGGGCTGTGTCTGGGGAGGGGTGGGAGCCGCCCACCCAGCCACATTTGGCTCCTTTGAGCAGTTTGCTATCAGACCCTTCCATGTGGAAAAAACAGCCAGGACAAAGAAACCAGAGAGTCTGGCTTAGAAAACAAAGCCTGCTGCCTCCCATTTGAACGCTGCCTTGTCTCCTCCCTTGGGATAGCACGTTTCCTTAAAGACATTCCGCATAGGACACTCCAGCTCCAGCTCTGTCATCAAGGTTAAATTGGCGCTTTGGCAAAACCACGCTGAGTCCTCATCTCTGGTCTCCAGGTTACCTCCTCCAGGTAATTTCTCCGAGTGGCTCAGACCCACGCTGTTCATGTATTTCACTGTTTCAGGCCACTTCTATTCAAGAACACATATTCCAGGGAGCTACAGATATTAAGATTCCCTCAGCAAGGGATAAAGGGCTTCCCTGGTGGCTCAGATGGCAAAGAATTCGCCTGTAGTGCGGGAGACCTGGGTTCGATCCCTGGGTTGGGAAGATCCCCTGGAGGAGGGCATGGCAACCCACTCCAGTATTCTTGCCTGGAGAATCCCATGGACCAAGGAGCCTGGCGGGTTACAGCCCATAGGGTTGCAAAGAATCGAACACGGCTGAGCAACTAACACTTTCACATTGGGGATGAGGACAGTGGGAGTGCCAATGTTCCCAGAAAAGCAGTCAGCCCCGTTTCAGCTTGAGGATGGACAGGAGTTGTGGCCAGACAGAGGTGTGTCCAGCCCCTGTCTTTTCCTACTCCGGGAAGCAGAAACACTGAAGCTGATGCTCTTATTCAAGCTGGGAAAGATGGAAAGAGAGGGAGTGGAGGAACAGAAGTCACCCACCAGTCTCTCCTAGTCCCTGCAGCTCCAGGGCGGTCACTGGGGAAGCTGTGGTCCTGACTGGTGGGTTTGCAGCTGTCTTGCACAGCCCGCAAGGAGAGAGCAGGTGTGTGACATCTGAGGCTGGTGCCCATGCAAGGACCTTCATGGAGCAGACAGGCTTCAAGGGTGACACCCACCAGGTTCCAGCAGTAGCTCTGCTGCTTACAAGGCTGTATGGCCATGGGCAGTTAGGAAGCCTCACTAAGCCCCAGTTTTGGCATCTGTGAAATGGAGATAGTGATAGTCCCCAGCTCCTAGACTTGGTGTGAGAATTCAATGCATCAGACTCTGCATATCACGTATGAAGCATAAATGGTGGTTGTTGCCGTTGTTGCTGTGCTTGTCATGAGTGTTAGTATTTACAGCCTGGCTCTGTCCTTTCTCTGTCCCTTCCTTCCCCAGACTTCCTGGAGTCGCATTGTTTAGTCACTCATCTTGTCCGAATCTTTGCAACCCCATGGACTGCAGCACGCCAGGCTTCCCTATCCTTCACTATCTCCTGGAGTTTGCTCAAACTCATGTCCACCGACCAGTGATGCCATCCAACCATCTCATCCACTGTTGCCACCTTCTCCTCCCGCCCTCAGTCTTTCCCAGCATCAGGGTCTTTTCAAATGAGTCAGCTCTTCTCATCAGCGGCCAAAGTATTGGAGTTTCAGCTTCAGCATCCGTCCTTCCAATGAATATTCAGGGTTGATTTCTTTCAGGATTGACTGGTTTGATCTCTTTGCAGTCCAAGGGACTCTCAAGAGTCTTCTCCAGCATCACAGTTGAAAAGCATCAATTCTTTTGCCTTCTTTATGGTTCAGCTCTCACATCCATACAGGACCCCTGGATAAACCATAACTTTGACTGTACAGACATTTTTTGGGAAACTGATGTTCCCTAAACACTATCTAGGTTTGTCATAGCTTTTCTTTCAAGGAGCAAACATCTTTTCATTTCATGGCTGCAATCACCATCCACAGTGATTTTGGAGCCTGGGAAAATAAAGTCTGTCACTGTTTCCATTTTTTCCCATCCGTTTGCCATAAAGTGATGGGACTGGATTCCACAATCTTAGTTTTCCAAATGTTGAATTTTAAGCCAGCTTGTCCAGTCTCCTCTCCTGTTTCATGGTTGACTTACTTGTCTTTAGAGAGATTGCTCCTTTGAAGATGAGAGTCTTGCAATTGGGTATGAGTAAAGTGCTCCCTGAAAAACTGTGAATTACTCAGTGAATACATAGAGATGAGCACTCTGGGTGGGTGATTGTCATTTTCTCACACGATGTATATCCTTCCAGGCCCTGAGCTCCGGTGATACCCAAGCCAAGAATGCCCTTGCCCTTTCCTTGGTGCTGAATGAACTCATGAGTCAAGGCTTGGCCCAGTGTCACCTTCTCTGGATGCCCTTCACCTTCACCTTGAGAGCAGAGGATGTCACTCCCATAGTGCTGTTCTCCCAACTCTTTAATAGCCTGGTCATACGCAATAATATGTTTTTTCTCTCTCTGTCTTTCTTTTTGGCTCTGCTGGGTCTTCGCACAGGCTGTGTCTAGTTGCAGTGAGTGGGGCTCCTCTTTCAGTGTGGTCCCCGGGCTTCCCGTTGTGGTGGCGTCTCTTGCTGTGGAGCACAGACTCGAGGTGTGCGGGCCTCAGCTGTTGTGGCACATAGGCTCACTAGTTGCAGCCCGCGGACTCTGGAGCACAGACCCAGTAGTTGTACTGCATGGGCTTAGTGATTCCGCAGCATGTGGGATCTTCCCGGCTCAGGGATCGAGCCTGTGTCCCCGGCACTGGCAGGCAGATTTTTATCCGTTGTGCCACCAGGGAAGTCTGACACAATAATATGCTTTTGGTTTTTAACTTTGCCTCCCCTACTTGACCCTGCATTTCTGAGGGATAGAGATTATTTATCCTGATTGCAATATATGCTTCTTAGCGCCTGTTGAGTTGGGATTGTTTGTTATTGTTATAAATTTTTTGAAAGCAGAATACCATAAAGAATAATACATTTAAAAGTTTGATAGTTTTACAGGGTGAACATGCCCAGGCAGCCACCCTTTAGATGAAATATTAGGACAACTGTGTGTACTAAGTCCCTTCAGTCGTGTCCAGTTCTTTGCCACCCTATGGACTGTAGCCCACCAGGCTCCTCTGTCCACGGGATTCTCCAGGCAAGAATACTGGAGTGGGCTGCCATTTCCTTCTGCAGGGGATCTTCCCAACCCAGGGATCGAACCCTCTTAGGTCTCCTGCACTGGCAAGTGGGTTCTTTAGCTCTGTCACCATCTGTCCAGAGGCAGTTAGGAGAAACCTGGAAGTCCACCTTCAGCCTCTACTCCCCAAAGGGTAACTAGTCATCCTGTCCCACTTCTCAACAGCATGAATTCGTTTCGGCTGTTAATGAGCTTTCTGAAAATGTAATCACAGGGTACATTCATGGCTGGTGTCTTTTGTTTCACGTTATGTTTGAGATCCATTCACAGTGTTGTATTTGATTATAGTTCACTTACTTTCACAGCTATGTAGTTTTCTGTGTAAAAGTACTATTTATGCGTTCTACAGCTGAAGTTTCACTGGAAAGTAACTATCTTGTGAACTGAATCAATTACTAGTACCTACCTCTTGAGAAACGTTTCCCAGTGGAAGGGCTTGCAGAACAGAAGATTGAATCCAGGAATGCTTGAAAGGCAACCCTGATTTCTCACCCTGTAAAAAGAGCCGTGACAAAGGGTTCCCGATTTCCTGAGCTGGCAAGGTCTTTCAGAATCAGGACACCTTGGTTTCCTAGCCTGTGAGTTCTTTTTATGTTCTAGCTGATTGCAAAACTGGTAAAAGTCAGATAGAGCACTTTTGGGCAGAATGGCATTCCTAGAATTCTGTTTTGCTATTAAATATTGACATACAAGTATATGGTTAAATGTGTTCTACTAATGATGGCAGGGCATTAATTGTAATTACTTGTCAGTTTAACTTGCTGTTGGTGTCTTTATTCACAACATGCTGAAAAGGTATTTGAAGGATTTCATTAGCAGTCTTACAAGTCGTTTGTCAATAAATGATGAAAAGGTTTGGCTGTTTATATTTCGATGTTATCGTTTTAATGGGCAACTGTCTACATGCCATCCACCACAGAAATGCCGTTTCCTTTTTATTTTTTAAGGAAGTGTCTAAGGTGGAGGGAGGTCTGGTTGCCATGGATGTCTGAAATTTAATGTTTACATTTAGGAGGTAAGCTGAAACTTTCACTATTTGGTCTCCACCTGAGTGGCATTCACATTTTAGAAATTACAAGATTGTTATTGGCTATCTCGAGCTCGAGGATGTGGCTGAGTACTGGCAGCTAATTAAAATGTGGCTAGCTTTCAATATCAGAATTATGCAGCCTGTTTTTGTAGGATGTCCCTGAAGTCTTCACTCCCCTGCAATGTGTTTTTGATGTAAAAAAAATATTTGAAAAGGAAACGTAACACAGGGCAGCTTGTCCTCATTTACTGCGGAGCCTGGTTGCTCCCTGAGCTCTCCACGGTGGGATTCTGCCCCAGTGGCCTCTGTCCTTCAGTTCTGCTGGCTCTGGGCTGCCAAGCTTTATAGTTTTTTTTAACTTTTGATTTTGTTTGGGGGTGTAACCAGTCAATCCTAAAGAAAACCGACCCTGAATATTCATTGGAAGGACTGATGCTGAAGCGCCAATACCGTGGCCACCTGCTGCAAAGAGCTGACTCCTTAGAAAAGACCCTGATGCTGGGAAAGACCAAGGGCAGGAGGAGAAGGGCATGAAATGGTTGGATGGCATCATGATTCAATGGACAGGAATTTGAGCAGACTGCAGGAGATAGTGAAGGACAGGCATGCTGCAGTCCATGGGGTCGCAAAGAGCTGGACATGATAGTGACTGAACAACAGCATAGTTGACTGACAGTGTCATGGTAGTTTCAGGCCAATAGCAGAGGGACTCAGCCATGCATACACATGTATCCATTCTCCCCCAAACTCCCCTCCCATCCAGGTTGCCACATAACGTTGAGCAGAACTCCGTGTGCCATACAGTAGGTCCTTGTTGGTTAATCCATTTTAAATATAGCTGTATGCACATGTCCATCCCAAACTCCTTAACTATCCCTTCCCTCCATCCTTCCCCACTGGGCTGCCATGCTTTAACATACCCTGGAGAGCTGATAAGAGACCAAAACCTTGGCAGGAAAATGACTTCATGGGATGTTTATTGGGAAGAGCTTAGAAAAATTTGTCAGATCAGAGTATTGCTACTTTAAGTGGTGGGTGAAGTATTTTTTATTCTTTTAATTACTTTTCTTTTTTTCCCACATTCTGTCAAAAATTAATTTTTAAATGTGACAAGTAAAGTTACATATTTTGCTATACTTGCATTTTCTTAATTATCAGTAAAGTTGAGCTGGCTTATGTTTAAAGATATTTGAAGTTATCCTTCTGTGAATTGCTAATCCATTTGGTTTTTCTACTTTTACACTGTTTCTTTAACCTTTTCTTACTAATCAAAGTTCTTGGTTCGAAACTGTTCTTAGTTTCATTTGTTGAAAATATATTCTCATCTCTTTTTCATGATCACTTTTTTATTTTTTACATTTGGTAAAGTCAAATCTACTAGTCTATATCTTCCTAGAGTTTAGTTTTTGCATCATATCTAAAACATTTTTAATGAGCTATTTTTAATGGGTTAAAATATGTACCTGTGTTTGCTTTCACTGTTTTCATAGCTGTATTTTTACAAATCTAAATCTTTTACACTTCTGAGATTTATTTTCAAAAGAGAAGTGAAATTAGAGGTTTGATCTTGCCATTCCTTTTCTTATTCTTTTAAATTTTTTAATTATAGAAGTATTCATGTATACATCCTCAAAGTAGAATCAGAATCTAACAATGCAGAGAGATTAAAAAAAAAATCCCCTTGACTGATTATCTGTTCTGGTTTCCTTTCAGTTGATAATGCTTTAATCAGTTAGTATATATGGTGCTAGAGAGGGGTCAGCAAACTAGAGCTCATGGGCCAATCCAGCTCCCTGCCTGTTTTTGTAAATAAAGTTTTATTGGAACACAGTCACGCACATTTGTTTACATATTATCTGTCATTGCTTTCACTCTATACTATCAAGTCATGCATTTGTAGCAGAGACCACGTGGCCCGCAAAGCCTAATTGCCCCATACAGGGTTTACTGACCCCTACGCTAGATATTTTTTCTTAATGATTTTATGCAAGTAGGGTAATGTGAATTTTATATGCAGTGCTCATATATACATATTTTGTTTATTTTTACATAGATGATGTCACACAGTACATTTGTTCTATTCCTCACATTTTTTTGTTTAACAATTCACCGTCATGATTGGTCCTCCATATCAAGGCATGATGCTTTGTCTCATAGTGTTTATTTACCTGTTGCATGTTGCCATGGTGGGATGGCGTTAAACTTATTTTATCATCCTTTATTGGTGAACATGTAGCTTGCTTTCAGTTTTTAATGTTAAAAGTAATGCAGCAATAAAACCTGGCAAAAAAAAAACTTTATTTTTTTCAACCTGTCTTAGAAAACCATATACACTGGATGGTGGCATATTTTTACAACAGAGAAGCTGCATGAGAATCATGGCTCATATAAAAGAAGGGGGGAGTGATGAATTAACTCGATCAGGGACTTAAAACATGAGAGGGGCTGGTACTTAGGACTGATGTTTTATGCTTCCCATTGCTTGGCAGTGCCTACTCTGGGATAAGGCCTAAGTAGAACTGAAAGTCTTTTTACTTAAAGACATAATAAGGAAGGGGTAGTTAGGAAATTTGGGAAGGTCATCTCTTATTGTGTTTATACGACACTGCTGTATTCAAAGCGGATAACCAGCAAGACCTCTGCACATGGACCTGTAGCACAGGGACCGCCACTCAGCGTTATGTGGCAGCCTGGATGGGAGGGGAGTTTGGGGAGAATGGAGAATGTCTGTATAATAGCTGAATCCCTTCACTGTTCACCTGCAACTGCCCCAGCGTTGCTAACTGTCTATACTCAAATACAAAATAAAAAGTTTGAAGTTTTTATTAAGTTTAATTAAACTTATTAAAAAAAGAAGGTATTGGAAGTATCCTTAAGTAAGGTGTTTGTAAGCTTGCCCTCACTTGAACTATAGCCTGAGAAAATGTCAAGATTACAGTGCATGTCTTAGAAATAGAAAACCAGTGAGGAGAAAATAAGCCCTTTCAGCTTTTAGATGAGGACACCGAGCCTCTCAAAGGGTAAATGATATATTCAAGATTGTAGTAATAGGTTTTGAACATGACTTAGCCTGTCCACTGACTCCAACTCCAGTAGCCTAGAATTGAAATATCTGATTTTCGTAACTCAGGAGGAATAAGACTTAAGAGTAGCACATCATTGGTAAGTTTTATACTTGGTCAGGATATTTGTATTTGTAGGATTTTCATGTACAGGACTTAAGAATGATAATTGATATGAGAGTAGTTCTGTTTCTGATAAAATGTTAGTTGTCATCCCTTCAGCCATCACAACAAAAAAGAATCCAAACTGATCAGTGGCCTAAGCTGTTTGGCCTGACAAGGTCAGGCCATTTGTTCAGGTACATTAAAGTCTCATTGGAAAAGAAATAGATGTCTTTAGCTGAAGTCATTTTAGGCACATTGATGCAACTCAAAGGATTAATCCAGTACAGAAACATAACATTTTCTGGACTTGTAAAGNTTATAGTTCACTTACTTTCACAGCTATGTAGTTTTCTGTGTAAAAGTACTATTTATGCGTTCTACAGCTGAAGTTTCACTGCAAAGTAACTATCTTGTGAACTGAATCAATTACTAGTACCTACCTCTTGAGAAACGTTTCCCAGTGGAAGGGCTTGCAGAACAGAAGATTGAATCCAGGAATGCTTGAAAGGCAACCCTGATTTCTCACCCTGTAAAAAGAGCCGTGACAAAGGGTTCCCGATTTCCTGAGCTGGCAAGGTCTTTCAGAATCAGGACACCTTGGTTTCCTAGCCTGTGAGTTCTTTTTATGTTCTAGCTGATTGCAAAACTGGTAAAAGTCAGATAGAGCACTTTTGGGCAGAATGGCATTCCTAGAATTCTGTTTTGCTATTAAATATTGACATACAAGTATATGGTTAAATGTGTTCTACTAATGATGGCAGGGCATTAATTGTAATTACTTGTCAGTTTAACTTGCTGTTGGTGTCTTTATTCACAACATGCTGAAAAGGTATTTGAAGGATTTCATTAGCAGTCTTACAAGTCGTTTGTCAATAAATGATGAAAAGGTTTGGCTGTTTATATTTCGATGTTATCGTTTTAATGGGCAACTGTCTACATGCCATCCACCACAGAAATGCCGTTTCTTTTTTATTTTTTAAGGAAGTGTCTAAGGTGGAGGGAGGTCTGGTTGCCATGGATGTCTGAAATTTAATGTTTACATTTAGGAGGTAAGCTGAAACTTTCACTATTTGGTCTCCACCTGAGTGGCATTCACATTTTAGAAATTACAAGATTGTTATTGGCTATCTCGAGCTTGAGGATGTGGCTGAGTACTGGCAGTTAATTAAAATGTGGCTAGCTTTCAATATCAGAATTATGCAGCCTGTTTTTGTAGGATGTCCCTGAAGTCTTCACTCCCCTGCAATGTGTTTTTGATGTAAAAAAAATATTTGAAAAGGAAACGTAACACAGGGCAGCTTGTCCTCATTTACTGTGGAGCCTGGTTGCTCCCTGAGCTCTCCACGGTGGGATTCTGCCCCAGTGGCCTCTGTCCTTCAGTTCTGCTGGCTCTGGGCTGCCAAGCTTTATAGTTTTTTTTTTAACTTTTGATTTTGTATGGGGGTGTAACCAGTCAATCCTAAAGAAAACTGACCCTGGATATTCATTGAAAGGACTGACGCTGAAGCGCCAATACCGTGGCCACCTGATGCAAAGAGCTGACTCCTTAGAAAAGACCCTGATGCTGGGAAAGACCAAGGGCAGGAGGAGAAGGGCTTGAAATGGTTGGATGGCATCATGATTCAATGGACAGGAATTTGAGCAGACTGCAGGAGATAGTGAAGGACAGGCATGCTGCAGTCCATGGGGTCGCAATGCTGAAGCGCCAATACCGTGGCCACCTGCTGCAAAGAGCTGACTCCTTAGAAAAGACCCTGATGCTGGGAAAGACCAAGGGCAGGAGGAGAAGGGCTTGAAATGGTTGGATGGCATCATGATTCAATGGACAGGAATTTGAGCAGACTGCAGGAGATAGTGAAGGACAGGCATGCTGCAGTCCATGGGGTCGCAAAGAGCTGGACATGATAGTGACTGAACAACAGCATAGTTGACTGACAGTGTCATGGTAGTTTCAGGCCAATAGCAGAGGGACTCAGCCATGCATACACATGTATCCATTCTCCCCCAAACTCCCCTCCCATCCAGGCTGCCACATAACGTTGAGCAGAACTCCGTGTGCCATACAGTAGGTCCTTGTTGGTTAATCCATTTTAAATATAGCTGTATGCACATGTCCATCCCAAACTCCTTAACTATCCCTTCCCTCCATCCTTCCCCACTGGGCTGCCATGCTTTAACATACCCTGGAGAGCTGATAAGAGACCAAAACCTTGGCAGGAAAATGACTTCATGGGATGTTTATTGGGAAGAGCTTAGAAAAATTTGTCAGATCAGAGTATTGCTACTTTAAGTGGTGGGTGAAGTATTTTTTATTCTTTTAATTACTTTTCTTTTTTTTCCACATTCTGTCAAAAATTAATTTTTAAATGTGACAAAGTTACATATTTTGCTATACTTGCATTTTCTTAATTATCAATAAAGTTGAGCTGGCTTATGTTTAAAGATATTTGAAGTTATCCTTCTGTGAATTGCTAATCCGTTTGGTTTTTCTACTTTTACACTGTTTCTTTAACCTTTTCTTACTAATCAAAGTTCTTGGTTCGAAACT
>SJYX01024305.1:0-14445 GCA_006410675.1 Oreotragus oreotragus | reverse complement strand
GGCTCCCCCGTCCCTGAGATTCTCCAGGCAGGAACACTGGAGTGGGTTGCCGTTTCCTTCTCCAATGCAAGAAAGTGAAAAGTGAAAAGTGAAAGTGAAGTCGCTCAGTAAGTGTCCAATCTTCGCGACCCCATGGACTGCAGCCCACCAGACTCTTCGGTCCATGGGAGTTTTCAGGCAAGAGTACTGGAGTGGGTTGCCATTGCCTTCTCCAATCATTGGGCTAGTTTCTAGTTAAAGTTTCCAGATTTTTGGATCATTACAAGAAGTGAAGACTTAAGGCTGATAACACTTTCAGAATTAAAACTTGCTTCTCTGCATTCTCGGTTTTTTCCCCTATCCAGGGTTGGCTCTATTTCTACTTTTCATTATTTGTTAAATCAATTTTGCATCAGTTAGAAGAACAAATTGTTTCTCCACAGATTTGCAGCTATTGATCTCAGCAGTAACTCAGTGACTGATTTTTTTTCAGACCTCAGCATCACAGAGACTTGAACCAAGTCTAGGACCTACCCTGAATCTATGGAAGTTGGGACTTCAAAGTGAAGTGAAGTCGCTCAGTCGTGTCCGACTCTTTGCGACCCCATGGACTGTAGCCCACCAACCTCCTCCATCCATGGGATTCTCCAGGCAAGAATACTGGAGTGGGTTGCCATTTCCTTCTCCAGGGCATCTTCCTAACCCAGGGATCGAACCCAGGTCTCCCACATTACAGACAGACGCTTTAACCTCTGAGCCACCAGGGAATCCCATGGGACTTCATGTCCTACACAATACATCTGTGTTACTCAGTGGTGATGTTACTTTTCAACTTTGGGATATAATTAGAATGATCATATAAAGTCATTTCACCGCCTACTTTTTTCTTCTTTTCTTTCAATGTGCTTTCTATTATTCTCACTACTCAGTAGTGATATCAACTGGAAATTCTTGAATTGTAAGTAAAAGTGACCTCATTTCCAAAGCATTTAAAGTTATTGCAGGTAAAAGCTCTCTCAAGGGCTTTCAGTATTTCAAATATGCGGATGTACAATCTGTGTCAATAATGAAGACTGCACATTAAATTGACCTGAATGGTTAGAGCACAAAATTTTTTTCTCGGCATTGGCAAATTTCTAACATAAATGCTTAGAATGGAAGAGCTGAAAAGAAGCTATTATAGTGCAGAGACCCTGAAGAGACGCTACATGTTTTTTTATTTTCTAAGTATAATCGAGATTTCTAAGAATTTTTACTGACAAGTCATTTTACTTTCTGGACTTGGTAATTGAAAGAAGGATAAAATTGTTAGAGGAGCAATAAGGAATTCAGTAAAGAAAGTAAAATATTATGTGCTTGATAAATGCATTTCAAATGTCTTACCTGAGGTGGTTAGAACACCAAGTTAAAGGTTCCAAGGTCACAGATCTGAGCTTCCTATGGCCTAGATGGCTTAATCCCTTTACTGGATCAGGGACCACTGTGGCCACTCTGCCCAGCCGTCCTTCAAAGAATGACCTCCTTGCAAGATAACACTAATGAAATAAGGAAGACAGACCAGGCTAGGGCCAAAACACAGCCATCAGAACTACAATGTCTCTTTCATATATTTTATATATATATATATGATATTTGCACCACATTGCTTGTGACATCTTCATTTACAAAATGGAGTACACCTCTGTTCGAATGAATAATTATTTGTTTTTATTTTGCCTCATAAAGGCAGTAAACTTAAAATTCAACCACCTTAATCTTCTTTTTGATCGAGTGTCAAGTGTGTACACTAGGAATTTCACAGAATACAAACATGTACGATTTCCAAAAAGGCTTGCTTCACAGAAGGATGTGAAGTTAATTTCAAATAATATTTTTCATTATAGTCTTTTCATTTTAGCAGGCATAAGTTAAATTTTAGGTATTTTGAAGGACACCAAACTAATAAAGAATTCCATTATCTGTTCCTTCAAGGCTTCAGAGGAGCGTGACTAAATTCCTCTAAGAAAATTTACTTTGCTGATCGTGAAAGTATCTAAGATTTGTTTCACTGAGGAAGAATTAGGATGGGTTCAGGTCCTGCTTTAAGTAAAATTAGTAGTGAAATTTCCACTTTTATCTAGTTAGGATGACAGTCTTTTTAATAACCACACGCCTTACACCTCCATTAGCAGTGTGGATGACAGAATACTGATTTCCTTCCAGTTTGAACCCAAAGTCACCATGTTCACCACACGCAGTCACAGTGCTCCATAGACAGGTCTGGTTGGACAGAATTGTCAGAACTTTCATTTGATTCATGCTCCATGTTTTATAACTGTTACTCAACAATGACATAAAAGCAAGTAAAAAGACTGCAAAGTTATTTCTGCTAATGTCTTCAATTTCATAGAAGAGAAATGGATTTATTCCATTACTCGTCAGCATTTATTGTTACCAATAAGTGGGGGATTAGGGGTTTATTCAGCTCTAGTTATTGCATTAAAAATAACATTGTTACTGAAAAGCCAAGGTCTAATAGAAATGCATGTGATAATATTCTTTTCTTATATTCAAATGAAAGAAAGAAAAAAGTGAAAGTGTTAGTGACTCAGCTGTGTCTGACTCTTTGCAACCTCATGGACTATAGCTTGTCTCCGTCCATGAGATTCTCCAGGCTAGAATACTGGAGTGGGTTGTCATTCCCTTCTCCAGAGGATCTTCAGCTTTCAAGTAGTTCTTTTCATTATTACAGTCGTCTATCTTCCTATGTACAGCCATCTTTTCTAAACTCACCGTTCTGCCACGTGACTTCTCCCTCCATGCTCTTCCACTACCTTTTATAATATCTAGTGAAATACTCACCACACTGCAAAGTCTGTCTATTTCTTTGCACAGGTCTAGATTTATTTTTAACCTTTGTATCTTGCACTTTACCTGACTCTACCCTGCTCATGGTAGAAGCTCGATGATTATTTGATGAGTAAATGAATGATTTTACTAATATAGTTAAGTCTTTGACTTCAATTTTATCTTCTCCTGCTGGCTCAGAGGGTAAAGCGTCTGCCTGCAATGTGGGAGACCTGGGTTCGATCCCTGGGTCAGGAAGATCCCCTGGAGAAGGAAATGGCAACCCACTCCAGTATTCTTGCCTGGAGAATCCCATGGATGGAGGAACCTGGTGGGCTGTAGTCCACGGGGTCGCAAAGAGTCGGACACAACTGAGCGACTTCGCTTTCACTTTTCACTTTTATTGTATTTTTTAACTTACATGATTACATTCAGTAACATAAACTAACACGTATATTTTCCTTCTAATGAAATTGTCGCTGAGGCAGCCATAATATTCTTTGCAGTTTTTAAAACATTTATTTATTTTCGGCTGTGTCAGGCCTTAGCTGCAGCACATGCTTCTCTCTGCTGCCTGGGCTTGGTAGCTCACAGCCTGCAGGTTTAGTTTGCCCTTGGCATGTGGGATCTTAGTTCCTGACAAGGGATTGAAACTGTGTCCCCTTCATTGGAAGACAGATTCTTTACCACTGCACCACCAGAGGAGTCCCTCTTGGCAGGTTTTACATGTGCAAGATTACAAAGTGTTAAACCTCAACTCCTCTTCATGGTTGGCAATCTAATAATTATTCCAAATTAATAATCTGAAAACGTCAGTGTCTGTATTTCAGTAACGATATAAAGACAGGTTTCACATTTGAATTAAAGATACTTCATTATAATTTGTTCACCCCTTTAGAGTGCTAGACACCTTTTTTATAGATATTCAGTTAGCCATTTGTTTATCTGTGGTATAAGAACAAGACTCTTGACCTACTGCTCCAATTTCTGGCAAACACAAAAAGTATCATCTGACATTCATTTACAACCCATCTTTTCTGTCTTTTCTGGCCCAGAGCCACAGGCTTTGACTGGAGACTTCTAAAGCAACTTGTTCTAGCCTCTGCCCTGCTACTTACCAAATCATTATATAACCAAGTCCACCCCCCCCAAAAAAATCCTCCTCTATATTTTGTCTGTGTGATTACCAAAATTCTCAACTATTCCTCTGGATCTTACTTCATCATCTCCCCCGCTACACTATGCACATTACACTGTTTGATATTTTATAGGCAAGTCCCTCATTTCCCTGAAATTTGTCTTGGAACTTCACCAAATAACTATCCAATCAATAGTCCATAATCAAACCCTAAGTAGAAGTATTCTGTTTTTCACAATGTCTAATTAATCTGCCCCAATGGAACACTTCAGTATTATTTTCATAATAGGAATAGTGTTATGAGTTTTAAGAATATTCTATTTTGTAATCACATATTAATTATGAGCATAGCTTCTTTCATTCTTTTCCATGATGTGCAATCAACACGCTATTTATCATGGTCTGAATAGCAGGTAAAATCATTGTATATACTTTAATTGTATGTATTTGATGAATATTCTCTAAATTTCCCTCTGCTTAAGATCTTCCTAAACCAGTATTATTATTTTTAATCATCTGGGTACCAGTGTTATTTAAATACATTATGTCAAAATGTTATTTTCCTCTTTTGAGAAGTGGCTTAATTACAGTTTTTTTTTTTTCTTTCTAGATATAACTTAATTGCCAGGGTCATTAAATTATATATAAGGATGTATTGTCATGACAAAAAACCAACCAAGAAAGGATATAGGCCACACTGGTTTCTTTCCCCATTGCTGTAGAAATTTGATTTGTGATAATGATAGTTAATTATTTTGAACAATGAATCCAATCAATCTAGTCAGTTTAGCAAGGAAAAAGGATAAGATTAGAATGGACTACTAAAATAGGTTAATTAGTTTGATGCATGCTTTAATCAAAACGTGTTGTAGTGTCCTTTAGTAGAAAATACATCTGTTCACGCTTTAAAAAATGATGTTTCTTTAAAAAAACGTGATTTTCTGTTCCTTTAATAATAACTTTTACATTCCCCATGTTCTAGTTGAGCGTGAACATTATGTAGTATACGTCTAAGAGTCCTTCAATTTAGAAATATGTGTTACTGTGAGAGAGATAATAAAACTGCCAGAGCCCAGATACATGCATCTCACAATGAATGATACAGATTTCTCTATACTCTACTCATAAACACTGGAAATGATGAAAAGCTTAATCTAGTTGTAAACAACCTGCATAAATACATTTTATGTTTTTTTTTTCTAGATGCATACAGGAGTAGCAGATAATTTAATAACATTGAGCAATCTAGTTGGAAATCATTGGTCTCCTTTAAATTTTAGATGAAGATTATGAAAATAAGTACTCTTTCCAAGCAAGTAGCTTTGTATGTTCATTGGATATAAAACAATAAATTATTACTACTTCACAAAATTTTAAGAGAACAAAACTATAAAATGAATTCAGATATTTAAAATGACCTTAAAGCAAGTTGAATGTATAAAATCAAGAAAGCCTTAAATAACTATCATTTTGAATAGCTTCATAATAGACAAACCTGCTAAGAGCAGCATAATTGATCCAGATTACATTTACATAACTTTTTTCTGGGAGTGTAGTCATATGTAATATCTTTCTTGCAGATAATTTTCAGAAAATTAGAGAAAGTCCGAAAGAGAGGTTTTAGTCACCACCTAGCAGTTTACTCGGCTTTTGTGGGCTATAATTAAAGGATAATCATTAACATAATATGATTTAAACTCTATTTAGACTTTCAAAAGAGAGAAACGGCATATGCCATTTTTAACAACAATATTTATAAAACATAAATTGGCTTAAATCCATGTTGGAAACAAAATATGCAATATCATATAAAATATCCATAAAATATATATGGATATTTTAAATGATAAAAACATTAAATTCATTCACATATTTAGCAAATGTTTATTTGATGATAAGCTATACTAAATATATATATTTAGTAAATATATATAAGATAGTAAAGAAGTTTACACAAATACAACACAAACTGTTCTCAAAATTCACTTGTCATCTTAGAAGATAAGATTATTCCTGCTGTGATATTTAAAATGTGAAGGGCAGGTAGACTATTGGTGATTGGAAGTAAGGAGGAGGTTCTACAATGAAATGGAAATGGAGACTTGGAAGTTGGTGGTTTAGAGAATAAAGAGGGGTTACGTTTATCCCCAAGATGGAAGTCCTCTTGAACAAGTCTGCTGGAAAGGGAGTTATGAGATGTAAGTATGAATAGATGTTGGATTGGAAGATTTCCAACAGTTTACTTTGGAAGTGTGACATTCATTCTGTGATGATAATGACATCAATGATTAAATATCTCCTGACATGTATGAGGCATGATTCCAAGCATCTGAATGCATTATCTCAGTGATCCTCAGAACAAGCCCATAAGGAGTCAGTGTCTCCATTTTTGGAAGAGGAGTCAAGCCCTAGAGACATGCCTCTAACCCTAGAGACGTTCCCTCTGAACGGGCGAGTGCCTGAGCCAAAAAGCAAACCAAAAAAACTCAACAGAGCAACCCTTTCTGACTCCAAAGATCTAAATACATCCTCATCACATTTCAATTTCACACACTCATCAGTGAAAAGCTACAAAAGGTTCTGAGCAGCATAATGAGATGTGGTAAAAAGTCTAGGAAGACTAATCTGACGGGAGGTAGGGGGTGGGCTATCACATGATTTGGAGGTGGCAAGTCCAGAAGCAATGACACAGTTCATCTTAGGAGAGGGATGAAGGATAAAGTCCAATAGTCAGTGATGGTAACAGGGATGGAAATAAAAGGGCTAATACACAAAGGGAAGGAAAAGTCAAGTTGAGGTGAATGAATATGTTAATGAGTAAGAAGAGATGGGAGGAGGAGAAAGAGAAAAGTGCTAACTACGGTGGGTGGGTGGAGGAAGAAGGGGAGAAAATGGAGATACAAGAGGAGAAGGTACAGGAGAAACAGGGGTGGAGGAGAAGGACATGTGAAAAGGAGGAACAGGAGCATTTATTCCCTGAAAAATCTCATTTGACAAGAAACACAGACTAAACAAGTAGGCTACATGGAACATTTATTTGCTTTTTATGACAGCTGTATACAGTCAGATAGCATTAGCTCTAATTTGTACCGAAGGCTGGGAAACCTCCCTTGCCTGGGGCCTCAGAGCCTGTAACAGAGGAAACAGAACTGGGGGGCAGAGCTCAGGATCCCTTGACCTTCCAGTGACTCTGTGAAGTGAGCAGGATGGGTTTGTTAACCTTCTTGCAAGGATAAAGCTCAGAGAAGCATTTTACCTGAAAGTATAGGGTGGGATTTTCTGCTTTAAAAACCTCCCTCTCTTTCGGAATAAAGAGAAGCAACATGCATAATGATTATGCAAGCAGTTTATCTGGTGATCACCCTTGAGTCTCTTCTCCCTTTGTCCTGTCTTTACTCCACCCTGACCCTCGCTGACTGCGTCTCTTAAATCGCCCTGTAGTCCATCCACTCCTCTCCATCTTCACACCTGCGAGCAAGCATTGAGCGTCGTGTATCTGGGCTGCTGCAATAACCTTCTAAAGTGGTGCCTCCCACATCTGTTAGTTCCATGCTGCAGTTTATTTTTTGTACTCTAGCCAGGGTGATGTAGAAACTCAGATCTAATCTTCACATTTAGCTCCCCAAAATAAAAATAAAATACTGACACAAAACATCTTTAATGGCTTCCTATTGCCCTTAGTACAAGACCGAAGTCCTTCAGCCACGGACAAGGTCACACTCAGGCTGGCAGGACCACCCCTGTACCTTCAGCCTATATTCCATGTTGCTCTGTCATCTCAGCCACCCTGCCATCATTTTCCATCCCTCAGCGAGCTGGGACTCCATTCGTGATGTTTTCTTTCATAAACCATTCTTAAATCCTCACGCCCACATTTTCTTTATGTAACACACATTTTGTGTCCTTGAAACCTCAGGTCAAATGAATCTTCCTTTATCTCCCATATTGAGAAGGTCTCCCTTTTATGGGGCTCTCAAGCTCTCTATGGAGCTTCACAGATGGTGAAGGCGTAAAGAATCGCCTGCCAATGCAGGAAACTCAAGAGACGCAGGTTCGATCCCTGGGTCAGGAAGACCCCCTGGAGGAGGAAATGGCAATGCACTCCAGTATCGCCTGGGAAAGTCCATGGACAGAGGGGCCTGGAGGGCTGCAGTCCATTAAGTCACAAAGAGTTGAACATGACGGAGCAGCTGAGCACGCACACACAAGCTCTCCCTGCTTTTCTGTGTAACCCTCACATCTGTTGGGACACATGGATTCACAAATGTATTCTTTGTTTACTATCTGTTCCTTCCGTTTGTCTAGAAGCGCCCGTAAAAGCAATCACATGTTGTGTTTGTTGCTTTATACCTAGAACCTCCACCAAGACAAAGTAAGTGTCTAGTAAATATTTGTTCAACTGAACCATGAATGATTAATAGCCCCATCTATGTTTATATACTAGCTCCTCCATGTACAGGCTTCCTTGGTGGCTCAGAGAATAAAGCGTCTGCCTGCAGTGCAGGAGACCCGGGTTCAATCCCTGCGTAGGGAAGATCCCCTGGAGAAGAAAATGGCAACCCACTCCAGTATTCTTGCCTGGAAAATTCCATGGACAGAGGAGCCTGGTAGGATATAGTCCATGGGGTCATGAAGAGTCAGACACGACTGAGCGACTTCACTTTTCACTTTCACTTTCCTCCATTTACTAAATGCAAGGCCTTGGATAATTTTCTTAAATTCCAGAAACTTTTCTTTCCCTGCTAGATGAAAAGGGATAGTCACAATCCCATGAGTACGGTTATTCATGCAAAACTCTTAACATATATATAGAGTACTAAAAAAACACTATTATTATACTGTAAAAATATCAGACATCAGAGATCTCAAAGGACAACATTAATATTAATTGGAGGGAAAATGTCTTTTCACATAAATTAAATAAAAATACTTTTTAATTTTTTAGCAGTGTCTAAAAAAGATGTGCTTATAGCTTACTTGACAAGACTATGTTTTAATTTTTTTAAATTTATTGAAGTATAGATTTGCAATGTGTCCATTTCTTCTGTATAGCAAAGTGACTCAGATATGTATATATACGCTTGTTCATGTTCTTTTCTATTATGACTTGTTGTGAGATATTAAATATAGTTCCCTGTGCTATATAGTAAGACCTTGTTGTTTATCCACTAGTTTGCCTCTGCTAATCCCAAGCTCCCAGTCCATCCCTACTCCATCCCTCCCTTGCCACAAGTCTGTTCCCTGTGTCTGTGAGTCTGTTTGACAAGACTAGTTTTATAATCATAATTCTAAATACTTGATTTAAAAATCAATATGCTTTTTCTCCTGATCATTTTGTGGCTTAGAGTTAGATATTAGTTTGGGGAAAGTCATTTCACTGGTCATTCCCCAACAAAAAATCGAAACTGTGACCCACCATACTATCATGGTACCTTTTTGATATGCTCATATTTACTGCTATCAGGTACATGGAGATTAAGAAGAGTGTTTAAATGCACAAATAGGACACAGGTTTAGAGTGAAAAGAGCTTCCCTGGAGGCTCAGTTTTAAGAATCCACCTGCCAATGCATGAGACGCATTGTCAACTGGCATCCATATGTTGTTAGTTTCAGATCTCTAAGATATACTTTCTTATTCACGTGTACAAAACACAAATGTCTTCATATTACCAAATTAAAAAATTAAACTAACCTAAAACTTTAGGATTTCTTTTCATTCCGACACTGCATGGTTTTATCCCCGATCTGCCCATCGTTGTGAACTTAGGAGCACAACGCTTCATGTGAGTACACAGAATGAAGAAGTAGGTCATGTTCGTGCTAGTACTGGAAACAGGAAGGTGAAGTTAGTCCCGAGGATGGAGGGAACGGTGAAACAATATAGTGGCATTTATGAGAGAACTGAATTTTAGTCTAAGCTTTATAGAAAACGAACTTATGGTTACCAGAGCGAAGTGGTCGGGGAGGGATAACTGAGGAGAAGGGGATTAGCATATACCCTTCTATATATAAAACAAGTAACCAACGAGCACCTACTCAACAGTTTGTAATAACCTACAAAGGAAAAGACTCTGAAAAGAATATAAATACATGTGTACAACCGAATCTCTGTGCTGTACCCCTAGAACGAACATTACTTTGTAAATCAACTACGCTTCAATGAATAAAGAAGCCCTTTGCTTGGAATCAAGTGGGCCAAAGTTAGAATGCTTCCCTGTCTCACTAGCCTGTTTGCTCATCTGTGTAAGTAGGAGTTACATCATATGGTTGTTTAGGAAATAGAAAAGTTTCCTCAAAAGCCTTAGCCCTGTGCACGGGCCACAATGAGCCCTGGATGAATGGTAGTCAACACTGAAACACGGGTCCTGTCACAATCAGTCAAGTCCAGAGATGGGGGAGATTTGCAGCACAAATGTGCCATCTACCTCTGGATGGACCTTCTCAGGTGGCGCTAGTGGTAAAGAACCCCCCAGCCCATGCAGGAGAAGTAAGATTCATGGGTTCAATCCCTTGGTAGAGAAGATACCCTGGAGGAGGGCATGGCAACCCACTCCAGTGTTCTTGCCTGGAGAATCCCATGGACAGAGGAGCCTGGTGGGCTACAGTCCACGGGGTCGCAAAGAGTCACACACGACCGAAGTGACTTAGCACAAGCACATACACACAATCACACCTCTGGACTAAATGTTCAAATGAGGCGAATGAAGCTATTCAAAAGGCAGAACAATGTTTGCTGTTGCTGCAAAATAAATCTGAGTGTTGACCTACTTACAAAGTATTCTTTCTGTTTGAAAATGCATACAATCATTATACTTGGGGATACTGTTGAAAATGAGTCTTGCTTTATGTGTATGCACTGCATGATTTATGCACACAGATTGCAATATACAAATTCTACACAGTCTATTTGAATCAGCAAGTGGGCAGTCAGATTTATTTCTGCTTATCCTTGAATATCTTGCTGTTAATTCATTTTCTATTTCTGTTGCGCCTATCATCACTCAATTTAAATCTCTGAAAAACTAATTTACTAAATGAAATTGTTTTTAGAGCGAAATATTTCTTCTCATTTAAAAATATTGTAATTGACCAAAACAATGAATTTTTTGTATTGTTGTTCAGTCTCTCAGTCATATCCAACTCTTTGCAACCCCACGGACTGCAGCACGCCAGGCTTCCCTGCCCTCCACCATCTCCCAGAGCTTGCTCAAACTCATGTCCATTGAGTCAGTGATGACATCCAAACATCTTGTCCTCTGTCATCCCCTTCTTCTCTTGCCTTCAATCTTTCCTAGCATCAGGGTCTTTTCCAATGAGTCGGTTCTTCGCGTCAGGTGGCCACAGTATTGGAGCTTCAGCTTCAGCAACAGCCTTCCAATGAATATTCAGGATTGATTTCCCTTAGGATTGACTGGTTTGATCTCCTTGCTGTCCAAGGGACTCACAAGGGTCTTCTCCAACACCACAGTTCAAAAGCATCAATTCTTCGGCTCTCAGCTTTCTTTATAGTCCAACTCTCACATCCATACATGACTACTGGAAAAACCATAGCCTTGACTAGACGGACCTTTGTTGACAAAGTAATGTCTCTGCTTTTTAATAAACTGTCTAGGTTGATCATAACTTTTCTTCCAAGGAGTAAGCGTCTTTTAATTTCATGGCTGCAGTCACCACCTGCAGTGATTTTGAAGCCCCCAAAAATAAAGTCTGCCACTGTTTCCACTGTTTCCTCATCTATTTGCCATCAAGTAATGGGAATGTTGAGCTTTAAGTCAACTTTTTCACTCTCCTCTTTCACTTTCATCAAGAGGCTCTTTAGTTCTTCTTCACTTTCTGCCATAAGGGTAGTGTCATCTGCATATCTGAGGTTATTGCTATTTCTCCTCATGTGTAAGCATGATTCCAGGATAATTAGATGTTTTCAGATCAGGTAATGCAAATCAATCATTTTTTTTTATTAAAAATATACTGGTTACTTACTGTATCTCAGACATTGAGCTAGGTATTGATAAGTGATCAAATTATATATGTTCCTTCCCTTGATGAAATTGCAGTCGGATATTCAGGTAAACAAATCAATAATTTTACTAAGTACTATGATAAAGGGAAGCAGAGATTCCCACGGGAGCCAGAAGAACACCATCCAAATCAGATGGTGTAATTTAGGGAAGGTGGGGGAAGTGCAACTTGAGTTGAGTTTGAAAAGTAGGAATTCAGAAGAAGTTAACATTGCAGGTGGGGAAAATGGAGGAACAGCATCAGGAAGTCCTTAAGAGATGTGGTTAAGATGAGACTAGCACCAAGCTATGATATACTCATGTGCCAAGCTAAAGGTTTAAGTGCTCCCCTAAAGTCTTTGAGGGGTAATTGCAGGACTGTCAGCAACATGTGGGGTTATATCTTATAGAGCCTCTTCAAACCTGGATTTGCCTCACTGTCAGCAAAACTCGTACAGGCATTTTTAATACCTTTTTTTGTTGTTGTTTCCAAATCTTTTTTTAAAATATATTTTATTTTTTAAATTTTATTTTACTGTACAGTACTCTACTGGTTTTGGCATACATTGACATGAATCCGCCATGGGTGTACACGAACTCCCAAACATGAACCCCTCATCATCCCTCCGGATCGTCCCCATACACCCTTTGATATTTTGTGTATTTTAACCTTCTCCCTAAATAGCAAAATCCTCTGGGAAAATATAAACAAAAATCACCTTTGCAGCTACATCTTGAACATGGCATATACATGCATATAATTACAGTGTGAGCATCACAGATAATGAAATATTACTCTGTAGTAACTAAACGTGCTTTAGGATACTCTGAACCACACCTCTGAATGTCTTGATATTTTTGGGCATATGGTTTTTGAAATGACTGTAATGTTGTAATAAATGTAGTGAAGCTTAATGGAACTGTTTAAACAGTAACTTTCCAAACCTATTTATAAGGGTTTAAACTTTGCAATTGTTTGGAGATTTAAGATTGATTATTTTCTTAACTGATGAAGCTTAATTTTAAAATTAAACATTTGTTCATAAACTGACCATTTGGTATGAAGCTGATTAAGAGATAAATAACTCATTAAATAAGAACCATTTTTAATATATAAATACTTATTGTTCTTTGAAGGTAACATTGGAATTACCAGCAAAAACATAAATAATGTAGATTTTAAAGTTAGTTAATGTATTTACCCATTTTTAAGATACAGGTTTTACTCTGAATGTTTAAATTTGTATATTGCTACTTCCATAGTTCTCATTGAAAATTAAGCGCATTAGTATGGCTATATTTACATTGAAAATATTCAGGCTGAGGCTGTGGTTTTCTTTTTTAGGTTCATAAACAATTATCAAGTGCCTCTGTTGATTCATAGACAATTATCAAGTGCTTCATGTTGTATTATCACTGGAAAGAGAACTCTCTCAGTTATCAGTTAACCAGCTGAATTAAACACTTTAGTACAAAAGAAACTAGAAAAGCTTGAGATCAGATAGAAACGTGGAAACAGAACTGTTGGTTCACAATCTCAGGCACCTCCTGGTCTAACTGGAAACCTCCATCTCCTTACAAGGAGGGCAAGGAGAGACCTAAGAACACAAACCCCTCCAGTTTGGAAGGGGGCCGGTATTTTTGTTGCTTTTGTTTTTTACTTGGAGTAAAGTTGATTTACCTATGTTAGTTTCAAGTGTACAGCCAGTTGATCCAGTTATACATAGATATATGTCTATTTTTTTCAGATTTTTCCTTTATAAATTATTGCACAATATTCAGTATGTTTCTTTGACCTATACAGTAGGTCTTGTTATCTATTTTGTATATAATAGTATGCATATGTTAATCCCAAGCTTCTACTATATCCCTCCCCACTTTCCCTTTTGGTACCCACACGTTTGTTTTGTGTCTGTGAGTCTATTTCTGGTTTATTTATAAGTTCATTTGTAACCTTATTTTAGATTCTGCGTATAAATGTTACACAATTGTCTTTCTCTGTCTGGCTTACTTCGCTTAGTATGATCAGCTCTAGGCTCATGTGGCTGCAACTGGCATTGTTTCATTCTTTTTTATGGCTGAGTAATATTCCAACACACACACACAGACACACACACACACAGACACACACACCCCACATCTTCTCTATTTCATCTGTCCATGGACGTTTAGGTTGCTTCCAGGTCTTGGCTGTTGTAAATAGAACTGTGATGAACATTGATGTGCATGTATATTTTAAAATTACAGTCTTCTCCAGATATAGTCCCAGAAGTGGGACTCGCACGTGGCAGTTTTAATAAACAAGGGAACTTACTAGTGAGAGTTGTCTTGGGCAGCCACAAGACAAGTAGATTTCTGCACCTGCTAACCAGAATCTTAGAAGTTTATATAGAAGACCTCACTGGGTTCAGTCACCTGTCCTGTCCATGTTGGCTCATCATCCCATTAACATCTCAAGCTGTGTCCTTGGGGCAGCTTTTGGGAATAAGGAGTGCCATGAGGACA
>SJYX01024303.1:234698-245511 GCA_006410675.1 Oreotragus oreotragus | reverse complement strand
TGAACTGTGGTGTTGGAGAAGACTCTTGAGAGTCCCTTGGACTGCAAGGAAATCCAACCAGTCCATCCTAAAGGAAATCAGTCCTGAATATTCACTGGAAGTTGAAGCTGAAACTCCAATACTTTGGCCACCTGATGCAAAGACCCTGCTGCTGGGAAAGATTGAAGGCAGGAAGAGAAGGGGGTGCCACAGGATGAGCTGGTTGGTTGGCATCACCGACTCAATGGACATGAGTTTATGTAAACTCCAAGAATTGGTGATGGATAGGGAGGCCTGGTGGGCTGCAGTCCATGGGGTCGCAAAGAGTCGGACATGACTGAGCGACTGAACTGAACTGAAGCTGAGTAATAGGTTTTTGCTGGGTATTTTCTATAGTCTTAGTTGACTTGAATTTTTTAAAAAGAGTACAGACATTAATCTCAAATAAGGTTACTACTTCTGCTTATACTCAGTTCAGGGAAAGATTGCTATTGATACATTTTTATCAATTTATCTTTAAAATAGAAGGCAGCATTGTTAAGCGGGAAAGAGAAAATATTTGAGAGTGCCAAGGGATTAAGTGTATCAGTAATATATAAAAGATTCTGTAATTTGCTGTTTTCAGAAATCATAATTTTTTTTTCAAACTGATCTAGGATAACTGAGTTACTAATATTTCCAGAGTTTTAAAAATTTGTAATTATAAATACTCTAGCAGTTAATTTTTAAATACTAACTTCAGATATTATGCTGGACACAAGTTAGCGTTTCTGTTGGAACCCTATTAAGATAGGGGTAGGGCAGGGAGAATGCAGTGTTAAGGGAATGACAGACGTTTGCCTTCAGTGTACCTTGAAAATGTGGAAACACCCCTTCTTGCGTTCATTCTGTGCTGCCATGTTTTCCTTCATCTTCCCTTCACTTTGAGTCTTGCTGGTAATGCGTTTTCTAGCCTTGCCTTTTGTCTTTGATGCTTAATTCGTCAAACATAAAGACAGTCAGGATTTAGTGTACATCAGTTTCCTGGCGGACTTGTTAAAACACACCTTGTTAGGCTTTGAAACTGCAGAGTTTCTGATTCAGTAGGTCTCTTTGGAGCCTGAGAATTTGTGTTTGTAATAAGTTTTCTTGTGATAATGATGCTGCTGTGCCAGGGTCTCATTTTTGAGAACTACTACTTATCTAGTTGTTCTTTCTTTGCTGTTCATTCATCTTAAAGGAGGTTCAGTTTGATTTCCTGGGCAACATGTAGATTATCAGATATTCTAACTTGTATATTTCTACTATTTTAGATTCAGACTAAAGAAGCATGATATAATAGAACATATATAGTACACCATGTCCTTACTCTAATTACAAGTTTTCCTTGGATTAGCTACTTTGTATGTATATGAAATGGGGGATTAGTCTAGATATCTCTTCTGATGTTGAATTATAATTTCTGCTTAAATCTTTTCATATCCTGATTTTCCACCAAAGACCTTTGATTTGTACAGGAAATTTTAGAACTATTAACGCTTGACTTTGGAGCCAATTTTCTGTGAAAGTAACTGTAATCTCTCATTTCCCCATCTTGTTCCTTTTACCATTTGCCGTAGGGTAAGACCGAAATGGTGAAACAAATTTGTGTTCCATACTATGTATATTTTGCTTCATAATTGTTAAGACTGGGGAAACAAGGTTTTTAAAAAATAGCTAATATCATTAAGTTTTATCAATTAATGACCTATTTGAGTATTTGAGGATACAAGGAAAGCAAGGTCAGCATAGCCCTTGTAGGACCCCCTCCCCACAGTTAGGAAGTCCTCTTTTTGCTGTAGTGCTGTAATACAGAAGTATCGCAGGCTTAGAGGCTTTAGTGTTCTGTTTTCTTTAACAGTTGCCCCTTTTAAAGAAGGGTTAATCCTTTGGAAAATAGGTATTCTTAAGATAATAATACATAAGGCATTATAATCATTCCTGTGTATCTTTATTGGAAAACATATTCCTGAGCCAAAAAAGATAGTAGTAGGAAATATATTTAAAAGTTGGAGGACTTCCCTGGTGGTCCAGTGGTTAAGACTCCACGATTGCACTGCAGAGGGCAGGAGTTCAGTCCTGGTCAAAAAACTTAAGATCCTGCATGCCACGCAACATGGACACAAAAGTTTGTAGTGAATTAAACTTTACTTGAAAATAATTAATTGGTATAATATTTGGGGGCTGTTTGGACTAAATTAAACACTTGGGAAAGTTTCAGATAATCAAACTTGTCTATAACCCTTAATCTTTAAAAATAATGGTTCGATATACCTAGAAAACAAGGAGAGGGTACAATGTCAAAGAAGAAAATCTTAATTGAGACCTCTATTAAAATCCAGAGTTTATTTCGAAAATAAGATCTTTATTGTCATATTTTTTTAGATTTCAAAGTTAAGACGATAAAGTCTCTTTAGAAATTGAGGATTCTTTACCTTAACTGTCAAACTTCCCTCCTTCCTTTTTTTCCCTAAATTTAATTATATTTACTTTGTCTATAAGGGCTTCCCAAGTGGCTCAGATGGTAGAAAGTCCACCTGCAATGCAGGAAACCTGGGTACATTCCTTGGGTTGGGAAGATCCCCTGGAGGAGGGAAATGGTAACCCACTTCAGTATTCTTGTCTAGAGAATTCCATGGGCAGAGAATCCTGGTGGGGTACAGTCCTTGGGGTCACAAGGAGTCAGATATGACTGAGTGACTGACACTTTCACTTTCTCTCTATTGCTCTTTCTATAGAAAAGAAGTTTTCCAATAAACAGAAAAATTGCTTGGTTTTGAGTTTTGTCCTAGCTCTACTCTCAATCCCAGTAATGTATGATTTGCTATATGATATACAAGACAAAATCTGAATACTATTTGGGGGTAAATAAAAAGTCAAGGAAATTAATATATAGGTATAAAGCCATATGATAAAGCCAACAGCCTGATGTAATAGGGTATTTTTTTCTGCCCAGTGATTTGGCTAGATCAGTGCCTTTAATTTCAAGATTTATCTTTATTTTGTTTTCTTTTTGCCACACCACTTAGGTTTGCAAGATCTCAGTTCCCCCAGGCCATGGTAGTGAAAGCCTGGAATCCTAACCACTATATCAGTAGGGAACTCCCTTCAGTTTTTTTTTCCTCCTTCAGTTTTAATCATAATGCAGGGACATCAGATTTTGTGGTGGTGGTTGTATAGTCGCTAAATTATGTCCAACTCTTGTGACCCAGTGAACTATAGCCTGCCAGGCTCCTCTGTTCATCGGATTTCTCAGGCAAGAATACTGAAGTGGGTTGCCATTCCCTTCTTTCCAACCCAGGGATCAAACTTGTGTCTTGTGCATTGTAGGTGGTCTTCTTCATTGCAGGTGGATTCTTTACCACTGAGCCACCAGGGAAACTTCAAATTTTGTAGCTTCTGTGTTTATTTAGTCTAATTGGGTTTTCACTATTCTCATTACTGTTCAGATAGTCATAGCTTTTTCAGAACTTTTTTTTTTAATCCAAATGTATAGTCAGAACTGGTAAGTTATTTTTTAAATAGACAATAAATATACTTGTTAAAGGTATGAAAGAAATACTATTCTTACCCCCAAAGCAAAGTTTCCTTCTGAAGGCAAATACTTTGAACTAGTTTTGTATCTATTCTTCAGAGATACTGTATGCATATATGAAGATGAATGAATATATGCCCTTTTAGTAAACAACTTTTCTAAAGTATATACAATAAATCTATATACAATATATATAATAAATCTTTACTATGGTGTATACAATAAAAATAAATAATTTTAAGTATACAGTTGAGTTTTAATGAGTATAAAATCATAATATAGAATTTATCCATAGCCCCCCAGATTTTCCTCATGTTCCTTTGTAATCAGTCCCTTCCAACTCCCTCTAGCCCCTAAAACTATTAATCTGGTTTCCATCGTTATAAATTTGCCTTTTCTAGAATGTGTATCAATGGAATCATACAGAATTTAGTCGTCTTATGTCTCATTTCACTTAACACACTTAAGTGAGTGCCTTGAACCAAGGAAGTGTTGGAATGAGTATGTTAATTATAACAGCACAAATTTGAGTTAAGGTTTTCTTTTTTTTTAATTATATAATACTGACTTATGAAGAGGACAAGGATTTTTTTTTTTCCTTTTAGCTTTTTGAGATGTAATTGGCGTAAGTTTAAGATGTTCAGCATAATGATTTGACTTACATATATCATGAAATTATTATCATGGTAAGTTTAGTGAACATCCATTATCTCACAGGTACAAAATAAAAAGTAAAAAGAAAAAATTTTTTCCTTGGGATGAGAACTCTTAGGATTTACTCTGTTAAACTTTCATGTATAGCATACAGCAGTGTTAATTAACCTCTTCTTGCCTGGAAAATTCCATGGACAGAGGAACCAGGTGGGCTACAGTCCATGTTGTTGCAAAGAGTAGGACAACTGAGTGTGTGCGTGTGTGCACACACATACATATTACAGCCCTACCACTTAAAACTGTTAGTATAGTTGACCTCCCACACTATTGTTACTGTCTGGTATACAACATAGTGGTTTGATATGTTAAAAACTGATCACCACCTGATGAATCCTTATATTCAACTTAGATGAGGCTAGTCAAAAGATGTAACTTAACTTTTGTGTTTCACACCAAGCAAGCTCTCTATAGTGACCTGTATTACAAACATTTGGGAACGTGAACTGTACAGTAGGTTTTTTGTTTTCTCCTTGAGATGAGCAAGGAATCTCTGTTGTAGAGAAATACAAAGTCTTCAAATTGAGATGTGAAAGAAAGTAAATATTGTTAAATCTTTATCTCAATCCCAGCACTTAAAAATAAAAAACTTAACAGAACTTTATTTCTATACTTTATGCTTTATCCTCCAAGCTTACAAATAGGATAAAACAAAATAATTGATGTAATGACTGGTTGAATAAGTTAACTCAGAAGAAGGAACTTACAGAAATATCCGTGTTGCAATTTAAAATATTTATTTATATAACTCAATAAGATTTGAAATACTTTTTAAATGGTAGGTTTTACCGTTGTAGTTTTAAAAGATAATTAAAACTAGTCCTTCCTCAGAGTTTGTTTTTATCTCACATACCAAGCAAAAGGGAAAGGGAATATAGTATGACTTCCTGCTTTGTGGTTTTTAAGGCATCCCCACCCAGTAACAAATCTCAAGTTTGTGGGTTCTTGTGTTAAAATAGCTAAGAAGCTGGCATCTTTTGTAAAGCATGACTGTGTGTAATTCCATCTCTGATTTCAAGACTTTATGATGGGTTATATCCAACTAGCCTTTGTAGTATATCCCTTTTAAAGTTTTTCCTACTACCTTTGGAAGCTTTGTAGTGGATATGAGCTGAAAAAATACCAGTATCTTGTCAGATGGTTCTGTATAATTTGAAACATTTGTGACTCCATTCATCTGATAATGGTTTTGAGGTACAAAAACCAGCTGTTGATCTTTATTGGAAAATAATAAAGTGTTTACTTAAAAACAGTTTCTGTGAGACTTCCCAGGCAGTCCACACTCCCAGTGTAGGTGCATGGGTTCAATACCTGGTCTGGGAACTAAGATCCCGCCGCATGGTACAGCCCAAGAAAACCCAAAGAAACAGTTTTTGTGGTTCTTTAGTATATGATACATGTTTACTTTCCTTATATTTAATACCTATTAAACTCCAAACAAAGCAAAAATGATCTACTTTTAAAAACATACATTTATATTCAGGAATCCCAAATATTTAAAAGATTTAATTAATCTACCTTTCTCTTCTCTGACTTTGAAGGAGTGCTGCTAAAAGCTTTACTGGTGAGACAGAAATTATTGGTAACAGTGATGGTGTTATTAATGGGTAATAGTTACATTTATGTTAAATGCATTTCTTTATTCTCTCCTTCTTGAAGGAATTGAATGACCTGGCACGGGACCCCCCAGCACAGTGTTCAGCAGGTCCTGTTGGAGATGATAGTAAGTATCTAAAAGGAATACTAAAACATAAAACAGCGTAACAGTCTGCCTCTGGTGAACTTGGGTACTAATAAATATATATCTGCTGAGGTTATTTGTATGAAGAGTTAATTATGCAATTTTCCTTTATTTGCCCATGAAAGGGGCAGTTTTATGTATATTCCATCATCTTTTGTACTGTATTTCGTTTTGAACGTCTTCTGCCAGATGTTGTCTATGTAGTTGTTCTGGCTCTTCCTTACCTACCCTTTGTCCCTTCTGGGTATTTACCTAAGTCAAAATATTCAAGCTTTTGTCTACAGCAAGCTATTGTTCTTTAGTAAGATAATAGTAAGTATGATTGGGGGGGCGGTGCGTATGTGGGTCTGTGGCTTTCTTTGTATTGACTCATATTTGTGAAGACAGCTACAACTTACCTTTAATGTCCAGTTTATCTTCTTAATCCTGTTTGAAATAATTTATTGTATCTTACCATACATGTTGGATAATAATTTTACTTTTGTCCACTTTGTCTCAAGACAGCTTTTCCCCATACCATCTTTCAGCCTTTTAAAAATGAAGGATATTTGAACAGGCCGTGTAGCTAATTCTCACAGACAAAAATGCAACATTTAGCAAATAGGGGAAAAGTGGAATATACTTGGAATATATTTAGAAGCATTTGTGTAAGGGAAGTGTATAGGTTAAGACAAAATAAATGAGGTTATATGTACTTGTGAGTTAGATTAATTTTTTCCTAATTTTTCTTAAGATTGTTGTTTTGGTTTGCTAAATCCTTAGGAATCAAAGCAGAATCCTTGTGCAAGGATTGCTTTATAGATAAAACAGATGTTATAAATTATAAGACTTAAGTACTTGTTATGAAAAAATCCCATTTATGTTATGTTTAGATCTGTCCAGTATTATTGAGTATATATAGTATTTGATATCAAACAGGACAGGCCAAGTACTTAAACGCATTATCTCATTTAAGCCTCACAACTCTTTAAGTGATTGGAAAAAAAATTGTTAACTGTTTTAGAGAAGAATCTAGTGAGAGCCTTGTGGTGGTTCTTGAAGTAGACTTATTCTCAGATTTTCTGATTCTAGTTTTGTCATTCTATGGTATCATATCCATCTGTATCAATGTAGTCATTAAGTTTTGAAAGAGTGTTTTTATTTCAGGTAAATTCCTCAGAGTTGAGAGAGGCTGATTTATTTATTTATTTTTTTGAGAGAGAGAGACTGATTTTTAATTAAAAGTGTTTGAATTCTGGGGATTAGATTTCATTTTTGAAGTTCTGTAGTGTGCTAAAGTAATTTGCCTTTGTTTCTACCATAGTTGGTACTACTACATCCCTTTCTCAGATTGAAAAGTGGTTACCCTGGAGAGTTAAATTCCACTAAAGCATAAACAATAAAAGAAAAAGAAAGATAAATCAGACTTCATCAAAATTTAAAAATTAGGTACAGCAAATGATACTGTTAAGATAGTGATTTTAAAGTCTTTATATCTCAACATTTAAAAATGAACAGACGATCTGAGTAGCTTTTTCTCTAAGATATTCAAATGCATTAAGAACATGGAAAGATGTTCAGCATCATTAATTATCAGGGAAATACATATCAAAACCATAATGAGGTGTCACTTTACACCCACTAGGATGGCTAGAATCAAAAGGTCAAGTAGTAAGTGTTGATGAAGATGTGGAGAAATTTGAACCATCATACTTTGCTGGTAGAATGCAAAATGGAACAGCCAACTTGGAAGACAGTCAGTCTGACAGTTCCTCAAAAAGCAAAACACAGAGTTTACCATATGACCCAGTGAGTTCATTCCTAGGTATGTGTCCAAGAGACATAAAAACATATATCCCTATGAAAACTCACACATGATCGTTCATAGAAATTTTATTTATAATAACCAAAAAGTGAAAACAACCCAAATGCCCACCAACTGATGAAGGGATAAATAAAATATGGTGTATCCATATAGTAGAATATTATTTGATGATTAACAGGAATGAAATATTGATATATGCTACAACATGAATGAGCATAAAAACACTGTGCTGAAAAGACCTATACTCTAAACACCATTAAGATGCTGGTGAAAGAAATTGAAGATGACATAAACAGGTATTGTTAAAATGATCATATTGCCCCCAGGCAATCTACAGATTCAGTTCAATCTCTTTTGAATAACCAATAGCATTTTTCATGGAACTAGAACAAAACAAATTTAAAATTTTGGAAACACAAAAGACCTCAAATAGCCAAAACAATCTTGAGAAAGAAGACTTCCTGACTTCAGACTGTACTACAAAGCTACAGTAATCAAAAATAGTATGGTGGTTGCACTCACAGAAAAAAAGCATATGGATCAGTGTAACAGGGTAGCAAGCCCAGAGATAAACCTATACATTTATGATAAATTTATCTACTGCAAAGGGAGCAAGAATATACAATGGAGAAAAGTAAGTGATACTGGGGAAACTGAACAGGTGCAAGTAAATGAATGAAATTAGAACATTTTTTCATACCATTTATAAAAATAAACTGAGAGATCTAAATGTAAGACCAGATACTCTAAAATTCCTAGAAGAAAACGTAGAACACTGGCACAAATTNAAGAATATACAATGGAGAAAAGTAAGTGATACTGGGGAAACTGAACAGGTGCAAGTAAATGAATGAAATTAGAACATTTTTTCATACCATTTATAAAAATAAACTGAGAGATCTAAATGTAAGACCAGATACTCTAAAATTCCTAGAAGAAAACGTAGAACACTGGCACAAATTGCAGCAATATTTTTTGGATCCATCACCTAGTGATGGACAGACAAATGGGTCATAATTACTTAAAAGTTTTTGCATAGCAAAGGAAACTGTAAACAAAACAGACAACCTGTGGAACAGAATATATTTGCAAAACGATGCAACCAACAAGGAATTTATTTCCAAAATATACAAACAGCTCATACAGCTAGTTATTAAAGAAATGCAAATCAGAACTACAATGTGGTATTATCTCACACTGGTGAGAGTGGCCATCATTAAAAAGTCTACACATAATAAATGCTGGAGAGGGTATGGAGAAAAAGGAACCCTCCTACACTGTTGGTGGAAATCTAATTGGTGCAGCCACTATGGAGAACAGTATGGGGGTTTCTTAAAAAACTAAAAAATAGAGTTGCCATATGATTCAGCAGTCCCACTCCTGGCATTTATCTAGAGAAAACTCTAATTTGAAAAGATATATGCAGCCTAGTGTTCATAGCAGCACTGCTTAACAATAGCCAAGACATGGAAGCAACTTAAATGCACTCCAGAAAGACCTAAGTCAGTGACTCTACTAGATTTTCTTATATGTAACCAGTGTGGCAGAATATGCAATTAAGATTTAAAATGGTAGGTCTCCAAATGCTTTTTGTTAATTAATATGGGGCCTTTAATAGAACCTTTATTGAAGATACTAGGACTGATTTTAGTGACTCAAAGTAACTTTCTCCTTAGCTACTTAATCCATAAAAAATTAGTTGGCAGAAGTTAAGAGGAATTTTTCTCAGTACTAATGATGAGTAATCTAAAGAGGAGAGTCTCAGCAATACCTATCCTTTATTTTTAATCCCTAGTAAACAGACTGCTCTTTGTAGCTTCAGGCCCCAGTGAAGGGCAAGCCAACCATAGGGACAGTTCTCATACAGATAATCAGAAGGAATTTAAGGGTCTGGGCTGACATCCAAGTGGATTTTTGTGTGGCTTTCTAGTCTTCACATTCCCTCCTTGCATCAAGAGTTAGCTGGTTTGAGTTGCTGGTTTGTGTATAATCCCATTGACAGCTTCCCTTAGTTTGCTCAGATCCTAGTGTAAATGTTAAGTGCTACTCCAGTGTTCTTGCCTGGAGAACAAGGAACGGCGGAGCCCAACGGGCTGCCGTCTGTGGGGTCGCACAGAGTCGGACACGACTGAAGCGACTTAGCAGCAGCAGCAGCAGCTTGCTTAGAAGTGAAAACTGGATTTTTGATCTTTGTGTTGTACTTAGTGGCATCACCTTTGAAACAGAACATGCACCATTTTTTGCAGTTTGAAGAGAAAATTTCCTTACTAACCAAGTTTATGATTTATTGAGATTATCCCTAGAGTTTGTAATCAAGCTTGGGACTTACAGCATACGTTTTCTTTATTTATTGAGATACCAGTAATTCTAAAGATCTATACATGAGAACTCTTGGAAATTTTTTTCTCACTGGAAAAAACTAGCATTTCCTAATTTGAGTATTATCTACTTTAAGTTTACTGTTCTGCTCTATACCAGTACTATCAGTTCAGTTCAGTCGCTCAGTCGTGTCCGACTCTTTGTGACCCCATGAATCGCAGCACGCCAGGCCTCCCTATCCATCACCATCTCCCGGAGTTCACTCAGACTCACGTCCATCGAGTCCGTGATGCCATCCAGCCATCTCATCCTCAGTTGTTCCCTTCTCCTCCTGCCCCCAATCCCTCCCAGCATCAGAGTCTTTTCCAATGAGTCAGCTCTTCGCATGAGGTGGCCAAAGTACTGGAGTTGCAGCTTTAGCATCATTCCTTCCAAAGAAATCCCAGGATTGATCTCCTTTAGAATGGACTGGTTGGATCTCCTTGCAGTCCAAGGGACTCTCAAGAGTCTTCTCCAACACCACAGTTCAAAAGCATTGATTCTTCGGCGCTCAGCTTTCTTCACAGTCCTACTCTCACATCCATACATGACCACAGGAAAAACCATAGCCTTGACTAGGCGGACCTTAGTCGGCAAAGTAATGTCTCTGCTTTTGAATATACTATCCAGGTTGGTCATAACTTTTCTTCCAAGGAGTAAGCGTCTT
>SJYX01024303.1:203050-232302 GCA_006410675.1 Oreotragus oreotragus | reverse complement strand
GGAATTCCATCACCTCCACTAGCTTTGTTCTTAGTGATGCTTTCTAAGGCCCACTTGACTTCACATTCCAAGATGTCTGGCTCTAGATTAGTGATCACATCCTCATGATTATCTGGGTCGTGAAGATCTTTTCTGTACAGTTCTTCTGTGTATTCTTGCCACCTCTTCTTAATATCTTCTGCTTCTGTTAGGTCCATACCATTTCCATCCTTTATCGAGCCCATCTTTGCATGAAATGTTCCCTTGGTATCTCTGATTCTCTTGAAGAGATCTCTAGTCTTTCCCATTCTGATGTTTTCCTCTGTCTCTTTGCATTGATTGCTGAAGAAGGCTTTCTTCTCTCTTCTTGCTATTCTTTGGAACTCTGCATTCAGATGCTTATATCTTTTCTTTTCTCCTTTGCTTTTTGCCTCTCTTCTTTTCAGTGCTAATAAAAGGAGTATATTATAGATATTTGTGTTGGAGAAATGAGATAATCAAAGAATTGCATCTTGTGGTTCTTTTTTACCCTTTGAGTTAAGTGCCTGTTTAAAAGTGAAACTTTCGGCCTTGTCAAGAATTTTGTCTCCCTGACATGAATTTTTAAGACATTTTAGCCCAAATACTTTCTTGTTGAGTACCTTATCAGTGTTCTGCACCATGCTGGTCATTTTTGTTTTCTCTTCTCAGACTCCAAGTTAATTTAGATGACTCATCATGTTTCTTATGAATGAACTGAGATTACATGGGGAATAATAAATGTTGTTATGGTGTAGGTATGCTGTTGATATTACTTCATGGTGACTTTTTGTTCTTTTTTCAGTGTTCCATTGGCAAGCTACAATAATGGGGCCAGTAAGTATTCAGATTAATTTCAGAATAAATAGTTTAGGTAATTCACTCATTTTAACCCAACTTTTTTTGTTATCAACAGAATGACAGTCCCTATCAGGGTGGAGTATTTTTCTTGACAATTCATTTCCCAACAGATTACCCCTTCAAACCACCTAAGGTAACTGGGATATGCAAATTGGTTTTTTATCTACTTTCTACAATGCTAATGAAACCGTTTATAAGAAGTTTTCCTTGTTTTGAACCAACTTTTTTTGTTATCAACAGAATGACAGTCCCTATCAGGGTGGAGTATTTTTCTTGACAATTCATTTCCCAACAGATTACCCCTTCAAACCACCTAAGGTAACTGGGATATGCAAATTGGTTTTTTATCTACTTTCTACAATGCTAATGAAACCGTTTATAAGAAGTTTTCCTTGTTTTGATAGGTTGCATTTACAACAAGAATTTATCATCCAAATATTAACAGTAATGGCAGCATTTGTCTTGATATTCTACGGTCACAGTGGTCTCCAGCACTAACTATTTCAAAAGGTAATGGAATGGATATTTGATATCAAAATAAAGCCTACTATTTTTGTGTGTGTTTGTGTCTTTTTTAGGTTACTTATTCTTGAAAGGGTTAGTCAAATTCTTTTTCAAGAGAATGTAGTGGTCCCCCTTATTCTTGATCTGGGGTTTAGACCCACTAGAGAGAGTTGGATTTTTTAAGCACGTGTATTCCTTGGTGCTGTGATTGCTCTCTGTCCATTGTTCTTGCTGTTCAGGCATAGATTAGAATATGGCGCTTGTGAATCCGTTTTTTTAAGAGCATGGTTAATGTGGAAGACAAGTAATGTCTTTCCAGCCTTGAGATCCATGAATGGAAAGGATAGATAGTGTTCAGGGATAGGAAAAAAGCAGCCCTTGTTAGAGGAATGTTTGTACTATAATTATAGATATTGGTTTCTTGAAGGACAAAGTATAGATGAATTCATATTCACATTATTTAAGGTTTTACCTGTTCTTGTCTTTAGGTTTCTATCAGGAACAGAATCATCATCTAAGATAATCAATTTAATGTATATTTTTATGTGAGCATCTTAGTCTGTGGTATATTGGTGCATGCATGCATGTGTGTGTGTGTTTGAAAATGTGTGGAGAAAGTTACTACCTTTGTGATGAAAGATCCAGTAGTTCTTTTAAATAAGACCTAATTATATGAGTAGATTGGAGATTTCTTTATATCCCTGAACTGAATATTATCTTACTTGTTGATTTGAAATTCTATAACCTTTCAACATCATACTCAAATGAAATCACAAGAGGATTGCTGCTACTGGTGCTGAGTCGCTTCAGTCGTGTCTGACTCTGTGCGACCCCATAGACGGCAGCCCACCAGGCTCCGCCATCCCTGGGATCCTCCAGGCAAGAACACAGAAGTGGGTTGCCATTTCCTTCTCCATTGCATGAAAGTGAAAAGTGAAAGTGAAGTCACTCAGTCGTGTTGGACTCTTAGCGACCCCATGGACTGCAGCCTGCAGGTTCCTCTGTCCATGGGATTTTCCAGGCAAGAGTACTGGAGTGGGGTGCCATTGCCTTCTCCGCACAAGAGGATTAAATGTTGTCAAAATACAGTACAAGAAGTAGGCTACAAGTATGATAATGGGCTGATTGGATTGGGAAGATCCCTTAAAGAAGAGAATGGCAGCCTATTCCAGTGTTGTTCTTGCCTGGAGAATTCCATGGATAAAGGAGCTTGGCTGACTACAGTCCATGGAGTTGCGAAGAGTCCAACATGACTGAGCAACTAACACATACACACACGCACACACATATGATAATGGGCTAGTATGTTTAACAGATATGAAGAACATGTATAAATCAGTAAGAGGAAAAACCTAGATCCCAGTAGATGAATGGACAGAAAGGAACACAATCAAGGAGATACAAATTAAAATAAGTACCTACTCTTCACCTTTTGGGGCTTCACTGGTGGCTCAGACGGTAAAGAATCTGTCTACAGTGTGGGAGAAGTGGGTTCAGTTCCTGGGTCAGGAAGATCCCCTGGAGAAGGGAATGGCTATACACTCCAGTATTCTTGCCTGAAAAATGCCACAGACAGAAGAGCCTGCTGAAGTACATACAATCCATGGGGTCACAAAGAGTCAGACACGACTGAACAACTAACGTTTTCACTTCACCTTTTTAATTAACAAAGATCTTTTAAAAAGGAAACTAAACATTTTTTTCTTTTTAAAAGAAAAGGTACATTGAAGTACTTTGTGACGTACATTGGAATGATTGTTTATATATGCTACAGATAGATTTGTTTAGTCTGCCTGTATGTATTAAGAGATAGGAGATTTAATCATTAATATTAACCCCCTTTGATGCAGTAATTCTAGGTTCATTTGTTTGTTCTAAGAAAACAAACCCAACTGCTAAAATCTCTCTCTGCATCTGCAACAATGTTGTTTCTGAAAATTAGAAATGACATAGGTTCAACAATAGAAAAAACACATTCGGTTCTGGCACATGGATTCAAAAGAATATTGATCCTTACAAATACTGTGGAAAATGGGAAAATACAGTGTTTGGTAAAAGCAGAATAGTTTGGGTATCTGAGGCTGAAATTTGGTACATGAAATTTTTTTTTCCTCTCTACTTATATTTTATCATTTCTTTAATGCATACATTTAGACAGGAGGCAACATAGTTTCATGGTAAAGAACGTAGATTCTGAATGTAACTGCCCGTGTTAGGATCTCAGCTCCACATCTTGTTGGTTGAGATTTGAGACGGTTAGCTTCTGTATTCCACAGTGTTTTCATCTATAGAGTAGGGGTGATAAAAACTATTTCACTATTACTTTGGAGCTTAAAAAGCAAAAATGCATAGTTAACTGATTCCTTGTAAGCACCCAAATAACTGGGATAAAGGCACTGTTGTAAAAAATATTGGATATTTGTCATGTTATAATTATGGTAACACTTGTATACCCTTCCACATTAATTTTTTAAAGGCACAAAAACTCTGAGGCATTAAATTAAGATTTCTGGGGCCCTAGGCAAAAATGTGAGCAAAAAAAAAATAAAAGGTCCACATTTTTAAAAGTTGTGACTGAAATAGCTTTACAGATGAGTGGCCCCTTTTGTTTTTGTAGGCCTCCGTGGCATTCAGTGGTTGCTTGTGAAAGTATTCATATGCCTGTTGTTCTTGTGATTTCCTGACCTGTTTGCTCTTATTTTACCAAGTAACTGTGGAGATAGAAATCCAGATATAAACGGGGCCAAGAGAGGTGGGACTCTGTGTGTGGGTGGGTTGGGTGGATGGATGGTGGCGGGGGGAGTCTGTCTAGATAGCTGAAATTGTTACCATAGCTTTTTTTCTTCCCTCTGTGCCTAGTGGTGGTGTTTTTTGTTTTGTTTTGTTTTTCAATTATTCTAAGTCATAAGGGCTGTTAATTTATTTGACTTGATATGTTCTGCCTGGATAGCTATCTTTTAAAATAACTACAGTACCATTTTGTTGAATTTGGTTTTATCAGCATACCTAGGTTTAGTGTTTAAAGATTCTTTTGTAAATTGAAGTATGGGCAAGCATTTCTGTGAAAGACCCAAATTCTATGTATGATATAATTATTCTTTAGCGTATTCTGTTTTTAAGGGCAATAATCTAGACCCAGAATGCCCTCCTCTTTGAGTATATAGGTAAGGGACCTAAATATACAGAAAACTTGAAGCAGGTTAACTGTATCGTAAAGCTACTTGATTTAGAATTTGATTTAGAATTGGAAGTGACTGAGTTACGACACTAATGAAATTGGTTATGTACTAAAGAAGAATATATATATATAAGTGAAAATTCAGTTACCTCAGTAAAGAGTCTCTACAAGCTGTAGAAATAGAAGTTACTCTATAGAGAAAGAAAGTATAGTATATTATAAGCCAAAATCAATTTTCTACAAATTAAAGGAACTAAGTAGTGTACTAAAAATCCTTTCACTAGATCCAGATAACCACCATCCTACCTTCCTTTCCTGAAAAGAAAGTGAGGAAAGTTATTTACTTAAAGCTTATCTTTCTAAAGTGATGCAAATGAACTTATTTACAAAACAAACAGATTCACAGACTGAGAAAACAGATTTATGATTGACAGGGAAAGGGGGATGGGAGGGATAAATCAGTAAGAGTTTGGGATTAATAGTTATACACTGCTGTATATATAAAATAAACAAGGACCTACTGTATAGCACAGGAAACTATATTCAGTATCTTGTAATAACCTGTAATACGAAAGGATCTGAAAACAAATGTATATGTATAACTGAATCACTTTGCTGTATACCTGAAACTAACACAACACTGTAAATCAACTATACTTTAATTTAAAAAATATCTCTTTAAAGTTGCTTGTTTTAAATAGTTGGACAGTAAGTAAAGGGAACTTATACTAATTTGGTAGTGTATCTAATTTTAGGTGAAGAGTCGGTTGTATTCTTGCTAGCTTGATAGGTCAGACAAGTTTCTTCTGTAGTCAATAATTTCATGAACAATCAAAAATCTATAACTCCCTGTTGTCATTTCCAGGAAATACATGAAATCTTTCCTAATTGCTGTTAGAATGTTCTGTGCTTGAAGAGGGCATCAGGTGATACACCTGACAATGGGAAGAGAAGATGTTTTGGGAATGCCATCTGCCAGAATTGTGGGCAACAGGAATGAAGAGTCAGAAAACATCTTTCCTGATGTTTTTTATTTTCCATATACTCTTAAGGCAAGGAAATAGCTTTTTTGTTAACAACTGAATGATAAAGGGCATATAAACTTTCTTTATCTCTCAGAAGCCCTTGATCTCTTTAGGACAGATTTGATGGGAAAATGAATAAATTCCTTTTCCTGCTGAATTGATGTTTTGGGAGTACAGTGGGCTCTGAATTGTCTCTTGCTACAGAACATTAGAGAGAAATAAGATAGCTGAGTTCTGTTAACATCAGAATAGGAGGATTGGAATTTATTTTGGTATGTCAGGGGCCACTGGATTTAATAAAATTAGTGGCTTTGGCCTCCTCTTTGCCTTCAGTAAAGGAATATGTAAGTTAACAAATTTAAACAGAGGAAATTGTACTATTGAGATTTGCCTGCCACATTTCAGGTTGTCGTTGAGGAAATGACTGAGATGAGATTTTAAATCGTTACTGAAGATAATTTGAGACTTTTGTTTGAGATATGTCATATCATCTGTAATAAGTGTGGCCAGCCCCATTTGGGGACAAGTACTGGCCTCTATGTTCTTAAACTAAATTGTTTTCAACTAAAAATGAAACAAATCCATTGCGTCTGAATATGGTACCTGCCATCAAGAAAGTAATAATTGTTGGATTTCATAGTTGTCATTTGTTACTAAGAGCATTCAGTAGTGTGGTTGTCTTTAGAATTTTGAAAGCCATTTATCCCTGAACATGGGCTTCTAAAAATTGAAATTTATAAGCTGGGGAAAGTCTTATTGGTCTAGGATTTGAAAGACCTGTATTCTCTTAATAATTCCACTCTGATTACTCACTAACCAGGGAAATGGGGCAAGACAGTTCACCAGCCTGGGCCAGCTTTCTTACTGGTTCAAGCTTAGAGAAGTCTTAGAATCTTTGTTAATTACTGTTACTGTAAACATAGATAGAGCTTACAAACCTGCTAGACACTACAATAAATAGGGTCTTAGAATTTTCTCTTATGTTGGCATCTCATATTTCTTTCAGCCTTTTTGCTTTTATCCTCTACTAATTTATATGTTTTTTTCATTCTAGTACTTTTGTCCATCTGTTCTCTGTTGTGTGATCCCAATCCAGATGATCCTTTAGTGCCTGAGATTGCTCGGATCTACAAAACAGATAGAGAAAAGTAAGTATGGTCTTCAAACAGAAGAGTGTCTGATAGGGTGGAGATGTTTGTGTCTAAGGTCTGAGCATGGGTCAGACACTTAAAACGAAGTCCTAATATACTCAGTTGGGGACAGGAAAGAGCAGTATTTGCATCAAGTATCATTATAAGTAGATGATTTTATCTCTGTTTTGTATGATTCCTACTGTCTAGAAGAACTTTTCTACAGTATATTTTCCAGCAACTTTATGTCTTCTTCTTGGTTTTTGACTTGTAAAGATTTTGCATCAAGAGCCCAGTTGTCTTAGGTAGGTATTTATAAATTAATGAGAAAGAGAATTGATGTTCTACCATTTGGAATAATCTAAAAAAAGAAAGTAAATAAATGCTGCAAGACCCAAAAGCCCCAAATTTCATTTAAAATAAAACTTGTAGAATTTGCACATTTTAGAATTGTATTATGAATTATTGAAAAGTGGTCAGGGTATCAAAAGATACAGTAAATGAAATGTTGTAATCTTTTGTTTGTTTTGCATATTATTCGGTAAGATTGTGAAGGCGATAGATGGGAGAAAATGACTCATTTTCAAAAGTTAAACTATAAAAGATTAAACAGTTATTTGAATTATTGGCTAGAGAGGCATATATATAAGATATTTTTAAAAGGAGCTGCAATGAGAATGGGGTATTCTAACAGCAGTTGGGTCTTAGTTTTTTTTTTTATCTGAATCTACATAGTATCTATAAGAATTAAAGATCCTTTGCCCTGCTTATTTTATTACTGGAATGTTCTTATGAAGCAGTAAGCCCATTCATTTTAGCAACCAAATTGTTAAAATAAATTCTGCGAGAACTGGTTGTTCTATGGATGCAGGAAAAGTATTATGTCAGTTTGATCATTTTTATGTGATTTCAAGAACCATATAATATAGAATTATATTGTTTAAAGAACTCCAAATAAGAAAAACAAGGGTTGAAAATCATCTTGAAAATAGGTCAGTGGAGTAGAGACTGAAGATATGCCAGCAAATGCTGAAATTAAATTAGAATCCTATATAGCATTTATAGGATATTTCTAATGTTTATTAGAAATTTAGAGTAGGAAGATGGCTTCACTTGAAGTTCTATAAGGTCTTCCCCTCAAGTTACTAGATGGGATAATGAATGAACTCTGTTGCTTTCTGACTGACTCCTCACCTATGTTAAGCCAAGCTTCTCTTTGTGTGTACAGGTACAACAGAATAGCTCGGGAATGGACTCAGAAGTATGCGATGTAATTAAAGAAATTATTGGATAACCTCTACAAATAAAGATAGGGGAACTCTGAAAGAGAAAGTCCTTTTGATTTCCATTTGACTGCTTTCTATGAGCCCACGCCTCATCTTCCCCTGTGCACATGTTTACCTGATACAGCAGTGCTGCGTGTTGTACATACTTGGAACAACAAACTAGAAATACTGTACTTCTGTACCAACATTGCCTCCTAGCAGAGAAGTGTGTGTGTGACAAGCCAGTTCTCCAGGCATAACCTAGGTGTGAGACTAAAAGCTTTCCTTATTGACTTAAATTTGGATAACAGCAAGGTGAGGGGTGGTGGGTATGGTGTGTTCTTGGATGGGGAAGAAAAGCTCCACTGACCTGTAGGAGATTGTTTTTTAAGTGAAATCCTATTAAACTCAAAACAGTTATGAAAAGCAAGGTGAAAAACATGAATATGTTTCTGTATTCCTTTTATTCCGAAGGACTTAGGTCTTAGGTGAAAGTTATGACCAACCAAATTAAACTCTACCCACATCCTGTACTTTAAGGTCTAAGTTTAACTGGTCAACATTTAAGTGGATTGGAGCTATTAGTAAGTAACGTGTGATGGGCTTTGCTCCCAACTGTTTTACATCTCCCCACCCTTCAACCTTCATCTTTCAGCCCCTCTTTCTCTCTTCCATATTCTTTGGTTTGTATGTGGTTTCTCGGTTAATACATAGCTAATAGCTCTTATTTTTCTTATGTTTTTAACTGCTTAGGTCTATCTGGATGTAAGGGTGACAATTCATTTGATGGAAATACTTGTGTATATTTAAAGACCCAGTTGCTCCTCTGGAGCTTGTACGTTCAAGAATGATTAATCTGTGTAATAAACTGATTACTACAGTCATTACATATAATTTGTGTGAATAGGCTTTTTGATTTTAAGAAATTTGTCTAGCTGAGATTAGTGGTGGATTTTCTCCCACCCCTGAAATGTTTTCACTTATATTGGTTGCACTTCAAAATCATGAAACAATTCCAGTTTACACAGTAAAAAGTATATCTTGAAAGTAATTTTATTGAACAAGATAAACACATAAGCTTAAAAGAATTTCCATGAAACATATGTACAGTATTCCAGGGACATGACTGTTACATAAGAAGTTTGCTTTATTATTGAAATTAAGCTGCATTTCACCAAAACTTTGTGACATTCCTTTGGTACATAGGACATAAAACAAAGGCATCGCTGTTTGGTAAGTTAAGCTTCCGTGATTGTGATCATAAAAGAGCAACATTGACCAAACCTGGGAAACATGAGCACAATCTTGTATTGGAGAGTCTACATAATTTCTTTGCACTAACATTGCAGGATGTTCATCCAATTTTAAATTGTACTGTACGTGGCTTTTTGAAGTCTTCCCTTGACGCTAGTAACATGTAGTTTGAAACTTGTAAACAACTGTGTTTGCCAGAAACATCGTTCTTGTGAACTAGGCAAGTTACCGTTTTTCCTCCTACTTCTCCTAATTTAATTGTAAACCAGGCTAGCCTGAAAGCCATGGCTCATGCGCTTTAGCCGTCAGGTTCTTTCAAATGCATCTTTACACTCTTGCACAAAAATTGAGGAATAAATGTCCACTGCTTTTGGTTTTAAACTTAAGTTGTCGTATCTTTCAGTGTCACTATATCTCAGAACTAAAGTGTGATACACCAAACCTTTTAAAGTGCTGCATTTTAGCTGCTGGGTACTTATTAGTATTTCTAGTATCCTTGACTTTGCAAAGAAGGTTTGACTGTTAATAGTTGTGGGTAAAGGAGTTAGAATTGAGCTCTAACCTAGAATTACCCTCATTCTCAGTATCATGGGTAAGTGGGAATTCAATTTTTGACTGTTGACCATGGATTAGTTGCACAGATCCTGAAAGCCTCATTCTGTGGTCATCTTAGAGACCAGCCAGCTTATTACCATTTATTAGGCCACAACATAGATATTTTTACAAGAGTGCTTATAAGACAAGTGCTAAAGTAAAAGTCATTGTCCTGATGTTCAGGTGCTGAATGAAACATTAGGCCTTTGAATGCAATTGGTCTTGCTCATTTGAGGTTGGAACATATATTGTCAAGTTTGGTTGTATATTCCTTGGCCAGAATGAAGGCTCAGTGAGGGAGACCATCTTCCCCAGTCACGAAAAAAGTGTGTCATTTGGGATGGGTCTCATCTGGGATCACGTTGCTTTTTATAGAACTGTCTCTAGTTTTATCACAAAAGCTTGTTTGCAGTAGATTTGATTATCTTGGTGAGGCATTGGTTACAAGGGAATGTCAAGTGTATGGGTTGCTTTGCTTTTTTTTTTTAATTGAAATATAGTTGGTTTACAATGTTGTGTTTCAGCTATACAGCAAAGTGATTCAGTCGTACGTATATATTTTTTCAGATTCTTTTCCCTTACAGGTTATTATAAAATATTGAGTATAGTTACCAGTGCTATTTAATAGGTCCTTGTTGGTTATCTTTTTTTTTTATATAGTGGTGTGTATATGTTAATTGCTTTGCTTCTCAACAGCATGGAACGCTTGATCAAGTTATGGTTGAAGCAGTCTCTTTCAGTAAAACTACATGATTTCAGATACTCACATACTGTTACTGGCCAGTGGCCATTGTCCACTAGCTTCTACATTTTGGGTAATGTAAGGATTTGGAAAGAGGACTGTTGGGTAGGGGAGTGGCAGGGAGGTCTATAAGAGAGAAGGATATGGTGGTCAAAGAGAGGAGTCCATGTTCTCTGCACTAACTTAGCAAATAAAGCATTCCTTTTCTGCTTCCAGCAACTATAGTATTCCACTTTTCCAGTCATTCCTCTTTGCCTCAACAAGTTATTTTGAGCCCTATTGTGAGGAGAAATGAATTATTTCTAAACTACAGTTGGAAAGCCTATAAACTGCCCCTTGACTGCAATTAAAGTGAAACTGGCCTTGTCTCATATGCTATACCATACCCCTTAACAAATCCAGGGGGTAGGTTTTAGTGGACGGGGAAGGCAATGGCACCCCACCCCAGTACTCTTGCCTGGAAAATCCAATGGGTGGAGTAGCCTGGTGGGCTGCAGTCCATGGGGTCGCTAACAGTCGGACAGACTGAGCGACTTCACTTTCACTTTTCTCTTTCATGCATTGGAGAAGGAAATGGCAACCCACTCCAGTATTCTTGCCTGGAGAATCCCAGGGATGGGGGAGCCTGGTGGGCTGCCGTCTATGGGGTCACACAGAGTTGGACACGACTGAAGTGACTTAGCAGCAGCAGCAGGTCTTAGTTGCAACATGCAGAATCTTTTAGTTGGAGCATGCAGAATCTAGTTCCCTGACCAGGGATCAAACTCAGGCCTGTATTGAGAGCGCCAAGTCTTAGCCACTGGACCACCAAGGACGTCCTTCTTTACATATCTTTTTCTTTTTTTTTAAAATTGGAGGCTAATTTACAATATTGTGGTGGTTTTTGCCATACATTTGCATGAATCAGCCATGGGTGTACATTTACATATCTTTTTATGTCATGAGTTTGTAGTAACTCAGAAAAGAAATCTAGTCTATTGGTAGAATTTTTTTAATGAGAATAAACTTGTGTAGAAATTCTTGAATCAGGGTACAATAATCACATGAAGGCAAATTCTTAATGTTTTTTAAGCCATTTTAAATTGTAAATGGTGAAAAATGGAGTAGACCAGTCAGAATGTTGTTGGGATAGAAGATTATAGTTAAAGTAATGTGTGTGGGATCTACACTGGAAAATATGTCTACACTGGAAAATGGCAGAAGAAAATTTTAGTTCAGCAATGTCCTTAAAACAGGATCATAGTCTTAGCTGGATTTATCCCCAAATTGCAATTTTATAGACACTTGTCCAGGACAGGCCTTGAATCTTATCAATAAACCTATCTGAAGACTGTGATAGGAAGAGACTTTGATCCTGGCCTCACTGCTGAAGCTCAAGAAAGCTGTCAGGTGACGAAAAATGTGGGAAAACAGCAACCTCCTGGGAAAACTGTCTTGTGGAACTCAAGTGCCAAAGCTATGGGTCTTATCAGGAACCCTTTGTGGATGTCAGCTTCTGACTGAGTGTGCATCAGAGGGTAATGAGTGTCTGGTCCTCCACTCTAACATCTAGCTTCCTGCATCTCTGCCCCAGTGAAAGGCTAGTCCTATTCAATTACATTTCTATACATACTATTGATATATGTATATGCTACACATGAGTTACACAGTATCTAATATCAGTTCAGTTCAGTCACTCAGTTGTGTCTGACACTTTGTGACCCCATGGACTGCAGCACGCCAGGCTTTGTTGTCCATCACCAACTCCCAGAGCCTACTCAGACTCAGGTCCATCGAGTTGGTGATGCCATCCATCCATCTCATCCTCTGCCATCCCCTTCTCCTTCCTTCAGTCTTTCCCAGTATCAGGATCTTTCCAACGAGTTGGTTCTTTGCATCAGGTGGCCAAAGTGTTGGAGTTTCATCGTCCTTCCAATGAATATTGAGGACTGATTTCTTTTAGGATTGACTGATTTGATCTTCCTGCAGTCCAAGGGACTCTCAAGAGTCTTCTCCAACATCACAGTTCAAAAGCATCAATTCTTCGGTGCAGGCTGCCGTCTATGGGGTCACACAGAGTCGGACACGACTGAAGTGACTTAGCAGCAGCAGCAGGTTTTAGTGGAAGAACTTTCTTGAGTTCCTAGGTCTTCTGAATTATGAACACCTCTTTCCTTCTTTCCTACTTAGGAACAGCATCTTTGTTACCTCTGCAGAAAATTGTCTGTCATGTTAGGAACTTGTCTCCTTTTGATTCCATTTGTGAAACAGACTTTAAGTGATGGGTTATTCCAGTGAGTGTGGTGTTATATAAGAGAAAGCAGATTTTTTTTTTAAATTTAATGATGCAAAACACAAATGCTGATTTGACATAATATTCACATAAAGCTTTTTCTCTTACATTAATAATAGATTTGTAAATCCAGGGGAACTCTTATAATCACTATATAAAACATACTATATTAGCATTTCAAAAGTTTTTTCCAACCCATTTCTTTATAGTCTAAAACATCTTCACCATATGTAATAAGATAGAGCCACAAGAAGTTGGAGGCACCCAAAACCATTCCAATTTTCAGCCAGTCAGAGTTTATCATGTGGTAGCTCCCAAACATAGAACTTTGAACGTGCTAAAAAGCCACTCAGGATCCTGGCTGGGCCAGCAGCCTGGAGAAGTGTGGAGAAAGCAGATTTTTAATGTGAGAATAACTATGAAGGTAGCAGTCTATCAAAAATACATTCATATCCACCCAAGAAGAGAAATAGACTTCCTTTGGGACACTCCTAGAGCCTGTTCCCTATTTCTTTATTACTTTTGTGTGCACTTAGATGAAAAGTGGCTCTGAGTTCCCAGTACCGAACAAAAGCCTTTCTTAAAAACCTTTTCCTAACCTAACCCCCAGCCTTCTCGATCTTCCCAGCCCACGGATTGAACCCAGTTCTCCCGCACTGCAGGTGGATTTCTTTACTAGCTGAGCCACAGGGGAAGCCCCCAGCTAATAGAAGTGGTTGCTATTGAGGCCCCTCAGTATTTCCAGGCCAGTTCCTGGGATGGGCCTAGAAATAATGAAAACTGGCCATGGGATCACTTTGTTAGAGTGATTCCAAAACAAATACATTCCCCCATTGTTGTCCTATTTTACCTTAATCAATATAAGTGGAAAAACTCAAAGACTGAGACTGACTATATAACTTTAAGGCCTTTGGCTTCAGTGTAACACAGTCACCAGCCAGCTTTGCCCTTTCTCTGCCTGTTCCTGGGCTGGTTAAAGAAGAGGTAGAGTTGGACATTTCTGTGACAAGTGATTACTTTCCATCTTTGAATTTTTTGTGGAGCTGCATCTTAACCAGAGCAAACTTCAGATGCCTATCTTCAAACTGCCTCTCATCAGATGAAGAACGATATGAAGGGCTTATCACCAGAATAGCAGTTAAATAGTTTTCCGCTGCGTGGGGGTTTGTTTATAACCTCCAGTGTGAGTTGTTAGTAGAATGGCCTTTTCCAGGGCTGGGGTTCCTGATAACCTGACGGTGCACACTGAAAACAAATGGTTGATCACTTTTGGCAAAGTGAAGAAAAAAGTTACTAAGTGCCCAGGTCAGGCCTCTGGTGACTGATGTCCAAAGGAGAGCAGTGCCCGCCTTAGTCAGTGTGCTGTGTTCCTTTTCAGACTTGTCCAAGGACGTGAGCCAAGACAGCAGTCATTTCCCAGGCACCTCACTTCTTGCTCTGAGCCACTTGTTCTCCTATTTGAATTTCTTCCTAAATACTTAGGAATCTTGACTCTTAAAGGATACTCCCCTACCATAAATTGTAGGGCCTATTAGAGAACAAGAGTTACAAGTAGGGAGGGTTTGGCCAGGTTTTTCACCCTTGATTTTCCATAGGAAATGAAGGTAGCTTTGGAAGCTCCACAGCTGCTGCTGCTTAGACCATCTGACTTGGAGGTTTCTAGAAACAGTACACAAATACAACCTGACAATTGGGCTCCAGAGCCAGTTCAGGGGTGAGAGATGTTCCATGCTTGAGTTAGCAAGTCTAGATTAACCCTGACAGCAGGGGCATGGGATCTTCCTCTGGCTAATTGAGGGGCTACTGGTTCTTCTGGGCAGTGTCCCCTCTACCTGCATTCTATGTCTCTGCCGTCCTTGAATGGTGTGGCTGCTTGCAGGGTGTTGAAGTAAAAGTGGGGAGATGGCATTTCAGAGATGCCTAGGACTTTCAGTCACCTGCTACAGTGTAACAGAAGGAACCAGGGGAACAAAGGCTTTCTGAGACCTGCCAGAGAAGTTGAGCTTTCTCAAAGAGTGGCTCTGGGTCATCTAAGCCTGGCCCTTCTTTGGAGGGGACAAAGAGTAAGGGGGAGGTTCTGCTGCTGCTGCTAAGTCACTTCAGTTGTGTCCGACTCTGTGCAACCTCATGGCAGCCCACCAGGCTCCCTGCCAGGCAAGAACACGAGTGGGTTTCCATTTCCTTCTCCAGTGCATGAAAGTGAAAGTGAAGTCACTCAGTGTTGTCTGACTCTTAGCCACCCCATGGCTGTAGCCCACCAGGCTCCTCTGTCCATGGGATTTTCCAGGCAAGAGGACTGGAGTGGGGTGCCATTGCCTTCTCCAGTTTTTAACTTCTAAGCTGGATAGAAAGGATACTTCAAGTTTTGGTTGTAAAATTTGGGAAGATTTGGCAGAATTTCTTTGTGATTTCTCCTCTTAACACTGTCCCTGAGAGTTCTTCCNATTTTCCAGGCAAGAGGACTGGAGTGGGGTGCCATTGCCTTCTCCAGTTTTTAACTTCTAAGCTGGATAGAAAGGATACTTCAAGTTTTGGTTGTAAAATTTGGGAAGATTTGGCAGAATTTCTTTGTGATTTCTCCTCTTAACACTGTCCCTGAGAGTTCTTCCCTGCTTATCCTGTCCCCTGCCACCCTCTAACTGACTGAAAGGGGCTTTTGGTTGGGTAGAGAGTGAGCTGTGTCTGAGTGGATGCTAGTACCTGAGTTGCCAGCAGAGGGCAGTGGTGACCTATAGCTGTAACAATCATGAAGTGGGTGGTCAGTAAATCTGCTTGGACAGAACCTGGGAGGGGCTTTTGTTGGACTGGGGAGGCCTGTTTGGGCTTGGCTTTGTTTACAGATGATCCAGAACTGGGTGACCCGGTACCTAGCTCAGTTATGCTCCATCATAGCCTTAATCACAGTAAGGAAACAGGTTAGTATTCTAGCCCAAGTTCTGCCAGAAGTATCAAGCCACCTTTTCTCAGCATTGGCATAGTAGCTATGTGCACGTGTGTGGACAGGTTTGTAAGGACCAGGCCAGGGAACCTGCCACCTAGCTTTAGGTTGCATGGGCACAAAGACCTGTCTGTTACTTCATGTGAACAAAGGGACCCCATATTTCTAGTACTTCTCTGCCTGGTGCCTATCATTAACCTTTCCCCAAAGATTAGGCAGTCCCTATGACTAGCCAACTAGTCTTGCCTGCCTACCTACTCTGGGCAACCAGGTCATGACTTCATACCTGAGGGATGGAGGCTGAGGACAGGAGGCACAGAGCTGGGAGTGGTAATAAGACCTGGGAAATGTTATTCCCTTGTCCTTTTCAATCTTATCTTGTGTTTAGGGGCCCCAGACTCCCTAGTCTTCCAGCCCAACAGCTGTGAGCCTCCAGGGCCACTACCCGGAAGCCAGCTGCCTCTTCTTGGGGAATTCTTTGAAATTCCAGGCTTAGCCATCTGGGTATGCAAATAACTCCAGATTTGCTGAGCCTGCCAAGTGGTTGCACCCTAGGCAGAGCTGTGAGAATTTAACTGCTACTACCCCCAGATGGGGAAAACTGCCTAGGGGCTCTTGGTGGATGGAACCTATGCTTTTACCTATTGTGAGACTCTTAAGAGTAGCAGAGAGAGGAGTCCTGGGGGCTCCCTAGGTCCTGCTTTAGTTACTAACTGTATAAGGAATTTTGCATCTAAAGCGGTGAGTTGGGAGACCCTTGGAGTCCTCCTGGAGTGTGAAGCTCTCAGCTTCCAGCTCTGAGCACTGGAATGAGGGAAGCCTTGGGTCTGGTGTGGCTCAAAGGATGGGGACTATCTGCAGGGAAAGCTTCTGATTTCCTACCATGCTAGATCAGTGAATAGAATTAGCTTAAGCAGGCCAGAGTAGGGCCAGCAGTCTGGCCCCCAGAATGTCTTGCTTTCTCCCAGGCCTCCCCCTGGGGCTGGTTATCTGGCTGTAGCAGGAGGAATGTGTGCTCTGAGTGGGGAAGGAGGGGGCGGCAGGGTCAGGGCAGAAACCTGGGAATGTGGACTCACTGCCTGCCACTGTCCCTGTTAGAGGGAGGGAGCCATGGAGAATGTGGCTGACAGGCCCCAGGCGTGGGAGAGTGTAGGCCTGCTTGTGTGTATTTGTGCGGGAGGGGGCTGCCCATGTGTGTAGGAACTTGTGAGAGTGTGAGAGAATTGTGAGCATGGACATTCCTTAGTGTTTATGCATATGGGTGTGAGCCTAAACTGTAGCCTTTGAGAAACAGAAGTCAAATCCGGATTTGAATCACAGGCCCATGACTTTTCAGTTGTATATTCTTGGGCAACAAATTTCTCTCTCTGTTTGGTTTTCTCATCTAGAAAATAGGTACTTGACCCAACCTGGCCCATAGCAATGCTTGGTGGAAAATGCCCTTAACATATTAAAGGGTTGGGGCTGCCTGTGAATGCTCCTGGATTCAGTGAAGTTGGCCTAGGTAGTTGCACATATTTGCTGGACTCCTATTCAAGCCAGAGGATTTTGGGCAGGACCATCTCCCAGGAAACCCAGGGATTTGGGGCATGTTTTCTGGGCCCCTTTGAGGTCTATGCCTTACCAATTTGGGCAAGGCCTGCAAAAATTTACCCAAAAAACAGGTAGGCATTTAGATGGACATGCCTAGCCAGCCTGTGTGTCCCTGTACAGGGTCTGTGTCTGTTTCTTTCGGGGAACAAACGAGGGGTCCAGCTACCCTTTCTAGTGGATAAAAGCCTGGAATGGAATGCTGGGAAGAGCAGCCTCCAGCCACCTGGGAGTGGGGATGATGTGGATGGAGGCCAGACCTCCCCCACAACTGTTTCTCCATCCTACCTGGAGGAAGCAATAAGGGATGAGAGATAATTGTAGCACTGCCCACAGCCCAGGATCCTTGGTTTCCCCCATCCTAGGTCACAGGCTACCTAGTGGTTCTGCAGCTCTTAAAGAGTGCCTGTGTGTGTATGTGCAGGCGTGTGGGAGGAAGGGAAATACCTGCTCTGGAAGGGGAGCAGGTATTGGAATCTTGGACCAACTGGCAAGATTTAGGATCCAGGCACAGAGATTGAGGGTTTAGTCAGATACACAGCCAGACAAGAAAATGTTTGAAGTCTTTCCTGGTGGAACATTTAGGGGGCGCTCCCTGGCTGCAAGGGATTACTGGAAGCCCCTGGGAGGGCCAAGGCCTTAACTGGAGGAAATGAGGGCTCCAGCCCAGTTAGCCCTACAACTGGAACCACAGGAGTGGCTTGTAAGGCTGTGTTGAAGGATCTTCGCCTTGTTCCTACACACATGTACCACTAGGAAATGGTGTCTGGGGTTGGGGGTTGGATTTTTTAATCTGGGGCCAGCCCTCTTTCCTGATTTAGATTTGTAATAGAGAGGGCTTTGGAGCTGATGCTTCCATTTCTATACGGGAAATGAAGCAATGGAGAGACAGATTTGCCATGGTCTTTAAGGAGCTTGCGTGGGAAGTTCTGGGACCCTGTTGGAACTGAGTGTATCATTGTTGGGCCTCCTGTGTTCTCAACCTTGTGAGAGTGGCAGGAAATGGGGCCAGTAACTGTGCACTAGTTGAGTTGTACCTGATGAGAGATTGGAGGTGGTTTCCCCACCAAAGTCCCAGAGTGTGTGTGGCCAGTGTGGCAGTGTACTAAGGGAATTGATATGTGTGACCATTATGTGAATGAGTACAGCAGTTTGAGTTTGTTATGCTGGGATTGTTTCCCAGGTGCGTGTAATGGCTGAACTAGTTTTGTTGCTGAGATGAATCAGATTTCTGGAGAGGGATGGACCTATCTGGAGAGTGATGTTATTAAGTAGTTATAATCACTATATTGATATGACTTAATTAGTATACAGACATTAAAAATAATCCCAGTACCCACTGTGTTTTGAATGCTTACCAGGTACTTGGCCCAGTACTAAGTGCCTGACCTGCTCATTGGTTCTGTAAGAGCCCTCAGAGTTAAGGCTGGTTTGCCTGTGCCACAATATTTATTTTCCCATGTTATATTCATATTGGGGGATGAGACTCAGCTGCATCTGTTGTCTAAGTTGCTGAAATGCAACTTGTGGCAGTGTGGGGCCCTGTTGTATACCTGGGCTCTCTATCCTTTGGGGTTGTCAATATGGGGCACTGTTGTTTTCTTAGTTTTAAGACCCAATTTGACAATGTTCTTTTGAGGTGATGGTGTATAATTCAGCTGTGTGACTTTTTTGCTTTGTTGTGTGACTTTGTTGTGCAGCCAGAGTATGTGACTCCCTTCTGTCATGTAGTTGAGACCAGCTAGTGGAATGTATGACTTTTGTGTCTTGGTGATAATTTGGGTGTCTACTGAAGCGACTTAGCAGCAGTAGCAGCAGCAGTGTAGGATCACCAGTTGTGGTGGTGGTGTGAACTGGTTGTGTGATACTGTGGCTGTTTTGTTATGTGTGTGTGTCCGTGGGAACCATTTGTTTGACCCCTTGACCTCCTGCCATAACTTGTGTCAGGCACTGTAATAGTGTGCAATAACTCCATGTGGTGAGTGTGCTTCCTTGGTGGGGGCTGTGGCCCGTAGTGACCCATCCCTGTAGATTGTGTGTCCATGTGACCCCATGTGCCGCTGAGCCCCTTATGGGGTCTGCGTGTTATTTGACCTCAGCCGCGAATGCTCCCACCTCCGCCAGCCCCGCTGCCCCTCCCCCGCGCCGCCCGCCCGCGCCGTGCAGCGATCGATCGCCATTGATTGTCCCTGACGAGCTGCTCCACTTTCCAGCCAATGTCAGGAGGGGGGATCTCCGCCGCCCTGGCGGTGTCATTTCCACACACTCCCTGGGCTGCCGCCAGTGCGGGCGCCACTAAGAGCCGGCCTGGATCGCCTGGAGCGTGGACTGCGCCGCCCCTACCACTCCAGGACGCCCGACGGCGAGGCCTGACCAGCGCACCCCCACCCCCACCTCCGCCTGCCTGGCCTGCGGCCCTGCACCCAGACCCTCCTCCCTGGGTGGGTGGATGTTGTCGATACACCAGTTTGAGCTGGCCCCGGGGAGGGTGGGGACACGCTCCTTTAGCCTGTGTGCTCGGGTGGGGGCGTGAGGGGCCGTTTCCGGCGGGCGGAGGCGCCTGCGGGCCAACTTTGCCTCGGCCCAAACAGATGCTAATGATTTTCCGGGAGGCGCCGGTTATCTCTGGCCCCAGCCAGCCAGTACTGTGGCCTGGGCTGAGCGTCGCTCCCCACCCTCCCTTTCACCCTTCTGACCCTCGCCAAATGACCACCTGGCCCCAAGTGGACAGTGGGGGTCGCAGGCTGCCCAGGGCGCCCCCAGAGCTCTGGCTACAAGGGGATATTTGCTCCTTTTCACCCAAAATGCTGCTGCATTCTCTGAGCCCCTTCCCAGCTCAGGCCTCTGCCCCTCAGCGCCCAGTCTGAACAGGGGAAACTGAGGCTCGGGAAAAGCCCAGTGCAAAGTCATGCTGACACAGCGCCTGCCAGGCTGAGTGGGTCATGCTCTTTCGAGGCCACCCTGTCGAGGTCGGGGGCTCACAGCCTTCCTGGTCCCTCTTTGCCCAGGGGCCAGAGCCAGTTTCCAGGCTCCCCCGTGGAAGTGCTGACGTGGCTTTGGGCAGCTGTCTGGGGCCGGGAAGCAGGGCAGATGTCACAGCCCATGGGAGGAGGCGGCTCCAAGGGCGGGCAGGGCCTCTTGCCTGGCGAGACACGCCTCCTCCCCTAGCCTGGCGTTGTCTGGGGCTGGGGCACAGCCACTGGCCAGGCTGACCCGCCTCCAAGTGTAGCTCCAGCACCTCTGTGTGGCAGCAGACAAGCACCGTACCTTCTCTGGTCCTCTTCCTTCCCCCTGGAGGAATAGAACAGCACCTGCTTTGGATGAGCGTGAACCTCAGGTGAAAGCAGAGGTGTGGAAAGCCCCCAGTCCAGTGCTGGACACACTGTTCCGGCCCAACATGTGTTATTTATTATTACTATTGTCATTATAAGTGGAACTTTGGTGTGTCCAGAAGCAAAACCGAGTCCTGAGAGTGCCAGCTGGCTTCAGAGGTCATTCCAGCCAGCCTCCTGCCTCGGTGCCCCTGGCCTTCTGCATTTCTTATGCCTGTCTAGCTTTGTTTCTTTTCATTGAAGTGTCAGCCCCCCTCAGCTCTGCCTGCTGCCAAGCTGCCCCCACCCGCTCTTATCGGTGTGGTTCCCGCCTATCTGTCCGCCACATTGGGTCCCTCAAGCAGCACAGCCCCCCTGGGAACAGCAATCGATGGGGCGGAACAGCCTCCCTGACAGATGGACCCACGGAGGCTGGGCTGTTTCAGCAGAGCTCCCTAGGAAACCAGAGACAGGAGCGGAGCCACTGTGGCTGCCTCCTAAATAGAAGTGGGAGGGGGCGGAGAGATGAGGAGGAGGCCAAAGCTTGCAGCCAGCCCCAGGCTGAGCCAGCCCCCTGGGGATGGGCCTGGGGAGGTAGGGCAACCCCTAGGCTTTTCTATAGGCCCAGATCCTCTTGAAGGGAGGGCTCTGTAGAGCCCGCTTGGTAGGTAGGATATGTCCAGAGTCACGCTCTTGGGCAGGTGAAGTTTTGCCATGCACCCCCCGACCTCGAGCACTTTTACTAACAAGCCCAGAGGCTGGTGGGTAGGTGGGTAGGCAGGCAGCTTACCACATTCCTCAGGCCACAAGGAGTCTGTTGCTCTGCCTGTGGGCAGTAAGAGATGATGAATTGTGTGTGTCTGTGTGTGTGTGGAGAATGCCTCCTGTCTCCTACCAGACTCCCAGATTAGTCAGGGACTTCTTCCCAGGTTTCTCAACCTCAGCACTAGTGACATTTTGGGCCATTAGATTCTTTGTCCTCTGCATTGTCTGATGCTTAGCGGCAGTTGTGACAACCAAAAATGTCTCCAGATATTCCCCAGTGTCTCCTGGGAGGCAAAATCAGCTCAAGTTGAGAACTGCTGTCTAACCCGAAGACCAGCCCCCTGGGTTGGAAGGTGTGGCTAGGACCTCATGGGTGTGCCATATAGCCTCTTAAATATTGAGTGTAAAGGGAGATTTCCAGAAAGGCTCTGTCCCCAGCTGCCTCAGGCCCAGGAGGGTGGGAGACACCCTCCCCGCCTCCCCATGGCCCCAACTGCTAGGTTGGAGGGAGCCGAGCTTGCCTGAGACGGCAGGGCGTTTGGCGTCACTGCTCAGCTGCACCAGGCTTGGTGCCAACACCTTACTGCTGAGACTACATAGCATGGGGGTGGGGGAGTGGGGGCATTCATGGGGATACTCAGGCTGCCTGGGAGACTTTCTGTCCAGCCAGCTTGAGATGAAGGGAGCCAACATGGATGATCAGCCTCCTCCCTTCCCCTGGTACCCTGGCAATGTCTCTGCTGCCTCTCCTAGGCTTGTATTGGTTTGGGAGTAGGTCTACCAGGCCTGAGAGCCAGTGGGAGCTACTGCCTGGAGTAGGAGGATTATGGACACAAGTCCAGCGGGCCCAGCCAGCTGACAGCTGGGCCACCTGAGTGCTGAGCTCTCCCCTTCAGGAAAGGGAGAGAAGAATACACTGTGGGCTGGCTAAATGGTACCTGAGTCCCCTCAACCCACAAGCCCTTGGGCCAGAGGATTTGTGAGGGGACTCCCTCTGGAGTCAATTTACCTTTTCCTGCCCAAGCAGACAGGCAGACATTGAGGAAAGGGAAAATCTTCTAGAACACAGTCTCACTGCTTGGAAGTCCCTACTTATATCAAACCTACTTCCTTTCTTCCTGCAGTATCTGCCCTATCCTAGCTTGCGTGATCTAACCTCAGCAGAGTCGGGGGGCAAGATTACAGGTTCTCTGGCCAGGGTGTGCCCTTATTCCTTGGGACAAGCACCCCACAGGAGAATTTCCAGTCGGAATAAAGTGTGGGTAGAGGGATGACGGTGCCTAAGTGGGCTCAGCCAAGGGATGGAGAGAGGCATCAGTGCTAGTTGACAGACCAGGGCCTACAGAGAGTAGGGTTGCCCCAAGACACATTGAACCCTAGAGCCTAGGGGGTTCTAGGGTGGAGAGGAGGAAGTGGCAGGGAGATGGGCAGTGGCTTTGTAACCAGAGATGGCAAGCCAAGCGGTCTGAGGCGGCAGCTTGGAGCTGGAGTTTAAAATAGCGCCTTGGCCTGGCCAGGATCGGATTCGGGTCACCCACAAGGTGGTGTGGCCACCACCATCCAGCTCAGGTTTCTTGCCTTCCCTGATGATTTCATGGAGGAGGTGACTACCCAGGCAGGTGGGCCTAAGAAAAGGGGTCTAGGCACTGCCACTTCAGCCCCGTAAGCAGGCTCTTGCCTGTCCTTTCTCTTCCACACCCACCCCCATGGGACAGATTGCCTTCATGCTCTCCCTCCTCTTCAGTAAATTTTTGACACCAACTGGGGACCAGGTACTGGACAGAGCATGGAGATGAGTTAGGCCTTGCCTTTTCTAAAGCCCACAAGTTTTGGTCCCCAGGAGGGGGAAGGTAGTGAGTATTCCACAGAGACTCTCCATGATGTCCTATCCTCAATCCTGAAAGTCCTAGGCATGAGGAAGCAAGGGGCAGAAGGACCCCCACAGGCTGCAAGAGAGAAGAGTTGGACCTCGAAGAAGTCTTCTGTTTCTTCCTAAGAAATGGCTGTGGCCGCGATAGAGAGGGGAGAATGTCTTCTCCAAAGCCAGTGATCATCCTTGGAAACTCCCCAGGGTGGTCCACTCCCCCAGTGTTCCCTGACCTGCCCCCTCCCTCAAGGCAGAGCCCTCAGACATAGATCTGAGAGCACATTCTGGTCCTTCTCTGTCCACAGAGTGACCAAGGAAGGGGGTCCGGGGATATGAAGCAGGGAGTCCCCTCTTTAGTTTTTCGAAGAAAGCAGTTCTAGCCCTGCCACATCCCATTATGCTCTGGGAAAGTGGGGGAAAAGCTACCTCAGTCAATAAAAAGTTCCATCCAGGGACCTCCCTAGCGGTCCAGTGACTAAGACTCTGCTCCCAATGCAGGGAACCCAGGTTTGATCCCTGTTCAAGGAGCTAGATTCCACATACTGCAACTAAGAGTACGCATGCCGCAACTAAGACTCAGCACAGCCAAATAAATATTTTAAAAGTTCTGACCATTCTCCCTCTGCTCCACTCTCCCTGCCAGAGTCTTTGGGCCCCTAGGGGCAGTGGCAACCTCTGGGCAGCAGCTCTTGGGGCCCAGCAGGTATGGTTCCTCATCACTTTGCCCTTCTTCCTCATCTGTGAGTCTGAGGAGATGACACAACTGGCCAAGAGAGCTCCAGGCCAGATCTCTCTAAGTGGAGCACTAGCCAGCTGTCCTGACAGAAATCACATATATCTAAAAAAGCATCTTGTATATCTTAATGATTTCTCAGCAGCCCCTGATTGAAGCATGCTCAATTTAGCCGTGCCGTAAGTAACTTTTTATATTTCCTTGGGGAATCATTTCACTTATGAATCTTTTCTGAATCTGCAATCTCGATTAAAAGTTGATTTTTTTTTTTTTCTTGTCTCTGTCTCCTCAGCTTCTGAAATGTTTCCCTAGTGAAAAGGGTGGTAGCACCATCAATCCTCTCTTGTTAGCCTGTCTGGGTCAGGAGAATTCTTCCTGAAGTCCGGGAAGCAGCAGTCAAGCCTCTTCTGTGATAGCACCTGGGGCTTTGTGACCTGAGGGGGAGCTGCCCTGGCCGAGGGACTTATAGAGAGGTTGGGAGCATTGCCAGTCTCCTGCCCACATACACTCCCCTCCCAGCCCCTACTACATACAGTGTTACACTGGGGGAACTGTCTAGCCCATTCTGCCTTTAGAATGTCTCCTCACCAGTAGTTTAAGAATTTAATGAGATAGAGAACCCTTCAAGGGTTCAGCTTGAGAGCACACAACAGGTTCAAATCCTGGCCCTGTTCCTGAACAGCTGTCACAGCCTGGTAAGTCACGTCTGGGAAATGGACGTTTCCCAGAAACTGGGAAGCCTCAGTTTCCCTATTTGCAAAATGAGAATGTGATGGCTAAATAAATTACCAAGGAGATAAAGAGTTTAGCATAATATCTTCAGAAAGGCAGCCTTTATTTCTCTTGTGGGAACCCCAGCACCAGGGAGCAGGGTTGGAACAATGCCGAGGGTCCTATCGCAGTTCTGAACAGTATCTAATTCTTTTCCCCAACCACTCATTATCTAGTCCTAGTGACACCCCTTGGGGTGAAGTGGTGGGAATGGCATAGTTATCTCCCTGAGATTAAGGGTCTGGTGGGGTTGGGAGTTGCCCAGGGGCTGCCCCATGAGGCCCACCCAGAGTTTCTGACTCTCCTGAGAGACAAAGGTCAGGGCTACAGTGGGAAGGCTGGAGGGCAAACTAGGGTGAGAAGCTCTGAAGTTAGAAGGGCCTTTGCCACAGACACTGTCCCCATATACTCCCCGCCCCCCACCTCCCTCCAATCAGGGGAAGGATTTGTCCAGGTGCTGGGACCTCTGGCTCTGACCTCTAACCTCCTACTCTGGCCTCCAGTGGGCTTTCTGAGTCAACTGGGGGTGGAGCTGGGGGACACGGCAGCAGAGGCTGCTCTGGGAGTTAACGATTTACGAGGGGCCCCTTCCTGAGGCCTCCCTCCTCACAGGCCAGGCAAGGCAAGCAAGCAACCCCGTGACAGCCCAGGCGACTAGACACAGAACCAGTCCCGCCAGTTCAAAGAGCAGTTCATCCGGGGCTTACCCCCAGGCGATTGCCTGAGCACCCCATTCTCTGGAAAAACAAAGTAGGGCTTGGTAGGTGAGGTCTGGTCTAGGGCAAGAGGCTGGGTCCTGTTTTAAAGTCTCAATGCTCTGCCTTCTGATAGATCTGTGAGGGGAGGCTGAGCCCCACCTCCTCCACCTCCAGTTTTCTCCCTATCACCCCACTAGAGCCTGTAGATCTTGGGTAGGGCACTCCGGCCAGGCTGGCTTTGGGATGCCCAGGGCACACACACCCTCCCTCACCCTTTGTTCTGGTCTACAGTCTCCAGATTTGGGATGCTGTATCCTCCCGTCCCCCAAGGCTCCATTCTGTTACTTCAGGACCCCTCCCTCTCCCCATGATTCTGAGGCCCATGGAGCCACACAGCTTTGGCCTCTGAGTGCACCCAGTCCCTTCCCATTTCCCATAGGAGAGACAGCTGAACTATGATTATGCCTAGAGAAGTCGAGAGTTACTGTCATGGGCGTGACACCCCCAACTGTCCCTGCCCCTTTCCCCTCGTCACATTTGGCTGAGTTCCCTATTTCCCTGGGTCTGGGAGAGTATCAGGCTACTTCTGGTTGTGTGTGGCACATGTGTAGCTGTGCCTGGGCAAGCAGAACTACAAAGTGTGTGAGGTGCATGTATTGACCTGGTCTCTGCTCCCTCCCAGCCTCACCCCAGAGTCATTTTGTTCTGGGACTGGAGAAGTAACCCTTCTAGTGGTCTTTTCCACTCTGTTTGCACAGCTCAGGGCCAGGCTGGGCCACCAAACTGACTTCTTAGGCACGGACTGGACCTTGACATCCTAAGAAACAGACCTAGCTTTCTTGAAATTTCCTTCTAGTTTCACACTTCTCTTGTCCCTTCAGAGGTCATGGGGACAGCAGTGGTACCTAAGGGCCAATGGTCAGTATGTGAGTCCTGAGCCCCCAGAGGCCTGAGCCCATGCCTAGGCAGTCAGGCATCTCTCTTCCCCTGCCCATGTTTGCACCCCCAGCCCTGCTCTGGGTGAGGTGTAAGCACCAGCGTGACCCCACTGAAGACTATCCTGCACCCTGCCCTGAGGCAAGACTCCAAATGCCCTGGCTCTCATTTTCTGTGGTAACAGATGAGGGAACTGGAGCCTTAGTAGATGGGTATGCCAGGCTCTGTATTGACCATGTAAATTGGAAACCCTAACTCCCACACTCCTCTCCACGCAGCCATTCCAAGCCATTGGATGTTTAATCGGTGACTGGTGGCTCAGACGGTAAAGCGTCTGCCTACAATGCGGGAGACCCGGGTTCAATCACTGGGTCGGGAAGATCCCCTGGAGAAGGAAATGGCAACCCACTCCAGCAGTCTTGCCTGGAAAATCCCATGGACAGAGAAGCGTGGTAGGCTATAGTCCATGGGATTACAGAGTCAGACACGACTCAGCCACGCCACTTAATGGAAAAGGTANGGAAGATCCCCTGGAGAAGGAAATGGCAACCCACTCCAGCAGTCTTGCCTGGAAAATCCCATGGACAGAGAAGCGTGGTAGGCTATAGTCCATGGGATTACAGAGTCAGACACGACTCAGCCACGCCACTTAATGGAAAAGGTAGGTCTCTCCTATAAGGCATGGATTTAAATCCTGGTTTTGCCACTCTGTAACATTAAACAACTGTGTGAGTCCTAGGAGTAAGCATGTTCACTGAAAGCAATTAGTATGGTGAAAGACACATACTAAGTGCTCAGAAAAATGTTGGCTACAATCCTTGTTACTGGTACCTACTTAGTGCCAGGCTTCAGGCCCAAAGCAGGTAGGGGACTCTCCCTTACTCTCAACAAATGTTTGTGGATGGTAGTAGTGAGGGGACAGGAGACAAATGAGCAAGTAAAAGCTATTTCTGTGGAGTATGGTCACTGTGGCCATACGAGGGGACAGATATGGGGCCCCAAAGCCAGGCCACAGAGTACAATTGCTCAGTACATGCACTACAAAAAAGCCAGCTGGCAAAGGGAGCAAGGAAGACTGGAAGACAGTTCATGACCTGCTGCCAAATGGGGGTACCTATACCTGCCAAAAAGTGGTAGCTTTTTCTGATTTGCACAAAGGCTAGTGCTGGCTCTGTAGAGAGAAGCCAAACTGAGGCAGAGAATAGAAGTCAGAGAAGATTCCCAGTGGAGTGATAACATGCTCTTGGTCTTCAATGAGGACTTCAGGAGGTGAGCTTGATTAAGACCCTTCTGGGCAGAGGGAACAATTTGTACAAAGACATGCAAACTTGAAGGGAAGTTTTTGGGTGTCTGAAAGAACCACCAGTGTTGAATGGTATTGGTCAGCAGGTCTTAGGAACTGCAGGGAAGAACAGGACCAGTTAGGGAAGCCAGACCAAGCTGGGGCAGGGGTTTGAGCTGAGCCCGGTGGGCTCTGAGGAGTCACTATAGGATGATGACCAAGGTAAATCCCAGACAGAGAAGCTTCACCAGGCCAACAAATCTCAGGGGTTAGGAAAACAACTTTGGTGCCTGTCTCATGTCAGTTTCCTCATCTGAAAATTGGGGACGCTACCACTACTGGGGATGATGTAAGGATTAAATGAGATAAGGTGCCTTAACTGTTTAGTTTAATGCCCTGCTCAGGGTGAAGGCTTTGTAAATGCCAGCTATGGATATTCTAACCAGAACCAGGAAAGCAGGATCCTACCCAGAAGACAGGGCAGGTGGCTACATGGCTCTTCTCTCCCCCATCGGTACTGGAGACTTATGGAAATTGCTTCCTAAATCTAAGCTGATTGATTGAATAGCAATGTGATATTCAAATACTTTTTGGGAGGAATAGTGAACCAGGATCCCTTTACTTCTTGTGGAAGGGGCATAGAGTGGGGATAGTCACCCCCAAGGCCAGAGACCTCCTGCCCAATCCTTCCTAGGTGTCTCCCCCTTGTCTCAGTCATGATGGTTAGAGTTCTATGCAGATGGTTTGCACATGGCATTTCCTGTTCATGTTGCATTTTCCATGTGGACAATTCTGCCACTCTCCTCTCTGGTTCCTATCTGGGGTAGAGAGGTGAGGATCTCTGGTCTCTACTTCTTAATTTCCAGGAGAAGGAGAAGACTCCAAGACTGACTCTAAACTGGGCCAGACATATGCAAACACCCCATCCCTGAGAAAGTCACCATTGGGATCACCTGACTCATCTCCACTGCAGCCTGCAGCCCCTTGGCCTTTGCCAAGTTAGGGAGGGTGGGCAGACGTCCTTGGGGAAAAAGTGGATATTTAGTAGTAATGCCCTAAGGTGGAGGTACTGTCCCCCACACCCCATGAATTTCAGCATGGGCCTGATTCCGTATTCTCCCTGCCTAGGCTGCAGTTCCCTGAGGACGGAGTTTCATTTCTTGGGTCCTAGTCCTCTGAGGTCTGCTGCTGACTCCTAGGGAACAAGTGCCCCTCACAGTCTGGGCCTGAGCTTCCTCAGAAAAGGTAGATCGTGGTGGGCTAAGTGTTTGGAGATCTTTGGTCATCTTGGCATGGGACGCTGCCTCCTTTCTCCTCATATAGTTAAGTGAGTGTCAACATAGTACCTGACACTCAGGGTCGGCCAGAATGTCTGTCTTTAAGCAGTTTAGTGGTGATAATCTAGAGGTGTTCATTTATCTTAAAACTATGTTCTCAGAGCAAGTACCTTGCTTTCCTCATGTGGTATGTTTGGGGTGGCTTTGTGGAATATTGCTGGAGAGGAGAGGCTAAAGCCTCCCCCCACCCCCACCCTCACCC
>SJYX01024303.1:159645-191631 GCA_006410675.1 Oreotragus oreotragus | reverse complement strand
GGTGGGGGTGGCGGTGGGAGGGCTGGGGGATGACCCGCTGGCTTGCTCACCCGTTGACTGGCTGGCTCAGCTGAGCTGTGAGGCATGGCCTTCCCTCCCGCTGATCTCTGGAAAGTGGTGGCGAGGCTGATTTTTTTTCTTTTTTTCTGTGAAGGGGAAGCTGGATGTCTACCCCCTCCTTCCCCAGGAGGTGCCTGTGGCAGTGGCTGTGCTGACAGGCCTCCTGGCCTTCTGACTAGGGTGGCTGGCAGCTCTGGAGGGCCGGCTGTGCACAGATCAGCCGGAGGGAAGAGAGAACCGCAAAGGTCCCCTGCCCTCACTAATCCCCCGGGCCCCTCCCACCCTCAGCCCGTCCTCCTTCTGGATGGAAAGACCGAAAGCAGCCACCGCAGGAGGAGAGCTGGGGGAGGCTGACTGGGCTCAGGAGGTGGTGGAGGGGGACTGGGGAGAGGGGTTGGTCTGCTCCAGGGTCCCTGTATCTCACTGGCTAGTCTCCTTACTTCTGTGACCTCTGTCACTCATTGGCCTAAGGTCTTTAATATTTCATGGCCTTTGGAGCCAGCCCCCTGCCCCAGCCCACAGGCCCCCTTTGTCTGCCTGCTGCCCGCCCTGGGGTATCCCTGTCACTGAATTGCTGAATTACTGACCTCGGGGCTGCCTGTGCCTCCCCCCCAGCCCTGTGCCACCTGAATCCCTCTTGACCTGCCCCCCGACACACACACGCCTCTGTCTGTCACAACTCAGTCTCTCCTGCGTGTCCTCTCCCCCTCTCTCGCATCTCTGACCGTCCCTCTGCTCTTTCCCTCCATTTTTCTCTTTTTGTTGGCCTGCTCCTCCCCAGCAGGACAGAAACAGCGGCAACTGGTGCGCCTGGCCGCCCCCACCACCAACCCTGCCCACCCCTTCCTGCCCCCATCCCCCCAGCTGTGCTGGCCGTGAGAGCTGGTTTTATTTATTTTTCTGTTTGTTTGGGAAGAGGGCAGGGGCAGTTCTGGGCCCTGGCTGCTGCGCTCTGCCTAGAGCAGCGGGCAGGCGGGCCGCACTGGCCTCCCAGGAATGTGGCCGGGACGCCCCGCACTATATTTATTTCCCTCCAGCTGCTGGCCCCAGCAGGGCAGAGCCAGGCCTGCCCGGTGGCCCCGGGGGAGCCCTGTGCCCACCCTCCCCTGTCCAGCAGACCCCACATGGCCCTTGGGCCCACTGTTCCCTCCCTTCACCGTGACCTCCCCTGACCTCCTTGGACTCGCCCCGGTCTGCCAGCAGGAACCCTCATGTGCCATGCCGGGACAAGCATAAAGTGCAGGCGCAGTGACCTGCCCCATGCGGGACTGCAAGCACCTGGCAGCCCCCACACCCCCACCTAGGGGCCTAGCCTAGGCCTGTAATCTGGTGGCCAGAGCTATGCAAAGCATCTTTGTGGGCCTCTCCCCACTGGCCTGATCCTTACTCTTGCCACAGTCCCCTCAGCTCTGCTGTGATCACTGGCCAGGGTGGGGTGGGCTAGGGTGGGAGGCCTGAGCCAGCGTCAGCCATTGTGTTCCCTTCACTGCCATCTCGCTTCCCACCTCACCTGCTGGCCCTCCCAGCTTTCCTGTGTAGACATGCATTAATGTGCATGGTTAAAAGTTTGCACATACATGTGCAGCACCCATGAACACATGTTGGAGTAGACCTTCCGTGGAGGCAGGGCCGTGCTTCTAACCATCGAGTCCCTTGATCATCAGATGTTAATGAGAGGCTACTGGGCTTGCTCCTTGCCGGCCTTGCAACGGGATGTGGCAGTGATTCCTTCCTGTCCTCTCAGTGTCTGGCACCAGCTAAGTGTTTGAAGAGCTTTAGCTGCTGCTCTAATCACTTGCTGTCTCCCAGTTATGATAATCATAGTAGGTCTTAACAATGGTGATGACAATGGCTAACCCTTCCCAGCCCCTGACTGAGGGCAGGCACTGTGTGGACGGCTTTCTAGCCTTCACTTCATTCTTTCCTCACAGTAGGCCAGTGATGTGGGTGCCATTAGCTTCCCCATATACAGATGAGGAAACTGAGGCTGGAGCGTTTGGGACTTGCCACTCCTGCAAGTGGGATTGGGTCCTGGCAGAGCCCTTGATCGGCCACGAACAGCCAAGGTTGGGCTGTGCATGGCAGTCCATACAGCCTAGCACACAGCAGGCACTCCGTCAATGCCTGCGGGGTACATGCCTTGCTCTCTTTCCTTCTTGAGTCCCCCAGACCCCTGGCAAGGGACCTTGCATTTGTTGGGAAGATGGGCTGATTGGCTAGTTGGGTGAATAAAAGAATGAACTAATGAATGAGCAGGTGATTGGCTGTGGAATTGAGTGCTCTCCAGGGACACCAGGAGGGGGAGATGTATTTATGTTGATGAGACTGTTCAGGGGAGACCCACTGGCCCTGCAGAGGATTCTAGGAAGCAAGGTTGAGGGGTGGGACTGAGAGATGCATCCAGAGACCAATAGGCTGCCAAGGCTGAGCCCTTGAGGAGGTCATGTCGTCTTCTCCCCCCAACCTCAGTTTTTCCATCTATCAAATGGGCTTGGGAACCTTGCCCCAGCTGACTGGCTGCCAGCTGGCCTGGGAGCCTGAGAGGTGAGGGACTGTGGTGGGAAGGAGGAAGCAGTGGGTGGTGAAGACTGGAAGATGAAGTGTGGAGCTTGGCTTGGAACCTGAGAAGCAGGGAGACCAGCCCTGACCTGACACCCCTCCTCCCTCTAAGCTCCAGGGTGGGGGCACAAGCTGACAAAGCCCTACCTTTCCCCTTGCACTCTGGCGAGGTCTGGGCCTCCTGACAGCTGCAGCGTCCGTGGCTATGTTTGCCACAAGGTAGTCACCTGTCCTCCAAGACTAGACCAGCTTGATCCCCATAACCCCTTGCCCTGCCCACAGCCTCACATCCAGTTCCCGGTGACCCTGATGGGAGAGCCCAGCTCCTTTCCTGACCCGCCTCCCCCAGAGCGCGATAGAAAATTGCTTAGCTGGGCCCCCAGCAGCCCAGCAGCAGGTAGGAGTGGACTTGGCCTCCTTTCTTTTGGCAGTGTCCGATCTCGGTGGCCTGGAATCTTAAGTCACAGAAGTCTAGAATCATAGAATGCTTGGAACTGAGGGATTCTTGTCAGGATTCTTGTCGTGTTGAGAGTCTAGAATCACAGAACCGTGGGCTTTACTGCTGGAAGGAAGTGTGAATGGTCATGTTTCAATCTTGTTCGATGCTAAGAACATTGAGAATCTGAGAGGATGGGCTTCCCTGTGGTGCCCGCCAGTGACATGAAACCCAGTTCTGCCTCTGGTCTGCCCCTCTCTGGAAATAAATCATGCCAGCACAGCGAGTGGACTGTGTGGGCCCAGGCAGGCAGTGAAGGGACGCAGCTAGCCTACAGGCACGGGAGGGGTCCTCACGGCAGTGCCCGCCCGCCCGCTGCCCACGCTTCCCCAGGCACCAGTGTGAGGAGGAAATGCAGGCTGTTGCTTCCAGCAACAGCCGGCAGGGCCGGGCGGCTTCCCAGCTCCCCCTCTGATTCACGGCCGCCTGCAGCTCCCCCCTCCCCTGGGGGCCTCTGCAGCCCCATCTGTGCAATGGGGAGAGGAGGCTTCACCCCACAGTCTAGTCACAAAGACAGTACAGTTGCGATTCTTTTAAAGCCCACCCTAATACTTGGGGAGAGTTGGGCCAGTGGTCCTGAATAGTCAGCTGGGCATTTGGCCCCAGAGCACTGAGAAGTTCTGTTTGGAGTCACGCTGATGCCTGAGAAGCTTGGGAGGGCTGCATTGGTTCCTGGGGTAGAAAGTGTGCCAGGTGGGAAACAACAGAGAAGGGCCCTGCTGCCGGGGCCACTCTTCCCATTCAGGAAGAGCCTGGATGGGAGCTGGGCTCGCTCCTGATCTCGGTATACCCATCTGCAAAATGGAGTGTGTCATTCCACGTGGCCATCTGTTCATTGTCTGCTCAGTGCCTGGACATGTGCTGGGTACTGGGGATGCTGAGGCAAGCGGGAGGATGGTAGGGAGACGAGGGGTGTCCTTGGCGGTGAGGCGGGAGTATGATTTGGCTGAAGGGGTGACTCTGGGGAAGGAATGAGGTTGGGGGTGCACATAAGGGGCTGACTGGCGAGGCTAGTGTCCAGCGGAAAATCCCAGCTGTTCTCAGGAAGTGTTTCTTCCACTGGTCCCCAGGGAGGGAGGCGAGGCAAGCAGGAAGGAGGAGAGTTGGGGGCAAACAAGGCCCCCAGCCAGTCCGATGGAGACGTCCCAGGCCTGGCAGCTGGGCGGGTGTACCCATCACACTGCAGGAGGGCTGGAACGCAGCCCCCCAAGCTCCGGGGCTGGGCCTGTGGTGGGGGGCTGGGGCTTTCAGGAGGGGCCGGGCCATAGTCCAGATTTCAAAGCCTTCCCCAGGGGCCTTGCGGTGCCCTCCGCCCTGTCCTGAGCTGCTGCCGCGGGGGTGGCAGATGCTGTTTCATCGGCTGAGACGAGTGGGAGGCCTCCGGAAGGTCCTCCTGGGAGGTTCCGGGGGGCAGCGGGGGCGTCAGCAGCTGCCGCCCAGCTAAGGCTGGTTCATGGTGGCCTCCCAAGTCCCTCAGTTCCCCCAGGCCTGGGGATGGAGCACTGAGACTGATTCCTCCTGCCTTCATTCCCCCTACTGCCCACCAGGCTTCTTGGCTCTGGCCCTCCTCCCGTCCCTGGCTGTGTCTGCAGAGCCCCCCGGGGAAGGCAGGGGAGGAGGCGCAGCGGGCTCAGAACAGCGGGTGCCCGCGCAGCCAAGTATTTGCGCGAGCTGTCAGAGACAGACAGGCATGTAGGGAATTCAGTGCGTGTGGGGCTGGGGGAAGCAGCCGGGTGGGCAGGCAGGCAGGAGGGGGGAAGCTGGGGCTGCCTCCCCCCGCCTGTTGAGCCCTGCAGAGACCACTGTTCTCCCAGCCCAGGCCAGAAGGTGCATCCGGCACCTCCTTCCTGTCTGTACCAGTGCAGGGGACAAGAGGGACTGGGTGGGACCCTGGCTGATGACGGGGCTGACACTGGGGAAGGGGTGCCCTGCTGAAGGCCAGAGCCTGGGAGAGGCTGTCCAGTGGAGTGTGGAGCCGGGCAGGAATCCGGGTTGTGCCCAACTGTGGCCTCCAGGAAATAGCAGCTGTCATGCTCCCGTGTCTCCCCCCTCCCCAAGCCTGGCACAACTTGTTTCCTGGCCAGGGTCCGGCTGGGGCAGATTGGAGGAGCCTGGTATTGCCCAGCCTGGGCAAAGAACAAGCAGGATGAAGGGGACCATGTTTATAAGCCTAAAGGTACTTGGGGATGCTGGCGAGAGCTTCCCCTGGTATTCTTTTGCTGAAGCAGGCTGGAGTCATTTTGAAGGAGGGGACTTCAGCCCTTACCTCCCTGGACAAAGACCCCAATTTAGTCACTTGCATCTTCTCTCTGATAAGGCCTATTAGGGCAGGTCAGGGCCTAGAGCTGAGTAATACTTCATATTTCATAGCTGAGAGCCCAGAGAGAGGGATACACTGGCCTAGGGTCACACAGCCTTCTCCCTACCCTCATGTGGGTGGGGTCAATGGGAAGAGGTGAACATTGGGGGTTTGCTGGGGTGGGGGGGCTATATTTAGTTCAGTCCTGCAGAGCCAGGGGGCCCCTGGGAGCAGCTGTTGGGGGGGTGCAGACAGAGGCCTTGAGCTCCATTTAGTCTGGACAGAAATATCCTCCACCCACCCACCCACTGGCTCGGCGGCCAGGCTGCAGGCTTGTCCCCTGAGGGGCAGCTTGCCTGGGCCTGGCGGCCGGCGGGACAGGCAAGATGACCCGATAGGCTTTTCCCAGCTCAGGTTTCGATGAAACAGGAACCGGAGCTGTAGCCTGGGCTGTGGGGGCCAGGGCCGCCGGAGCTGGGGGGCCAGAACTGCCTCCCTCCTGCTCCCCTCTGCTCCCTACCATGCAGCCTCCCCTTCTCAGAGGCCTGGGGAAGCAGCAGGTTATTTATCAAGCGGCCTCCCTGCCGCGTCTGCCCGCGCCTGCCTCCCTCCCACCCCCCCAGCCCCCAGCGCTGGCGGCCATGAGCCCAGCAGAGCAGGGTGAGCTGGGCGGGCTGGCGGCAGGATGAGCTCAGGAGATGTGAGTCACCCCATCCCCAGCAGCCCCACGAGGCCCTGCGGCCTGGCAGGCAGCGCGTACTCACGCACATCCCACGCGGCACACCCAGGGGCACACGCTTGGGACAAACAGTCACTCAGCACACATTGCTGACACTCACGGGCAGGGCCCAGTACAGTCGTTGTGGACACTCGCTGTCACACTCACAGCCCCGGCCTCTGGCACACACACAACACATGCTGACACATACACGCCGACGAATGGACAAACACAGTCACACGTGGACCCCATACACGGCTCAGTAAGGCGCTGGCATGTGTGCTCCATCCTTTCACAGGCTCAGGCCCTTGTTCTCCGGCCACAGCTCTCACCCAGATGGCGCGAAGAGTTGGGCACAGGGCACTGACCCCATGGAGCCTGATGTGCACACAGGCTCGCTCCCAACAAGGTTGGGGTTCCATTCACTGAAAGGCCCCTGTGTAGGCTCACACAAAGGAGACCCACCCTCGGCCGTGTAGTCAGCTGAATTCTGCTGGGCATGGGAAGGGAGACGTTTCCCCACCCCTGGGGGAGGAAGCCCCAGTCACAGGCATGGAAGTGTTGAACTCACTTGCCCTCCAGTATGGGGAGCTCTAGCCCAGGCAGAGCCGGTTGGGGGTTGATGGGGAAGGGACAGGGGGAGCTCGATAGAGGAGAGGCTGGAGAAGGAAAGCCACGGAGAATCGATTTTCCTGGGAGCGCCAAGTGGCCAGCTGCTCCCCCTACTTGGGGCGTGGGGTCCTCGAGAGATTGCGGGGTGCCAGAGACGGGAGGAATGAGACTCCCTTGATCTAGTGGGCTGAATGCCCTCAGGAGTCTGTCAGCCCACCCTTCCTGGTCACCCTGGCCTCCTGCATTACAGCCAGCACCCTAAGACTCAGAATTCAGACTTAGCCCCTGATTTTTAGTCCCTGGCCTGAGTACAAGGAAGGGCTGGGCTGCTGGGTTAGGGGGATGCCCTCAGGGAGCCTCTGTGCTTCTGCTGCCCATTGGAGCTGGTGCTTGCCTTCCCTGAGTGAGCAGAACTGGGGGCATAACCCATATTTCACACACAGAAAAAGGCATCCTTTTTCAGATGAGAGAATTGAGTCCAGTGAAGATGGCGTCATTGCTCATGAAGGACTTTGGACAGTCTCCTAACGCTCAGAGGGCAGCTCATTCTGGTCCCACAGGATTGAGACGGCCTAGCAGAAGTCAAGGGGGCAGGTGAACTCTGGCTCATGTTGGCTCCCACCTCCTGGCCACAAAGGTCTCCCCCATAAAGGCCTGGATGGTGGTTGAGGAGAAGAGAGGACCAGGCAACCTGAAGAAAACAAACAGCAGTGGCCAGTCAGGAGAACTGGATGTCCCCCGAGCCATCAGCTCTAGAATTGGACAGGCCTGGGCTCCACACCAGGTTTGGTCACTGCCTGCTGTGTAATCATGACCTGGTTTGCCAACCTCTCTGACTTCACTTTAGCCACCTGTAAAATGGGTATGACCCTTATCTCTGTCTTAAAACTGCAAGACCTGAAGTAGATGGTGGGGTGTGGTTCACACCATGTCTCACTTGGATCTCCAGGTGAGTCCAGCCCTCCTCTCCACTTGTTGGCTCCACCAAAGCTGGCATTTTTCTGGGAGTGGTACCCCACACCAAAGACTCTAATTAGAATGTCGTGGATTTAGCCTTCTCTAGGGCTGTTCTTAGATGGGAATGATGGAGTATGGGATTGAGGAAGCTGAGCTTGGGGTCACTGGGAGGGGTATGGTTGGGAATGGATGGGACCCTGGACAGAGGAACCTGGAGTCCTTGGGTGTACACTCCTGGGGGCTTCACAGTATGGTTAGATACACAGAAAGCCAACCATGGTTCCATGGTTCCCAGATTTTTTTCCTATCCCCTAACCCCCAACAGATACCAAAGCCACAAGTTAGACTCAGGCAGGGACTTCCAGGTGGCTGATGTGGCCTTTGCAAGGCAGTGAGGGGCTTGGAATACACCAGTGGAAGGGCTGTTGGGACTGTGGGAACTTGAAGAAGCATGGACATGGAGCAAGCCAGGCTAGGGTGGGGAGGGGACAATGAAATAGGAGGAAGGGTTGGTAAGAAGCAGAGGTGGGCTCTTCCTGTGGCTAGAAAAGTGCAGCTGAGTGTTGCCCTCGCTGTAGCCCTCAGACCCCTTTCGTGTGCGCACCTCCCCGGGTTCCTGCAGGTAAGAGGGCAGGACAGGGGATGCTCTACTTGAGCCTGGGGAAACTGAGACATAAGCGATTGGCTCAGACTCAAACAGTGGCAGAGCTGGGGCCACAGCCTGGGTTACCCAACATCCTTGGCTCGAGCAGTGCTTTCACTTATTCTGGTGTTGGGTGAGGATGACGGTAAAAACAACCACACAGCGCTCATTTATTGAGCATCTATGCATGTTGGCCCCGCACTGAGAACCTCACATTCATCCTGTCTAGGACCCTGGTGGGGGTGGGGCTATTATGGTGGGCATTTCACAGATCAAGGAGTGGGCTCAGCAAGGTCAAGCCGTTTGTCTGAGGTCTCCTAGCTTGAGGCTGCCAAGTGGGAGGGGAATCCTGGCTCCAAACCCCATGTAGACCTGTGGCTCAGGGGTCTCCTACCCATCTCCCATAATTAACACAATGAAGAATATTCCTAGTTGGGCCAGCCCCCTCCCCACCTAGGCACCGCCCCAGGTGACTCTTCTAGGGCTGTCTGTTGCCTTGGACCCAAGAACCTTGGGACTGCTGATCCCGTAAGCCTGGGGAAGGTAAGCCCTGTTGCCCTTAGCTTCTGCGGAGACATGATTCATTGGGTGTCGGGTAGGAGTCAAGGTGTGGCCCAGGGAGCAGATTGAATCTCCCTAGGGTTGCAGGGATCTTCTTGCAGACAAGTTCTGGGAAGGTCAATTGCTAGGCTCGTGAGAGCTGCTTAGGGCCCTGGTCAGCATCATACACCTCTCCCATCCCTACCCTCCCACCTCCCTAGGGACACCTTTCTCCTCTGTGGGGAGCCCTGCAGGGAGAAGTTAAGAAAGTGCCCTGAGCTGGAGCTATCTTCCTCTTCTGTACACAGGGATGACAGTGACCACCCCAACCCGATCAGTGTGCTGGTTAGCTAAAGAGAGCACCAGGCATAGCGTGGCCCTAGGGCAGGTCTCACTAAAGGTCACCAAGTTGGGTTTGTTTTGCTGGAAGTTGGTGCTGGCCTGAAATGGAGGGGCAGAAAGTCTGGGTTTGGGGCCCTGTGCCATGTGGCAAGTTACTTCCCTTTTCTGGTCTCAGTTTCTGCATCTCTGAAATGACTGAGAGTCTGCCGAGCACATCCTCTGAGACAGAGGTAAGCCACAGTTAGACAGCCACATTCATAAACTCTGCAGCTGGTCTCCGGGTCCCCCAGGCCCAGGGCTCCTGCAGACCTTGTGTCAGCACGGATTTCAGCAGAGAGCAAGGTGGGCTCTAGAGATGGGCCACTTCTACCGTCCACAACTTGAGTGAATTTTAACTCAGTTCTGAGCCTCAGTGTTCTCATCTGTGAAATGGGAAGGCCATGGTGCCTACCTCTTTGGGCTGCTGGGAGAATAAAAGAAGAGGGTGTGGACAGAGCACCTGGCACAGACTCTGTTAGTGTGGCCCCCGCCCCCACCTTCGCCAGCTGTCCTGGTTGCTGCCCCTCCCAGTCTTGGTCTCCGGGCTTCTGGGAAGGCGACAGTGCCAGTCTGCTGGCTCAGCCGACTTGGCCACTGACCTTCAGAGCACCCAGGCTGTCAAGGCCGCCTGACTGCACTGCCTGCCGGGCGGGTGGGGGGAGTGCCAGCCAGCTCCTCGCCTGACACTACCCGCCCCTGCTCCCACTCTCCTCTCCCTCTCTGCGCCTGTGTGTGAGCTAATTAATCTCAGCCCCTTTGGGAAATTAGAACGCCGCAGTCGTGGCCTCCTCAGCCTCGTGGTGCCTGTGCTGCTACTGGGCCCTGCCAAGACCCACTGTGGTTTGGGGGCACAGGGTGAGGGGTGGGGGCAGCAGGATGAGCTGGGTAGGCGTGGGTGTCCCTGAGCCCTCCACCGCCTGGCTTGCAGAGGTGGGGAGGCTCTGGTTTCTTGGCCCCCTCCCCTTCCATTCAGCATCCATAAGGATACCAGACCATCGCCCTGCTGGGGTTAAACCCAACCTCCAGCGTCTCTGACTTCTTCCTGGGGCCAGTATGGTCACCCCCCTGGTATGGTCACATTCCATCATTGCGGGGTCGTCTTGCTTGCCCAGCTCAGGCTGATGGTGACAGATGTAATTATGGAATTTTGCTTGGGAAATTAATTTGAAAAAGTTAATTAATTGGTGGTTCCGGAGGTGGCAGGCTCCACGCCCAGCTGGTCCTGCTGACGTCAGTGCTGACCCGCCTGAGATGGGCAGGCCGGGGAGAGGGACCCCGTTGACCTGGCTGAGCAGACGTGTCCTGGCTCAGGGGGGACACCTGGGAAGTGGGTGTCACCTGGACCTGCTAAGAGGCACTCTGAAATCTGAGAACTCAGCCACTTGTTTGTATGTTCACCAAGCAGTTGTCAAGCTTCTACTATACAAGTGCCCCCAGCCAACATAGACCACTGAGTGTTTCATCCAGTCCTTCTGAATCCCTTTTCTCAAGGAAAACCTCTAAACCTGTTCCCAAAGCTTCTCCATAGAGTTTGGATCCACTGTACAGATGAAACAACTGAAGACTCAGAGGGTATGACTTGCCCAAGCCATTCAGCTATATTCTCCAGCAGAATAGAGTAACGGATGTATAAAAGTTAGGCTTCTTCCCTTCTTCCACAGGCAGTCCCCTCTCTAGTGTGTGATAGGAGCCTTAAAGTTGCCTTTAAGACCAAGAGAGGGCCAAAGACCATGGCCAGCCCCTCCACCCTGACATCATTGTGCCTCCTCCACACCCCTCCCCAGACATTTGTGATACTCTGTGTTTGTATCTTGAGACTTTTCCCACCCAATCTTTGGGATGACCCAGCTGGACTGAGGCAGGAGGCCCCATACCCTAGGGCTCTCGGAGTATGTAGGGACCCCTGCTACCTCCTGGGCCCCCTGCAGGGCCCCTAACCACAATGGTCTGACCGAGATCTTGTGTCTGGAGGAGTGCGGATTCAGTATAGTTTTTGTCTAGACAGAAGATGGGTCGGGGCTCGGGCAAGAATTAGCCAGTCCTGGTTCAGGTCAGGGATGTGACCTGTAGGTGGCCAGCAAGGTGAGCAACGTGGGCTTTCAAGAGATTTGGGCCTGGGTTTCCTTAAGCTGTGTGGCCTTGGGTAAGTCCCTTAGCTTCTGCTCAGAGCCTCATTTTCCTCACTGGGACACAGGGACGATCACATATGCCACTCAGGGCTGTGAGGAGGCACAAGGAGGAAGGAGACAGTGGGAGGTATAACCACTTGAAGCCTCTGTTTCGCTGCCTGGTGGAGGCCGGGTGGGTGGGAGAGCAGGGAGCCAATGGAACTGAGCAGTGCCAGGGCCCGAGAAGGCAGAGTTTGTGGAGGGAAATCTGGTGCAAGTAGTTGGGAAAGGAGCTGGAGGTAGTATCTATGAGGTACCCAAGAGCCACCAGCTAGTGGCCCAGAGCCCTGGGGCCTCTAGGGGGAGTCAGTCTATACAGCATTTACTCTGTCACTTCAGTTGTATCTGACTCTTTGCAACCCTATGGACTGTAGCCTCACAGGCTCCTCTGTCCATGAGATTCTCCTGGGGTGGTGGGTTGCCAGGCCCTCCTGCAAGGGATCTTACCGACCCATGGATTGGACCCATGTCTCCTGCGTCTAATGCAGCAAAGGTGGATTCTTGACCCACTGAGTCACCAGAAAGCCCCGTAAAGCATCTGCTCCTGAATTTGTTGAGTGCATTTACCTCTGGGATGTCCCCAGGGACCAAGCGGGCCTTGCAGATAATTGTTTAGACCTCACCTCTCATAGTTGTTCAGAACAAAAATGTCTGTCCTGGACAGACTAAGCTGGGCATTTTGCATCAAATATCCCTCTGAGGTATCTGTAGTTCTGGGTTTCCTCCAGGTCTGACCTCTAGCCGAGGGTTTAAGTGGGTCACACCCATTCCCTGAGCATTCTGTGTGGGTTGTGTTGGTAGCTCAGTTGTGGCCGACTCTTCGCGACCCCATGGACTGTAGCCTGGCAGGGCTTCTCTGTCCATGGGGTTCTCCCGGCAAGAATATTGGGGCGGATTGCCGTTTTCTTCTCCAGAGGATCTTCCTGACCCAGGGGTCAAACCCTGGTCTCCTACATTGCTGGTGGATTCTTTACCATCTGAGCCACTGGGGAACGTGCTTAAAAGGGAGACGCTTCCTCTGCCCACCTCACCCCCAAGAAGCCCTCAGCAGGTGACTGGCTGAGCTCTTGGAGTTCTCTGCAGACTCTACTAAGCCCTTCTCGCTGTGCACATACATGTTCTCCTAGACTGGGAGCTCCCTGAACATGGGGTCCATGACATCTCTGATCCCACGCCCAGCACAAGTGAGCACTGGGTGGGGCTCATAGGGCTGCTGTTTCCTGTGTGACAGATGGGCCAGTTCTAAGGCTGTGTGAAAACATTGCTCAATAAGGTTACACAGCCTTGTGAGGGGCGGAGCTAACCTGGCCCAGGTGGATATGGCGTCACTCCACCTTTCTGGGGTCTTCTGGAGGCTTCATTAGGACCTGCAGCTCCTAACTCACTGGCAGTGTTCCAGGTGTCCAGTCCTAAGCCCCAAGCTACTGAGATCTTGGGGAGTGAGGAGTTTGGGCATCGGAGGGGCAGAGGAGAGACCTTAAGCTCTCCAAGCCTCAGTTTCTTTCACTGCAAAATGGGGGTTCTGGCACCTCTTCCTGGTAGTGCTTGGGGATTTAGGGTAGGTGGTTGAAAGAGATGTTCTTAACTGCATGTCCGAAACTTAAGTGAGAACTTTATAAGTGTTCACCATTTTTATTATTACTATTGACACTTTTATTTTGTTATCATTATATTACTATATTATTATTCACCCTCTCAGGGCCCCAGCAGCTGCAGTGGCTCTGGGCCTGGCCGCAGAGCTCTGGTCCAGAGCTCTGGTCTGCAGAGAAGTCACAGTTGCTAATTAGTTAGTGCCCTGAGGAGAGGGCCGGGGGTTTTTATTTTTGCTGGAGGATCCCACCTGCCCGAGGCTTCCCCAAGCCCTGTCTTCAACTGGGCAAAGGTTGCAGGCCCCTCTCCAGCCTCAGGTAGGGGGCCTGGCTCCCAAATTCCCCCTGCCACTCCCTCCCCTTCCCAGACCTCCAGGGCCATGAATCATTTATGAGGCAAAAATGAAACCAATTAAGGACAAACTTTGAAAGCCTCTAATTGCTGCGCCTGGTGGCACAGAGGAATGAGGGAAGGCAGGCCTGTTCGGGGCAGGCATCTCCTCAGCCCGGGCCTTCCCAGGCCGCCCGGCCAGCCCACCGCGTCCCAGGGCGCGCGGCCTCCCGGCTTCCCGCCGCCTCCCGGCCGGGCGCGGACATGCCTGTGCGGCTCCCGCGGCCGCGTCTGCCGCCCCGGCGCCCGGCGCCCGCCCGGGTCCCAGGCAGACTAATTAGGCCCGGCTGCCCTCCCCGCGCCGCCGCCTCCCGCTCCAGGCCCGAGGTGATGGCGGCTGTTCCTGCCGTTCTGGGGCCTGTGCCCCAGAGCTGGCCGCCGTTCTCGGGGCGGGAGCCAACCCTGCTGGCCTAGCTTAACCCAGCCGAGCCCAGGACGCCCTGTCCCTGAACTGGGAGCCTGGGGTTCCCCGCGCCCCCTTACCCTAGGATCCTGGCGTAGTTCGGGGCTGGACGGAGCTGGACTACCTGAACAGTCCAGTTCCAGCTCAGAGAGAGAGCTGCTCGTGTCGGGTACCCCGCCCCACCCAGACCCCCCGTCCCCCAGCCGAGAGCGGAGGGGGCCGGGGGATGACTGATGAGATAGGGAAGCTGGTGGACTACAGGGGAGGGGAGGGGATTGAGTTCTGGGTGGCCCATTGGTGCGGTAGCTCTGCCACAAACACCATAACCTTACACGGAATCCTTAGCCTCAGTTTCCCCATTTGTCAACTATCAGGACAGGCCAGTTTTCTGTTGGATTTGGAATTTGAGGAGCTGGGCTTTACATGTCCCCCGCACACCTCCACCCCCACCCTTGGGGGCTGCTGAGGCAGAGGAAGTGGGGGTCTGGACCCAGCTTACCGCTGGGAGCCTTGGGCACAGGTGACCAGCCTGCCCATTGTGCTGAGGGCCAGGCAGGCCCTGGGCACTCAGGCACGTTGTTTGCTGAAACCGAATTTCTGTGCTTGTGTTTTTCCATAATTATATTAGCAGGTGGGATTTTTCCTCCGGGAAGCGGTGGGAGGGGGAGTGCCACGGCCGTGTCCCCACCCGCTCTGAGCGTGAGCTCACATGGCTCTGCCCGCCCGCCTGCCGTAATGATTTTTTAATTATGTAGCCAGTGCTCGGAATTGCTAATCCGCCTCCAGCCCAACATCCCCTCCTGCAGCTTGTACCCCAGCCCCTCACTGGTGTCCCCAGAGTGGTGGTGTCCAGCCTCAAGCCTGTCTCTGTGCCCGGAGCACCCATGCGGGTGAGAAAGGGGAGGCCAGGACGACCACAGGGCCACCTCTCCTCTGTCTTCTAGTTACAGAACTTGGTGGCAGCCAGGGATCAGGGTGCCTTTGGCTCTCTTTGCCCCCCACCACCCTGACCCCAGCATGTGTTGCTCCTGCCAGGACAGGTGTGGCTCTGGAAGAGGGCAGAGGAGTAATCAGTGACCCCAAGGACACACACATATGTGATCTTTGTCATACACAACTTGCTTCTCTTAACCACACACTCTCAGCCTCATAACTACACAAGCACAATAGTACACTCTACGTCTTTCTTCTACACACACAGCCACACCTGAGGGCCAGGGTGCCCTCCGGAGACTCCATTGCTGCCTCCTGTGCCCAGGGGATGGTCCTGCCCCCACTCACTCTCTTTGCCTCCATCTCCTCCCCTTTCCCCCTGCCTGACTGGGTTACACTCTGAGGTCCCCCAGCTCCCACCTGGTGGGGTGGCTGCCTGCGGCTGGGGCCTGCCTGAACCTCCATCGACCCGGTCTGGGGGAGGTGGCGGGTTCCGGGGGGGCTGTTCTGCAGCACTGTGGTGGCGGCTCCTCTCCAGGCGCCCAGCTGTGGCATCTGTCAAGGTCAGATAGCGACTCCGGAACCAGCCGGCTCGGCCCCACGGCCCCTCTCGCCTCATTATTTTTGTGTTCCGGGGCTGCGGCGACACCTCCCTCCCTCCTCCTCAGCCTCCCGCCTCTTGCCTGCCTCCCCCATGCCTCTGCAGGGAGGGCCTGCGGTCTGGGGGCTTTTGTTTTCCAGTTTTCTCCTCGCTCAGGCCAGGCACACGGGTTTAGATGCTGGCCAGAGTTGTTGGGTCTTGAACAGCAGACGAGGCAGGTGTCTCCCTCGAGGCTGGGACAGCTTTTTGGCTAGTGGAGCCTTGGGTTGGTTTCTCAGGGGTACAGACTGAACCTGGGTGGAACCCAATCTCCACCACAGCCCAGGTATTCCTGTTTCCATAGGGGCCCCAGCACCTGGCATGAGTTCCTGTCTGTGCCATCCCCATGCCAGTTTAGCCCCAGACCTGTATCTCAGAACCCCTCAGAGGTCCTGATAGAACTCAGTGAGTGCATGCACACCTGTGCACACATGCACGCACGCACACACACACACACACACACACTTGACAGGCCAGGAGAACCCACAGATATCCAGCCATCATGTAAACCACTCTACTTGGACACATGCACACTCAGTCATACACATACATCCACAGATGCAGATAGCCACACTCCACTCCTACACACAAGAGGTCACACAGAGACCTCCACCTCCACTGGTATCTAAGCCCCATTTGTATATCAGTACTTGAAACCACAGAGTAATAACTGAGACTGTACACACACACCTGGGCACAGCCCCAGACACACATTCTCATGCATGCACTGTGCAGAGGTTTCTGACACACCTCCCAGGTGGACACACGCAGATACACTTGGCCCTAGTGCTGCTCTTCACCATATGCACTCCAACTCAAGCGTGCTCCCTGGGGTCTGGTGTTCTTGAGCAGTCGCAACACCCAAGGAGCTTTGGACCCCTGAAATGCTGAAGTGAGCTTGAGGCCTTCCCTTGGATGCACGTTGTGTGTCCAGGGAGTTCCTGGAAAATAGGAAATGGTGATTGACAGATGGGTCACCCTACCCACCTGGCCAGCCTCCATGGATGTCCACCAGCCTGGGCACAAGTGCACTGAGATGGAATGGGATGGGAGAATCCTAGATGGGTCAGGATGGGCTTGGTGACAGCTGGCAGGGAGGGGCAGGCTCAGGGGGGTGGCCCCTCAGGCTCTGTCTCTGGGTCCCTTTGCCCACCTCCAGCCCCTGATTGGGGTGTGTTGGGGGAATGAGATGTGGACACACGTCAGGCCCTGGGGTCTCTGGGGTAGCCCTGGTCATCACTCACTTCCTCCTCCAGCTGCGGACTGCTGTGACCGCCTCTAAGAGGGGGAGGTAGCTAGAGGTTTAGCAGTGGTGGGGCCCCCACCCCCCAGGAAACTCAAAACCCTGGGCCAGCCGCGGGTGGTGGGTTGGGGCAGGCACAAAGAGGGCCTCTGTGCAGGCCGGCTAGGCTGCCCACAGGATTCTGGGGGAGGAGGCAGGAGCCGGTTTCCGTCCCATTCTGCTTCCTGCGGAGGCCGCCGGAATGCCCGGAGCCCTGGCCCAGCCTGGCCTGTCCGGCCCACCCGCAGCCCCTTCCCCTGTCTTCCTGGGCCTTGGGGTACAGCTGCAGACTTCTCTGTGACAGCGTCCCAAAGTGTTTTGCTCAGAGCCTGAGAACTATCCCACTCCCCCCTAGGACCGATGAGAAACCAAGAGGGTTCCCCTAGGCTGAGGATGCTCCTGAACCTCACCCTCTAGCCAAAATGTGCCTCAGAACTTCTGAGCAGTGCTGGAGAGCCAGGCCCTGGAGTCGCAGAGATCTGACTTCAAATCCTGACTCTTGTGCTGATTGACCTAGTGACCTTAGGCAGGTGGGTCTCATTTGTAAATGGGGTTAATAATAGTTAAAGAGTTAGAGATTTCAGTGAGAAAATGTATGTGAAAAGCTTAGCACAATATGTAGCAGAGAGCGAGTGCTCAGTATTGAGGTCTGCTATTATCATGTCCTCTGGCGAGACAGGAAAGGGAGGGGGCTGGATGCTCCTCACCCCAGTCAGCCTCACATCCTCTGGAGCTCGGTCCCAACCCTATGGCCTGCTCAGAACCCTTTTCTCCAAGCTTGTTTCCCATCTGAAAAATCTCCCTTCCTCCTGGGATTTGGAGGTTGCTATCTGGATTTGGGTTGCTATCTGGAGTCTTTTTTTCTGTATCTCTCCACCTCCTTCCCCACAGGCCCTTCTGGGCTCATGGTTTCTGTAGCTTGGGGTGAGGAGCAAAAACCATTGATCTCTATTTTACAGTTGGAAGCTGAGGCTAAGTGCGGGGAAAGGTGTCAAAGTCAGCAAGAAGGGACAGGATGGAGCCACAAACCTGGACCTGCCGACTCCATGCCCTAGCCAGTCCTCTGAATACATGCCCTCTCCCAGTGGGGACCAAATATCTCTGAGTTGGCTTTCCCTGGCTTGTCCTGTGGTGAAGCCCACCGGTGTGTGGTGAAGTCCTAAGAAGGTGTGGGCTCTGATCCCAGGCTAGTGTCAGCTCAGACATCTCCACTTTGGGAAACCTTAGTCTATGATCCAGGAGCTCCCAAACAGGGAAGCAATCATTTTCTCACAATTGCTTATCAAACTATTCTAAATAGGGCAATCATAGTACTTCCTTCAGAAAGTGGATATGAGGATTCTATGAGACAAGGCATGTCCACTGTCTAGCACGTAGAAAGGTCCCCATATGTGTTAGCTGTTATCCTCATGGTGCCATGTTACAGATGGGGAAACTGGCTCAGAGGCCATATGCCACAGTCACACAGTAAGGAGAGTCCTCGGCTCCTATGACCTTTCTAAAGAAGGAACCTGGCCCAAAGGAGGTGCCTGTTGAGGAAGGCCTTGTCTTTATCAGAGGTGTCCCAAGTTCCTTACCTCATTCCCCAGAAGCCCCACGTCAGGGCATACCTCCTGCCTGGGGCCTCAGTGTTTTTGTCCATGAAATGGGTTGATCTCCTCCTTCAGCTCCTTTTGGGAGCTCTGTAAGAGCAGGCAGAACCCCATATACTCCTGGGTTTTCTCAGCAGCATGTTTCAGTCCTTAGGGAAGGGGGCTGAGCCTGCCTGAGGAGTGTGGAGTCAAGGAGATAGGACTGCAGCCTCCACCCCCATTCTGTCCTTGGCAGTTGGTCTTGGGGTGTTAGTCTTAGGGAGACCCTAGTGGCATTGAGGGTGTGGCCCGTTCCAGACCATCTGCTGGGTGCTAACAGTGGTCAATGTGTCCTTGTATGTGTGTGTCCATCCATAGCTGGCTGTGTGCCCTGGTTTCTCCAGTAAGGCCTGCATTTCTCTTGGCCTCCAAGACTGGTGTCCCTGTGTGTATCTCCTTAGGCCTGAGTAGGCTTTTTTTTTTCCCTCTGGAAACTCCCCAGGTTGAATCATGGAAATCAGAGATGGAAACCCCCATACACACCCAGTTGCTCAGCTTAGTTCAACCACCATAGCCTGTGGTCTGGCCTGCCCACCATCAGTCAGTCTGTCCAACACCCCCTCTCCATTGGAGACCAAGGACACCACCCCATCAAGGTGGGTTGGAGGGATGTGAGGGGGTGTAGCATGTAAGTGTGGGGAAGGATTCAATGAACCAGGGTCTGGAAGTCGGCAACACTGGTGGGCTCTACCAGGCCACGCCTGGGATCCTGAAGACCCTGATAATGCTGCCTCTTCCAGGAAGCCCTCCTTCGGCAGGTGGGACGGCTGTTCCAACAAGCAGAGGAGTAGGGGATAGTTGCACAACTCCATAAATTCACTAAAAATGATTGAATTACATATTTTGGAATGGGTAAATTTTGTAGTATATCAACTATACCTCAGTAAATCTGTTTAAAAAAAATCCTGTTCTTGACTTCAAGGCCCCGCCCAGTTGAAACACTGCCAACCTCATAGCCACACCTCACCCCCGCTTCCCCATTTCTTGGGAACCCTTTCAAGCTTGTGTCCATGTTGGTAACCTCTCCTTATCCTTAACTCACAAGCTAAGCAGCCCCTTACTCCAGAAAGGTCCTGGTGTCCCTCTCGATCCTTTTCCCACCCTCCCATTTCACATTGGTTCATGTGCCCATCGGCCCAGCTCCTTTGTAACCTTCCGGAGCAGTGCCAGTCTGGTCTGTATCTTTCTAGGACCACAGGGCATGGGGCTGCTACTGTTACTGTGTGCAAGGCCTAGAACATCTCACCGTGGCCACCTGTGTGCAGGTCTCCATGCAGATAGCTCCAGCATACCCCACATGCCCTCCTGCCCCACCCCCTGCCCATTGCTGTGTAGCCTGGAGGACCCGGGACAGAGCTCTGCTGAGGACAGTTTGGGCTCCCCTGGCACAGAGGGTAGAGTGAGCACTCTGCCACCACCTCTGGTGACCTCATTGCCAGCTGGCATTATGACGTCACCAGTCCAGCATTCCCTGTTCCTGCTTGGGTATCTCCAAGCTCCTGGGTGGGGACACTCCCCTGGGGCCTGTGACAGCTCGTGCCCCCGACCACTTAAAGGTGACAAGCATGGTAACAACCTGCAGGGAGGGGGGTGAAGGCAGCCTCGGGGTGGCTGGGTCGCCTTTCCCTGGTAAAGCAAAAGCAGTCACAAAGCAGAGTGACTAACATTTGGGCTCTGGGTTCAAGTTCTTCCCCTACAGGGAACCACTCTTTGACTTGGGCCCAACGGCTTGAACCTCTCTGAACCTCAATTTCTTCATCTCTGGAACTGGTTCATAGTTCCGGTTCCTTGAGTCCTGGGGAGGAATCAGAAGGGAGAGAGAACATGTAGAGCATGGGAGTACAGGGCCAGGGACGCAGTAGGTGCTCACTAAATGCCAGCAGATAAGGGCCCCTGAGATAAGGGAGCCTGAGTGTCACTTGGCGAGAGCTGGTTAGGGAGGGGCCATGTCCCATATTTTCTGGGGCTGGCCTGGGTCTGGGAGTAGAGGGAGGAGTGGCCCCAGCTTTGACTGTCTCTCACGTCCCAGGACAGCCAGTGAGCTCCAGCCCGCAGGAGGTGGGGCCCCAGAGCTCGGCCCTGAGAGCAGGAAGCCCTGACCCCCAGCCCTCCTTCCTGTCTCTTCCTCCTGGGCCTTGGACCAGAGCGGGCCAGGGCTCATCTGGTCTCCCCCACCTCTGCCTCCACTTCCCTCTCCCAGGGGCATGTCCAACTGTCTTCTCTTGGTCCCCAGGCCCTCACATCTGGGATTCCCCTCAGGGTTCTGTCTCCATGTCTCTCAGATCCTCTCATCCCTGGGCTGGGCCAGGTAGCCTGCATCTCTGAACCCAATTGCCCCAGTCTCTGCTCCCCACGATGCTCTAAACTTGACCCTTTACTCTGTCCTCCCTCAGCCCCTTTCTCTGACCCACCCCTCGAGTTCTGTGTCTTGGATTAGAGAATCCCCACCACCTGTCTCTTCTTCCCCCTTTGCCCCCCAGCGCTCCATGACTGGTTCCCCCCCACCCCCACCCCCTGGGCTCTGTCCCCGCCCGTCAGCCCCTGGTCCCCACTCCCGGCCGGCCCGGCTCCTGCATGGACAAAGGGGTCCTTTGTGGGCTGACCGCGGCTGGCGGGGCGGCGGGGCGCTGGCTCCGCATTGCTGATGAAACGGAGCCCTTTGTTGTCCCTCCTCAGGCGCAGTATTTCTTTTTGGGGGCTGGATGCGTTCCTGGCAGGGCCGATGATGGATGCGCCCGCCGCCGCCCGCCTGCCCGCCAGCTTTCCCTCCCGCTCATTCCCGCTCCGCTTCAACGCAGCCCCAGCTCCTCCCCTGCCGCCTGGGCACTGCCAGGCCCTTTCTGGCCTGGGAGAGGCTTGCTGTGTGCCTTGCAGTAGAGGCTGGGGCCTGGGAGAAGGTCTCCTCTTATGTCTTCCCCTTTCATGAGTAGAGCCCGTGAGCCCTGTGGTCAGTCGTCTACTGGGACAANTTGGGGGGCGTGGGGGGGGTTGGGGGAGGGGAGTCCCTGAGGAAGGACAGAAAATGACAGATTGGAGAGATCCAAAAAGGGGGCCAGAGACTAACAACATGAGATTAGGTCCCCACCAAGAGAGACTTGGTATGGACACAAAAGCAGAGAGAGACTTAGCCTGAACACAGGCCCGGCTGTGTGGCTGTGTCTGTGTCAGAGGGAGCTGACTTCTAATTGACCTGCCCGCCCCACACGCAGAGCCAGATCGTGGAGCTGGAAGGAGGGAGGGAGTGGAGCAAAAGCAGCGTTAATGCAGCTATCGATTTCTGCCACCAGCCTGCAGGCCTCAGAGGCGGGGGACGCACAGAGGGGCTGGGGCACAGACTGCTCCCCTCCCCACCTCTCCAGCCCGCGGGCGCCTGCCTCCTTCTATCTTTTCCCTCACCCTGCTGGGGGAAGTGGTCCAGGGCAGGGTAGTTGAGCTCAGATGGGCCAGGGGCTGGGTGACTGGGCATGATAGCCACTGGCCCTGGTCTCAGTGGTCATGGTCCCCCACACCTAGCCGGGGTCCCTGATGCCTGGAGGGGCCCTGATCTCTGATGACAAGGGCCCAACGGCCAGCCTGGGCTGGAGTCTTAGTGGGTAGAATAAAGCATAGCTATCCTGGGATGCATATATGCACTCCCCCTCCTTTCCTCTTACTATGACTCTGACCCCTGTGACACTCCCTGGCCCAGTCTGGACACCTTGCCAGGCCATTCTGGGTTTGTCCTAGTGGAATCTGCCAGCTTGCCCAGCTCTTCTTCACCACTCATCCACCTTCACTATGAAGGAGCTTAGATGGGCCAGTACCTGCTGGGGATGCAGAGTGGCTGGCTAGCTGCTGATGCCTGCCCTTTGCCTCACCCTGGAGAACGGAGCTTTTCCCTTGCCAGCACTCGCTTCTCCTCATGGCCACTCCTTAGCAGTCCTGGGCCAGGGGCCCTACCTACCCAGGGCCTCGATTTCCCCTTCTGTCAGTTCACAGGCTTGGGCTAGATGACCTCCCAGGACAGGCTGAGTTCTGTGACTGGGGGATGGTGGGGTTGCCTGGGGACAGAGATGCACTGTGCCCCACCCCCAAGCCCAGGGCGGGACAGGCCTGGCCAGATGTGCGCCTCCCCCTTGAGTCGCCAGCTGCTCGTGGCGGGGCCCCGTCCTCCCACCCCTCTCTTGGGGGTTGCTGGGCTGCGGCAGGCAGATGCTAGGGAGCCAGGGCTGATGAGGAAACTACCACTCAGCTCCATCTGGAACAGTTTCTTCCAGAGCTCTGGCCAAGGAGCCTGGCTGCTCACATGCCTTAGTCTTGGGGCCTGAGCAGAACAGGCTCTGTCTTGGGAAGGGGCACCCCCACATGTGGACATGGCCAAGGAACAAACTCCATTCCTGAGAGGGTCACACCTCCTCTTGGTCCCAACTTGCAGCAGCCAGAGGTCCCTTTGGCCCAGAGTCTACTCTGTGCTCTCTGCTCCCACTGGGAGCTCTCTCCAGACCCATCTGGGAGCCAGGCTGAGGCACAGCAGTGAGGCCTGTCTAGAGACAAGAGTGGGTCCTGAGGTTTGAGAGGGACCAGGGAGTATGTGCTGATGGGTGCACAAGGGTGGCCCCCTACTCTTAAAGGAGGAGGCTTGTCCTCTGGCACAGGGCTGCCTGCCCTCTAGCAGGAGGGTACTGCTGCTAAGTCACTTCAGCCGTGTCTGACTCTGTGTGACCCCAGAGACGGCAGCCCACCAGGCTCCCCCATCCCTGGGATTCTCCAGGCAAGAATACTGGAGTGGGTTGCCATTTCCTTCTCCAATGCATGAAAGAGAAAAGTGAAAGTGAAGTCGCTCAGTCTGTCCAACTGTTAGCAACCCCATGGACTGCAGCCCACCAGGCTCCTCCGTCCATTGGATTTTCCAGGCAAGAGTACTGGGGTGGGTTGCCATTGCTCCTTCAAATAAGGTACATGCTCCTTCAAATAAGGGCTTTGTGCTCTATTTGGCAAATTATGTGAAACAAGGTCACTTACCTTTACCTGCAGGACTTGACAGAGCCTTGAGATAATTAATGTGTATTAGGCATCTTGGGCTTCCCTGGTGGCTCAGATGGTATCTGCCTGCAATGTGGGAGACCTAGGTTTGATACCTGAGTTGGGAAGATCACTTGGAGAGGGAAATGGCAACCCAATCTAGCATTCTTGTCTGAAGAATCTTGTGGACAGGAGAGCCTGGGGGGCTACAGTCCACAGGGTTGCAAAGAGTCGAACGCAACTGAAGGCTTAACACAACAATTGGGAATCTCTAATAAGCATTGAGAAGCAGCTTCCATACTTTGGTCTGTATTGCCAAGTTCTGTGTCCACCCCTCTTCTCCATAATTGGGTCAGTGAAAGACTGGAAGCAAAGGGTAACCTCTGAGGTTAATGGAGCTCTCCCGCTCTCTCCATCTCGACTCCCCCGACAGGAAGGACTGCCTGCCTCCGTGAGGTCTTCCGAGACCCTAGCAGGGGGACCCGGCTGAGCCTCCACTGCGTTGCTGAGTGGCCGTATATCCAGGGGACAGTCAGTTCTTCTCCCACACCTTATCAGATAGGATATTCCTAGCCAACATTTGTAGGTTTTTTATGAGTCTTAACTGAGATAGTACAATTGAGAAATTCCTAACTTTGGCTGGCACTTGATGAATGCCCAGGTGAGGCTGTGGTGGTTACCGTGGCGATGCACTTGGTGACAGCGGAGGTGTTTGCCACTCTGACCCTATATCCATCCTCTTGTCCCGACAGAGTGAAAGCACTTCCACGTGGACACCCGACCATGTACCTGCGCTGAGGGGCAACTCCCACCAGGTCTCTCTGTCCTGGGCGGCAGGACCCCGGTGCTTGTCTGTGGACCCTCCGCAGTTGGCAGGCTCCCCCGGCAGCGGGGTCCGGGCCTCGGCCCCACCATGTCGAGCCTCAGCAGTAGCCCCCAGGACACCGGCGGCAGCGGCAGCAGCAGCGGCCCAAAGGCAGGAGCGGCAGACAAGAGTGCGGTGGCTGCTGCTGCACCAGCCTCGGTGGCGGACGACGCCCCACCCCCCGAGCGGCGGAACAAGAGTGGCATCATCAGTGAACCCCTCAACAAGAGCCTGCGCCGCTCCCGCCCCCTCTCCCACTACTCTTCATTTGGGGGCAGCGGCGGCAGTGGCGGCAGTGGCGGTGGCAGCATGATGGGCGGGGAGTCAGCCGAAAAGGCGGCCGCAGCCGCCGCCTCCCTGTTGGCCAACGGGCACGATCTGGCGGCGGCCATGGCTGTGGACAAAAGCAACTCTACCTCAAAGCACAAAAGCGGTGCTGTGGCCAGCCTGCTGAGCAAGGCGGAGCGCGCCACGGAGCTGGCGGCCGAGGGACAGCTGACGCTGCAGCAGTTTGCGCAGTCCACGGAGATGCTGAAGCGCGTGGTGCAGGAGCACCTACCGCTGATGAGCGAAGCGGGCGCCGGCCTGCCCGACATGGAGGCTGTGGCGGGTGCCGAAGCCCTCAACGGCCAATCCGACTTCCCCTACCTGGGCGCCTTTCCCATCAACCCGGGCCTCTTCATCATGACCCCCGCGGGCGTGTTCCTGGCCGAGAGCGCGCTGCACATGGCCGGCCTGGCTGAGTACCCCATGCAGGGAGAGCTGGCCTCCGCCATCAGCTCCGGCAAGAAGAAGCGGAAACGCTGCGGCATGTGTGCGCCCTGCCGGCGGCGCATCAACTGCGAGCAGTGCAGCAGTTGTAGGAACCGAAAGACTGGCCATCAGATTTGCAAATTCAGAAAATGTGAGGAACTCAAAAAGAAGCCTTCCGCTGCTCTGGAGGTAACGGCGCCTTAGAGGGAGGTGTGTGGGCTCTTGCGTCTGTCTGGCAGTCCAAACCCACCCCAGTCCCCACCCCCACCTTTCCTGCTTGGGCCTGTGTCGGGGCTGCCCGGCTGTCCCTGGGCTCTGCAGTTTTAGGCCAGGCTTCAAGACACCAGTTCACTGCCCCGAGAGTCAGAGCCACATCCCAAGATGCCCTTAGGTTGTAGTCTGCAGCCTAGGCAAGCACGTAATTCCACATGGAGGCTTAACATTCCCTCCAGGCCCCAGGACTCCGAATGTCACCCCTGCAGCCCCCGCCCTGCACCTCCCAGAGTTCTGAGTCAGGTATTGAGATTCCCACACGGGTCCTAAGTCTCTGACCTTCAGACATGTCCTCAAGCTTTCAGTTTGTGACCTAAGATTCTGGGACTTTCTCCTGTCCCATTTGAGGGTTTCTGTCCTGTAGATCCTCTGGGTTTGAGGGATAAGCCCTTCGTTTGCCCCTTCAGAGCCTTTCCCAAGAATAGAGCGGCCCCTAGCTCTGGGCATCTAACTTTCAGACTTGGGGTGCCTGGAGGCCCCAAGTTCAGTCTAGCTGCATAGTTAATGGCCAGGGTTCCTATGGGCCTGGGAGGTGGCTTGAGCCTGGGATGTGAGCAAAGCTTGCCCACTGTGGATTGGTTTTGAGAAGGCAGAAAGAGTCCTGTGATGCTTTCTCTCCATCCTTGTGGCAGGGCCTGTACTCATGTCCCCAGCCATGACAGCTTCACTGTGATGCCAGGCCTGGGTACAAAAGCATCTTTTCAGCCTGCTGTCCCTGCCCTGCCTCGCCCCTCTGCAAATGGGCTTGACACAAATGTCCAAAATGGTTGCAAAATGATAATGGCACCCCAGCGTGGCTATCCCTTCCACCTCACCCAGCTCTAAACCTCATATGTCTGCTCTCCTGCCCAGAGAACATACCTGGATGCACACAAAGGCACCCACTCTCCTCTTGTGTAGAGACAGACAGACACACACATACTTCCTGCCTTGTACACAGTCTTATTATAGATGCAGTGTCTTAATAAACACAGCAAGCATCCTTTCACCTCACCACAGCTCCAGACACACTACACACTGTAGAATAGCTCAAGGCACACATCCTTGTGCGCGTCCAGTGCACGTGCGTACACTCTCGTTCAACAGAAACGTGAACACAACTCCTAGAGGCACCAGGGCCACCTGGCGCTTGTGGCCGCTGGACCAGGGAAAGGGGTCTTCCTGGCCAGAAGGAGTGTTCCTGGGCACAGTGGCTCCGCCGGCCTCAAGGTGCTCCGGGTGCTCCAGGCCCTCCAGTGGCCAGCGGGCCAGGCTCCTCTGGCCCAGCCAGGATGGCAGGAACTCCACGGGGTGGCTGCTTTTACTCCACGCCCATCCCTCTGCCAGGAGGCCATCCACGGGGGAACGTCTTTGCGCCAGGCCCAGCCGGACCCTGACTGAACTCTCTCCTTGTTTTTGTCTCCCGCCCCCGCCAGAAGGTGATGCTTCCGACGGGAGCCGCCTTCCGGTGGTTTCAGTGACGGCGGCGGAAACCCAAAGCTGCCCTCTCCGTGCAATGTCACTGCTCGTGTGGTCTCCGGCAAGGGATTCGGGCGAAGACAAACGGATGCACCCGTCTTTAGAACCAAAAATATTCTCTCACAGATTTCATTCCTGTTTTTATATATATATTTTTTGTTGTCGTTTTAACATCTCCACGTCCCTAGTATAAAAAAGAAAAAGAAAAGAAAAAAATTTAACTGCTTTTTTTGGAAGAAGAAGAACAACAAAAACAAAAACCAAGAGGTAAAGACGAATCTATAAAGTACCGAGACTTCCTGGGCAAAGAATGGACAATCAGTTTCCTTCCTGTGTCGATGTCGATGTTGTCTGTGCAGGAGATGCAGTTTTTGTGTAGAGAATGTAAATTTTCTGTAACCTTTTGAAATCTAGTTACTAATAAGCACTACTGTAATTTAGCACAGTTTAACTCCACCCTCATTTAAACTTCCTTTGATTCTTTCCGACCATGAAATAGTGCATAGTTTGCCTGGAGAATCCACTCATGTTTATAAAGAGAATGTTGATGGCGCCGTGTCGAAGCCCCTCTGTATCCATTCATGCGTGTGGAGCTGCCGCTAGGTGCTCACAGCGCGGGAGGGGGCAGCCCACCTATCCCCGGGGCACCCAGGGGCCCCAGAATGGGACCCCCCCACAGCCCTAACAGTGATGATTTTGCAAAAATGAAAGTTCTGTTCATTTATCCATTGAGATCTGGTGAGCCCATGTCTCTATTTCTGATCCTGGCTACTTAACCTTAGAGAAAATAAGTCCTTTTTTCTGGCCTCACTGATGGCAACAGAAGAAAGGACTTCCCTGCGTGGCCCCCTGCCGGTGGGGGTGGGTGCCCAGGGGACCCCTGTGGCCTGGGCCCCCTTGCTCATGGCCAGCTTCCTGCTGATGAACATGCTGTTTGTATTGTTTTAGGAAACCAGGCTGTTTTGTGAATAAAACGAATGCATGTTTGTGTCACGAAACACCACTGGCTTCTTGCTGTCTGGGTTTGGGGCCTTGCTTGGGGACTGTTGCTGGGCAGGGGCTGTCTGGGACGACCTTGGGAAGGAGGAAGGATGGCCTGGGGACACTGAGAGTGGGATTTCTCGGGAAGTGAGGTCTTCACTGAATCCAGAAATGGGGCAAGCCAGAGCAGCCAGCCTGGCGGACAGAATGGAAATGCTCTTAAATCTGAAAGTGGCTGGTATTGGCGCACCTCACCTGCCTGATTGTGCCCCCCGCCCCCTGCTGAAACCTGGACCACCAGGGACCATCACTTACATGGGGCCACCTTCCCTGTTCACCTCAAGTCACCAGGTCCCATCAGTGTAGAGGAGCCAGCAGTTCTAGCTGGGGGTAGGGCCTGAGCTGCCTGTTCAGGTTCTCATTTCTTCATCCTTGCAGGGATCTAAAAAAGTGAAGCTGCGGGGAGCCGTTTCAGCCCAGGTTCATGGGGACCTGGCTGTGCCCAGCATGCACACACACAGACATGCCCCCCCACTAACCCTACATACCCCCCTTCAGAGCTGCTGGAGTAGGGCCTGGAGGTGTCCCAGGCTTGGGCTCTTGTCTCCACCCCACCCTCTCCTCTCCCCGCTCACCCCAGAAAGACTTGGCACAAGGTTGTCTGGGGCCTCTGAGGCCAGGTGTCTGGGGAAGTCACCACAGCCACATGGTCTAGACCAGGGCAGCCTGAACAGGAAGGGGTGGCAGCTGCATGCCCCAGCCCTGAACGTCACAGAGGCTGGATATGTGCAGGATGCAACCATCATCCACTTGACCAGGAGGGGCTCTTCCCACGCAGCAGCTTTGAGCCTGGCTGACGTGGAGCTAGACTCAAGGAAGAACTTCCTGACAACATTGGAGCCTGGCTTCAGGTGGGTGAGGGCTTTTCAGATGATGGAAGGGCGGTCGGGGTTGGCGGGGGGATGTCTCTGCCATTGTTCCTGGGAGGAGAGAAAGCAGCCAAGTTGGGTGGGTGCTCTGAACCCTCGACCCCTCCCCAGGTGTCACAAGCTCCCTCCGAGCACCCGGAGCTCGGCAGCCTGGCCTGGCACAGCAGGGGCAGGCGGGGTAGTGGGAGGCAGCTTTCAACTTCATCTCTGCCTGGGAAAAATTCCCTTTCATGTGGCTGCCTGTGATCTCTCCAGGCGGCTCTGCCGAAGGGGGGCGTCCAGCGGGGAGCAGGGGGAGGTGTTACAGCCCAGGGCACCCTCACCCCCTGCACAAGGCAAACTGCAGCACCTGCAGAAGCCTCTGGGGATGGGGAGGGTCCTCCTCAGGGGGAGTGGGGATGGGAAGCCTGGCCAGCAGGGGGCACCCGGGCAGGAGGCCACTGGCCTGCCCCCGCCTGGCTGCTGGCAGTGCATGAGCCGCAGATGGCCTCAGCCAGTCCTCGTTGGCATGCCTACAGGTGTGGGTTGGATGGCTCTGGTGCCAGCCCCGAGGGGGGTATGCCATGACTCAGCCAGCCTGTCCCCTTTTCGCGTGCCAGCCTGGAGCCCAGCTCCTGGGCTCACCCTCCATCACAGAGAAGTCTGGAGCCTGAAGCCCCGCGCCTCTTCCCACTTCGTCCTCTTGGGCTGTGCTTTGTGGAGAGGGCAGGCCTAGGCAGGGGTGGAGATGACTGTGAGGTTGAACACATGATGAGACCTCAGTTACCTCATCTGGGAAATGGGGACAATCATAGTCTCTGCCCCATCAAGTTGCCTGAGGATGAAATGATATCACTCTAGGGAAGGGCCTGGCTCCTTGTAAGCACTCCCTCAATAGTAGCTGGTGCTGTTATTTTAAAACTATTATGCACCTAAATCTAATCAAATGTCCCCCACCTCAGGGGGTGCATCCTCCCTAAAGCCCAGCCACCCCACCTCGCATCTCTGCATAGAGTGGCCTAGCTGCTGCCCCAGCCCTGGACCCTGCTCCCGCATGTCCGCCTCTTCCTTTCTCTCTTTTTTTTAATATTATCTTTGGTCACACTGTGCAGCTTGTGGAGGTCATAGCTCCCCAACCAGGGACTGAACCTCAGCCCCAGTGGTGGAAGCACTGAGGGACCCCCAGTCCACCAGGGGACTCCCTGTCTGCCTGTTTCTCTCTGGCTCTGTGTCTTGGTGGTCCTTGGTCTGACTCCCTTTTCTCTGTTTCGTCACCTTCCCATGCACCTCAGTCTCCAAGTGTCTCTTGTGTCTCTCTCCCTGTATCTCTCTTCTGTCTTTCTGTTGTGGGCTCACCCCTGCTGCTCTCCCATCTGACAGAGAAGTTCTTAGAGGCGGGCTCCCTTGTGGAGCTGAGTGTCCAACTCCCCTCCCTGGGGGTGCCCTCAGGGAGGCACCCCCTATGCTACAGTTGGGAGCCTGACCTCCTGGTGACCTGGGAGCTTTACCTCAGTACCCTGTACCCCCGCTTGGATGGCAGGGGGTGGTTGGAGAGGCTGGAAGTGAGCGCACCTGGGGCTGGAGATAAAACCAGCCTCCATGTAGCTGTGTGTGTGTGTATGTGTGTGTGTGTGTGAGAGAGAGAGAGAGATGCTTCAAGGCCCTGACAACCACATGAGGTATTGCACAGCAGTGTGTCTATACATGACACTGAGGCATTATGAAAATGGGTCTGTGCGGTGTGTGGTAGACTGATGTGAGGCCTCGTGTGGCCATGGATTAGAATGGGATGTCAGCGGCCCCACACTTTGGGATGTCCTGTGACACTGCATATATAATCCTGTGACATTGTTCAATCCTGTAACAGACCCAGTGTGATACCAGGTTGTACAGCTGAACGTGTGGTACTGGATATGCAACACATACTGTATGGTACACATGACCCTGAGACAAGATTTTGGGTGGTTCTCTGCGGTTTGCGATGCTGTGTCTGTGTGGCCATCATGGGTGCGGCCCTGGGACTGGTACCAGGACTCTGTGTGAGTGTGTGCTGCCAGCCTGGGATCGTGCTGTGACCTTGTGAGGCTGGCTGGGTGTGTGCTCATGACATTGTGTGTTGCTGTGCACCTGGGCTCCCCTCAGCGGTGCTCACGTTATGCGCCATGTGTCTTTGCCTACAGCATTTCCTGGGTCTCTGCCCTGACAGCCGTGCCACTCTGGGGACGGAGCGAGGGCCCTGGCAGCCCCTCTTACCCCAGCCTGGCCCTGAGGCCCAGTCTGGGCGGGGGAGCTGGCGTGGGGGCAGCAGGCACAGTTCCCACGGCCACCACAGCCCCTCTCCCAGCCCCACTACCGCCGGCTTCAGCTCTGCAGAATATCCTGGCAACCCCAGCCTCTTTGTTCTCTGTGGCCGCCAAAGGCCTCTCCCCACCCCAGCCTGCCCAGAGCCTGCCAGGCGCCCCCTCCCCCCTACAGCAGTGGGGTTTGGCCTGACCTAGTCCCTTGCTGCCCTTATCCCCCACTCAAACTGGGGGCCCTGTTTCATGCCCTGAACCTGACTCAGCATGCCAGACTGGGCCTCTGACCCCCTGCTGTGAGCCTACTGTCCTTGTGCAGGAAGAAGGAAGCAGAACAGCCCCTGTAATATACTGGGTGACTGTGGGCCAGGAACTAGGCTCTCTGTGTGGGTACTTCTCCTTGGCCCAAGGCTAGTTGGAGGCTGTCTTCAGTCTGGGATGGTTTCAATTTGTTCAATGAATTTTGCTTCTTTGGCTCCAGAAAATCATCAGGATAGAGATTATCTATTTTACAGATGAGCAACTGAAGCCCAGAGAGAGTTGCAGACACACCCAAGTCACAGAGCAAGATGGTTAGGGGCCTGATTAGAACCTGGACTCCTGGCTGTCAGATTCCTGCGCCAGGCCTCTGGGAGGATCCCTCGCTGCCACTGGTGGGAAAGAAGGCAGGGCCTGGGAGTCTGAGGCTAGACACATTAGTTCTCCCCTCTTCTTGGTCACTATGTGCCAAAGCCATATTCTGTATGTGTGTGTGCCCTTGTGGATGACCTCAGCTAAATGCCCTTGCCTCTCTATTCCCAGGAAAAAAGGGCAACATAACCAGGGACCATAGGGTGAGGCACTCGGTGGGGTGCTTTGCAGAGCAACAAGGTCACCTCACGGTGCCAAAACCCACAGCACCTCCAACAGGGACATGGGGCTACTGGGCCTGGAGGCAGACTCTGCTGTGGGGCCTCAGCCTCTACTCCCAGAACCAGCCCAGCTCTGCTGTCACAGAGGCGGTGGTTGTGGCCCCATGGCTCTGCTGCATTCAAGGCCACTTCGGCCTGACCCGATTGCAGCCCCAGCTCCCACTCCCTCCAGGTGCCAGAGATGGACGGATGGAGGTCACTGTTTGCTTGGCCCTGGCCCCCTCCCTGCCCACCCAC
>SJYX01024303.1:138481-156341 GCA_006410675.1 Oreotragus oreotragus | reverse complement strand
GGGGGGGGGGGGGGGGGGGGGGGGGGGGGGGGGGGGGGGGGGGGGGGGGGGGGGGGGGGGGGGGGGGGGGGGGAGGGGGGGGGGGGGGGGGGGGGGGGGGGGGGGGGGGGGGGGGTTGCTCAAAGAGGGGTGTAATGGATCTGTTTGTCCTAGGCCTGCTGGGCCTGTGGTCCAGCCAGCCCCTTTGACCATCTTGGTGGGTCTGTGGAGACAATGGAGGGAGGGGATCCCCAGCAGAAACAGTGAGATTGCTGGTTAATAGAACGCTCGGGGCAGAGACCTGGGTTTTGGCCTTTCTTGGCCAGCTGTCTTTCAGGAGTTGCTGCCAGTGGGACTGAGGTTAGATATGGGAGTACAGTTTCCTAAGCAAGCAGAACCTAAGGGATGCTGAGCTGTGGTTGGCGTCCACCTTGACTCCGTACGTCCAGCTGGAGAATTCTCTTCTCTGCACCCCCTGCCCTGGGTGCTCCCATCACAGCCCTGCTGAGATCAGACTGAATGAACCCTCCTCTGTTCACTTGCTGGTCTTCCCAGCTAGAAAGTAAGCTCCAAAGGGGACGGGCTTGTCTACCTGGAACATGTTAGGTACGCAATAATGTGGAATAAATAGCTGAAGTGGAGGTAGAGAACATGGGGTGTGTGCCTGCGTGTGTGCCTGCTCAGTCATTCAGTCATGTCTGACTCTTTGCAAACGCAGGCTCCTCTGTCCACGGGAATTTCCCAGGGAGGAATACTGGAGTGGGTTGCCATTTCCTCCTCCAAAGGATCTTCCCAACCCAGGAATCGAACCTGAGTCTCCTGTGTCTCCTGCATTGGCAGGCAGACTTGTTACCACTGTACCACTTGGGAAGCCCAGAGAACACGGGGTGGCCCTCTATATACAAGGAGTTGGAAAAAGACCTGGATCTCAGCTGGAGGATTCCAACTGCAAGGTCACAGGCTGGTGACTGCCAAGAGGGGGGACTTGCAGCGAAGCTGACGCTCGCAGGCTGCATACCCTTCTACAAGAAGCTTCTCTCTCTCGGCTTTGCTTCCCAGATATACTCTGAGAATGGAATGAGACATCTTGGGTGATCTCCTCGTTATCTTTCAAGCCTTGTACCCCTCAGTGAACAAGAGATCTATGTGGATGGGAAAAGCCAAGAAGGCTTCTTAGAGGAGGGGTGAGTAGAACTGAGCCTTGAATGACTGTGTTGCTTACCTAGGAGACTTAGAGATTCAAGCAGTGAGGAGACCACACTGCACAGAGCCCATAGGACTGTGGTGTCAACCTCAAGCTCCAGGATGAGTGAACTGTGTTTTGTCTTGGGCACAGTGGGAGCCAATGATGGTTCTGGAACCTGGACAGTCTTTGAAGGAACTTAAGTCTGCAGTGAGGTATTCAGTCAACCAGGGTTTGTAGGGCAAATTCCCAGCCCCATTCTGGGCCCCTGGGGCTGGGCTAGGGAGTCAGCAAGAGAACATGATCATGCTACTTACCATGCCCCTTCCAAAGGAAAGTGACCTATCTGTTCTGAGGCCTTGACCACTCATTACAGGATGGGGAACCCAAGTTGCAGAATGGCCAGGTTGGAGAGCTTCAGGACCTGTTCACATCCTGGAGACATCTGGGTCCCAACTCCTATTCCCCAAACCTTAGCCATGAGGCAGCAGAGTCCTGGGCTGAGAGGCAGGGGCTAGGACTTCCATCCAAGTTGTAACCTGGTAGCTGGCTTTGTGATCACACGACCAAAGGTATAACCAGTCCCCCTGTCTAGTCTTCCCAATCGATGCAAAGGAGTCCTTTCCAGCATCAATCAGCCAAAGTTCTAGGCCTTTCCTAGGGGTTTAGACATCAAGAAGGAGCTATAATTTGGGGGTTCTTCAATACAGCCCCCTCTCCCACCTCCGTGCTGGGCTTCCTCCTTTCCTCTGCTCTGACACCCACACCTCCTCACCCCCGACCCTGTGGCCAGCAGCCTCTGCAGCTGTCATCTGTTGTCATGGGAACCTCATAGCTCTGACCTGGCCGCACAGGAAGGAGCTGGCCTGGAGCTCCTAGCAGAGGAAGCTGAGGGTAGCAGGGGTTGACATGGGGGTGCCTGTCTTTGCCAGCATGGCTGGGTGATGATGCACCCCACAGGAAGGGTGCATTGGAAGGATGACCTGGATGGGGGTGGGCTGGGGTGCAGGGTTTCAGGGCCTGATTTCTCCCAGCCCCTGGGTTCTGTGCTCTTTACTAGGCTGCCCCCACTGCCTAAACCTGGCTCCACACTGGTGATGGTAGGGAGGGGTGGCGGGGACCTTCCCATTTCCCTCACTGCTGGTGGTTGCTCAGAGCCCTGAGCTCAGCTCATTCTCGAGGCTAAAAATACCAGGGAGGTGGCAGCGCCAGCTCCCCTGACACCCTGTCCGTCACACCCCCACCCCCAACCAGCAACACACATACGCCCAGCCTGGACCAGGTGCCAAGGTGCAGCTAAACTCACTATGATCCATGGAGTTTCCTAAAGTCCCACCCCTGTGCAAGACTCAAATCTGGGTTCTGCTTCCCAATCTGCTATGAGATCTACAGTAGCCCTCTGGCTTCTCTGGGCCTTGCTTTCCCTTTCCATATAATGAAGGTGTTATAAGGAAGAGGAGCAACTTGAGAATGGAGTAGATGGTCACGCCCTGGCTGCCCCAACTCATTTCATTGCCATGGAGGTCCTGGCAGCACCCCAAACTACGCACTGGGTCATTATCTCCCTTTTCTGGATAAGCACACTGAGGCTGGAAGGTAAGTGTGGCTCAAGGGTGCTAATCAGGGCTTTGGGTTCCAGGATGGCCCTCTCTTGAAGACTGCAGTAGTAAGTGGAGCTTCTGGGACCCCCACACATCTGCTGAAAAAGAGGTCTGTGCCTGTGTAGTAGGGGAGGGATTAGCTCCCTCAAATCTCAGAGGAGTCCCTGGTTCTGTGAGCATGACTGGGATTGAGGAGGAGTCCACATGGCTCTCCACCCGCAGTCTGGCCATACTGTCCATCTGCAGTTCTGGCCGAGGCCAAGGGGTCACACTGCCCACAAGGTGCTGAGGTCAAAGTGAGTACCCACCCCAGCCTTCTGCCCTGAGCCTATGTCTTCTCTCCACCCGCCCCAAACTCAGGCTTCGTTTTAGGTTTCATACTCTCCCTTCTCTCCTAGACACCAGATTTTTTTTTTTTTTTTTGGCCATACCACGTGGCATGTGGAAGTTCCCTTACCACGGATTGAACCTGTGCCCTCTAAAGTGGAATCTTAACCACTGAACCAGCAAGGAAGTTCTGGAAACCAGAATTTTTGCTCATCTACCCTGCCTTATTTACTATTCTATCTATTTTTATTTATTTGGCTGCACTGGGTCTTAGTTGCAGCATGCAGGATCTTTGATCTTTGTTGTGGCACACGGGATCTTTAGTTGTGGCATTCAAACTCTTAGTTGCAGCATAAGGGATCTAGTTCCCTGACCAGGGATGGAACTCAGGGCCCCTGCAATGCGAATGTGGAATCTTAGCCACTGGATCACCAGGGAAGTCCCTACTCTGCCTTAGAGAAAGCCTAGTTTCTTTCATAGGGGGAGCAAAGGGGAAAAGAAAGATGGGTGCCTCTGCTAATTCCAGCACCCTACATGGAAGTCACAACCACTGAGTGCTGAGAGGCCAGGAAAGCTATACCTAGATCTCAGCAAGCCCTGGGGGTCCACGCTGTGAGACCTGTGTTACTGAGTCCTACTCTTCTCTACTCCATCCTGGCACCCGATTCCACTGACATCCTGAGAACCACAGGGCACACTTCCCCTAAGGTCTCAAAGGCTGGAGCTGGTATCTGTAGGACCAGTGCATGGGTTTTCTGAGGGGGGGGTCACTCAGTCCTGCAGTGCAGAGAGTAGGCTTCAAGTCATAGACCCTAAGTTTGCCATGCTGGTCCTTCCTGAGTGACCTTGGGTAGGACACTTCCTCTTCCTGGGTTTGTCCATCTGTAGAACAGGTGTTTAACAGCACCAGTCTGTAAGGGATGGTGAAAGAATTAAATGAGATATTCCCATAAAGTGCCTGGCAGAGTAAACGCTCAATAATCATCATTTCATTCTGAAGGCTGGAAGGGAAGGGGCATTTTCTGAGAGGGTTCTGGGATACCTGTTTGCTAATTATTCCAGTGTCAAGAACTATATTGGTTGCTGGGTCATAGGACCTAAGGCCCCAGCTGGAGTCCCTGGGTCTGAACTAGGGGACTCCAAAAGAGAAGCGTTGCCCATTAGTTTTCTAAACATATTTTTAGCCCATAAATAGATGCTCTTAGGTAAAACATTAATAAACTGCATCACGTTGGTGGGGAAAATGAAATGTAAATTAGATAATTAAAAATGAAGCCTATGCCCGCTGCTTGGTGCTATTACTTCTTATTAAAAGTTATGAGAGGTGGATCTGGGTGAGGTGGGAGGCTGGTTGTGAGGTTTCAAGGAGGGTATGGTCTGCAAGAGATTACCAACTGGAGCCCAGTCGGGTCTTTGGAAGAATCGGACCTAGGGGATGCTGGAGGGCTCTAGGGGTGCTGTAAAAAGAGCCCTGGGGTCCCTGAGTCAGTGCCTTCCCCTCACCAAACTTTAATGTTCCCTTATTTGTAAAAGAAGAACAACAGGACCTACCCTCACAGGACTGAAGCAGGGGTGATGTGAAATAACTTCTAGAAAGTAACCAGCCCAGGGCTGGCACGTAGTAGGTGTTCATTAAATAACTGTGGTTACTAGTGATGACCTCACTACCATCATGGCGATTAGGTCTCTCTCAAGCAGCAGACAGACCCTGAGCTGAGGACCTTACACACCAAAGCTTCTGCATAGGCCACCTTGGCTAGCAAGTGGGGTCGGCACTATAATCTTACTGTATTAGATGAAGTAAGGCTCAGACAAGGGGAATAAGGGATCCAGGGTCGCACAGCCTAGAAGGTAGGTGGCATTATTTACTATTCCAAGGTCACTGGAGGGGAACGTTGGAGGAAAACCACTTCTGTCTCATTGCCCTGCTTCCCAAAGGTAACAGGTTACATTGACTCCTTTCTCTTTTCTGCACCTGCCCTGTGTTTCAGTGGGGACCCAGAGGTGAGTGAGTCATCCCCGAGTGAGGGAAACAGCCTGAGGAGCTATGTCCCTAAGAAGCTAGTCTCTAGAGGGAGACTGGAGAGAATAGACAGGCCAGGGGAGGGGGTTTGAGGTCTGCCCAGGAAGTGTGATCCGGCTCAGCAGTTTGAGACTGGTGGAGCCTGGAGGGCAGGCAAGACAGGTAGCAAGACCAGCTGGAGCAAAGGCAGGGAGGCTGGGAAGCCTGCGGCCGGGCCGGCGGTGGGCTGTGGAGGGTGCACGATGAGGGGGTGGGAACACGAACACGGAGCGGGTGAGTCACCGTTTCTGGGCCAGGCAGGCGGCGGCTGCGGAGCGGGGGGCGCATTCCTGGCTGGCAGGGCGGCCGGCACTAATGTCTTTCCCACATGGCCCCGAATTCCCGGCTCGGCACGATCACACGGGCAAGACGCTCCCGCGGCCACCCCCGCCCCAGCTGCCTCCTTCCCACGGAGAGGGAAAGGGGGGGAGGGAGTGTGGTGGAGGCAGGCTGAATGGCGCCCCTAGGGCAGTGGAGGAGGGGGGTCTTCAGCTTAGCTTCCCAGAGGGCGGCGCCCAGCGCGCCTTGTGCACCTTGACGGAGTAACACTGCGGTGGTGATCAAAGAGCAAGGTCCAGCCTGCGAAGCAAGCGAGGGAAGGAAGGAGGTCCTAAAGAGCCATGGGTCCCTTTCGACGCGTCCCTGCTTCTCTGGTCCCATTCATTCACCCTGCCCGGTGTAAGGCCCTGGCGGCGGGGGGAGCTTTATTTACTTATTTATTTTTCTTGAGCGTTTGGCCTGATCCAGAGCCATCTGCCCCCACCCCTCCTTGCTGCCCCTCAGGCTCCGCAGTCTGGGGTGGGGGATTATCTGAAGCTGTGGGGCGTCCAGCAGGGACCTTAGCTGGGGTTTCTGGAAGAGGCCATACCTAGTCCCCCATTCCATGGGGCGAAGGACAGGCCCAGCTCAGACTAAGGAGACTGTGAGCCACTGCTTTCCCACACAGCCCCTGTCGCTGGGCCAGACCCTTGAGGGGAAACTGAGGCTGCAGGGGTGGCCCACCCAGAGCTCCCTGTCTGCTGGGGGAAGATGGTGGTTGTCCCTCCCATCTGGGCTCAGAGGCGCTAATGAGAGTTAAATGTGGGGTGTGAGTCACTTCAGAGAGGGGGCTGGACCCACCTCCAGATGTGGATCCTGGGTGGAATGGAGTTCTGTCCAGACGGCTCGGCCTTTCCTCCAGTCCTCTGTGCTTTGGCAAGGGGGATGGATTTCTGCCCTAGCAGATCAGGCCCTGTCACCTGAGCCAACCTCTTCCAGATGGCTGGCTCCTTAAGGGCAAGGGGTCTATGGAACCACAGGGGGATAGAGATGGGACTCAGTTCCTCAGGACTTGGGGATAGATCAACACCTGGGGCTGTCGAGTGATTATGAACTCTGGGATATGGTGATGTGTTTGGGATGGGGGTGGGCAAAGGGCCCAGGCCACCCGGAAGGATTCCCTCACCCCCTACAGCCCATCTGGCCTCATTCAGACCACCAGGCTTTGACCACACAGGGTGCCTGTCCCCCCATCCCCCAGGCTGACCTCAGGCCAGCAGAGGGACTTCAGTTTGCCGTCCCTGTGTCAGGACAGATTCTGTGTGTGTGTGTGTGTGTGTGTGTGTGTGTGCGCACATGCTCCTGTGATTGGGTCTATTTCTGTGTATTTGTGACTGAAAGTACTTTTGTGTATATTTATGTGTGATTGGCTGCCTGTGTGGGTCACAGTATTGCAGGGAACTTGAGAGGGGATGGTGGGTTTCTGCATGTCTCTATCTGTTGTGTCACATGTGTGTCTTTATGGATATGTCCGTGTGACTGAGTGTCTGTGTCATCCACAAGTTCCCTGGCTCCTCCTTGAGCATCCTATCACCACCATCGGGAGCCACAGGGTCAGGGGAGTAGATCAGGAAGGGAGCTCTGGGTGGGGGGATGCAATGCCCACTGTTCCCAGAATGTAATGGCCTGGTTGGGTGGGCAGCACCAGGGGGTGGGCAGGGGTGTGGGCAGTCCCAGGAGAGAGAGGAAGGGGGACAGGGGAGGGCCCCTGCCCAGCAGTCCCCTCCCTTCTCCCTCCGCTCCCAGCCCAGAGCCTCCTGGCAAGAGCTTATTTGCATGGTATTTACATTTCATTTGCATCGCGTTCAATTAAAAACCTGACCAGCTCCCGCCTGCCTGGCGCTGCCTGCCCAGCCTGGTGAAATCGTTGGTTGGGCATTGCCTGCTGCCTTCCCTCCTGGCCCCCACAACCCACATGGATTGACTGATGTGGGAGGGGTCCTCTCCTCAGTGAGATCATCCAATCCAAGTCACCCATCCTAGGACTCAGAGGGCTGGAGGTCAAATGGAGAAACTGAGGCTCAGAAAGAGTTGCTGGTGGCCCCAGGCTAAGGGCCAGACTTGGACAGAGCTAGAAGAATATTAGCTGCCCCTTTATGGCAGAATCTGTGTGAGGAGGGGTGGTAGCACCTGGATGCAATATCTCATTTGAATGAGGGCAGGCCTTCCATTATCCCCATTTTACAGATGAGAAAACCAAGACTGGAGAAGGCAAACCCAAAGTCATTCAGCTGACCCAGAATTCAGATCTTTGTTGGTATGACTTACAAGTCTATGCTCCAAACCCCAAGCGTGAGCATGCCTGCCAAAAGTACGGTGCTTCCCTCTCTCTTCCTGGTGAAAGAAGCTCGTTGCCTCCAGAGTCATTAGCTCTAAGATGAGCTATTACAGCTATCACTCTAACCTGGGGGGCTGACCCAGCTGTTCCCTGTTCTCTGGCTTCCTAACTCTGACAGTCATGTCTATCCCTTGCTACAGGGTGGAACAACTCTCCCTCTAGAAGTCCTTCCTGGAACCTGGCCATAGTCTTTCCTGTTGCAAAACTGCTCTTCTTGGCAGTCAGAGCTGGTGACTTTGTGAAAGGCAATTAAACACCCTGCTAATGAAACAAACTCTAGGGGAAACAGCCAGGCTAAGGGTGAAGGATAGATGGAGAGATCAGGCAGGCCCATGGAGAGACATCCAAGGCCCCGGAGCAAGCTTGGATGGGGAAAGTCTCAAGGCCTAGATCAAGAGGCTTCCTGGAGCTCCTTCTTACTTGGCCAGAGCTGGACTGGTGGATGTCATCTACCCAGGTAGGAAATGGGGAGAGTGGAGGTCCTCAGGCTGTCCATGGAGGAGTCATTCAGGACCCAGAATCTAGCCCTAGAAATGGGGAACCCTGGTGTTGACTGGCCCCAAATGCCTCCCCACTCCAGGGACCTCCTTTACCTTCCCCTCCACCCTTAGGGCTTTAGAGGGACTCCATCTATCCCTGGATTAGTTCAGGGTCTGGCCAATCAGATTAAACCCCAGGGCTTTGGTTGGAATTATGGGGTGGGGTTGTCTAGTATGTTGTGGAATTTGAGGCTGCTACCCCTTGGGGACAGTTATCCATGAGTAAACCAAGAAAAGGGAAACTGATCCTTGCTCTTGAAGCCAAACACTCTTATACTTGATCCTCAAAATGAACCAATAGGTTCTAATTTTGTTTAAGCCAGTGTGTGTTGGGTTTCTGTCACTTACAACCTGAAGTCCGACCAGTTAATGCAAGCCTTACCCAGTTCTGCCTTCAAGCCTTTGCCTGTGCAGTAGTCTTCCTGGAACACCTTCCTCTTGTCCTTTCCTGACTAATCATGCCTGTGTTAGAGGCCCAGCTCACCTTTCTTCCTCTTAAAAACTCACTTCCATTCTGTACCCATCTCTCCTGGCTCCACTCTTTTGGGAATGTTATCTGGAACTTCTGTCCCCAGCTTGGCACTCAGCATCTATACCCAGAACTGCTGTGTTAATTCCCTTTCCCAGGGCTTGTGTCTCTTTGCCCCAAAGTGGATTGTAAATTCCTAAGTGGCAGGAGCTGAGTCTCCTCCTAGGGAGAGAAGTGATATACTATAGTGGTTAGACACTAGCTTTGGCATCAGGCAGCCTCAGTGCAAATCTTAGGCCATCTGTGTGATCCAGTCCCTCCACCGCTGAGCCTCGTTTCTTATTCTTTAAAATGGGGATGCCCTGAGGATTGAATGAGTCTGCATTAAAGAAAAAAATGTACTTACCATAGTCAGTGATTAAATGTTTACTGGGCACCCACTCTGTGCCCAGAACTGAGTGCTCAGCTGTGAAGCCCCCACAGGCATGGCAAGGTCCCTGCCCTCAGGGCAGCAGGCCCCAGCTGGAGCAGCCAATCAGCAGACTGGGGCAGTCCTCCCCAGCTTGCTAAGGCTCTTCTCTGAGAGCTGGGGCCCTCTCCAGCCCCTCTTCCTCCCAAGGCACAGGGGGCTCTTGGTGGGGTGGGGGGAGGTTTGGTCATCCCCTCCCCCTCCCTGTTGTTGTCCCTGGAGCCGGAGCCGCTCAGAGTTAATCTCCTCGCCCGTCAGGGGGTGACAGGAGGTGTCTGTCATTCGGAGCCGAGGCCGTCAGCCTCGCTGGCTAATTGGGGCGCAGGCGCCGGGAGCACGGGAAATGGCCGGAGGGAAGGAGCGGGAATGAGGGGAGGGAGGCTGCCCTCCCCTCCTTCCCGCCAGGCTCCGGGGCTGATCCACAGGGCTCCCTAGGGGAGGCGGAAGGCCAATCAAAGGGAGAAGGGGCTGTGGGATGGGGACTCTGTGACCTTGGGCATATTGCTATTCCTCTCTGGGCTTTATATTATTATTATTATTCACAATGACAACAGCCAGCCTTTACTGAGCAATTACTGTGTAAATCAATTCCTAGTGCATGCCTGCGGAAAACCTCCAGTGATTTGCTAAGGCCCTTGGAATTCAAGACAGACTCCTTGCAAGGTCTTGGAGGACCCCCAATGCCCATGCCTCTGCCCTACCTGTTCCCCTTGCTCTAGTCATACCAGCCTCCCCACAGGGCAAGCTCTTCCTGCCTCAGGGCCTTTGCACTTGCTGTTTCTGCTCTTTGGAACACCGTTGCTCTGCCTTTTAGCATGACTGACTCCTCATTATTCAGGTCTCAGCTCAGATGACACCTCGGAGACAAAGTCCCTGACCATCTTATCGTAAACCACCCACTGCTACTCCCTCTATTACATTATCCTATTTATACTTTCATAGCGTTTCTCATAATGTGAAACATATATTTGTGGTTTATATTACTCTCCCTCTCTAGAATAGAAACCCCTAAGAACTGGGGACCTTATCTTTGTGATTTATTGCTGAAATCCCAGTATCTAAAACAATGCCTGGCGCATGGAAGGCACTCAAAGAGAAAATGATTAAATAAATGAAATTTAGATCTTCTGTTAAGGACTTCACCCAACTTAATTCTTATAAGAATCTTTGAAAGTTGGTATTGTCTTCATCTGAGATGAGAAAACTAAGGCCCAAGGAGATTGTGTGACTGCAAGTTATGGTAGCTGAAGTTATGCCCAGGGCTGTGTGATACCAAAAGTGTAAGGGCTGTGGGGATGACTGTGAAGGTCTCGGCTGAGCATAGGCTAGTGACAGGCACGTCCACAGTGAGAGGCCAGGGCTCGGGAGAGGCCACACCAGGTGGCAGCATCCTCTGGGAGTTCAGCTGGAGCTTCTCCTGGGCATGGGGGCTAAGTCCACTTGGGCTGCTGTAACAAAAATACCATAGACTGGGTGGCTTAAACAATAAACATCTATTACTCACAGTTCTGGAGACTGGAAAGTTCCAGACCAAGGTGCTGGCAAATTGGGTGTTCAGTGAAGACATGCTTCCTAGTTCAAGGACACCATCTTCTCACTGTGTCATCACATGGTGGAAGGGGCAAGAGATCTCTCTGGGCTCCCTTTCATAAGGGCCTAATCCCATTGATGAAGATTCCACCCTCATGACCTAATTGCCTCCAAAGCTCCTACCTCCTTATACTACTATATTTGGGGTTAGGTTTTCAACATATGAATTTGAGGGGGACACAAACATTCAGTCCATCACAGAGGCAGATCCCAACATACTGTGCAGGGAGGTGAGTGTATGGAAATGATGGTGACTGGGGGCTTTCATTCCAATTCCAAAGAAAGGCAATGCCAAAGAATGCTCAAACTACCGCACAATTGCACTCATCTCACACGCGAGTAAAGTAATGCTCAAAATTCTCCAAGCCAGGCGTCAGCAATATGTGAACCATGAACTCCCTGATGTTCAGGCTGGTTTTAGAACAGGCAGAGGAACCAGAGATCAAATTGCCAACATCCGCTGGATCATGGAAAAAGCAAGAGAGTTCCAGAAAAACATCTATTTCTGCTTTATTGACTATGCCAAAGCCTTTGACTGTGTGGATCACAATAAACTGTGGAAAATTCTGAAAGAGATGGGAATACCAGACCACCTAACCTGCCTCTTGAGAAATCTGTATGCAGGTCAGGAAGCAACAGTTAGAACTGGACATGGAACAACAGACTGGTTCCAAATAGGAAAAGGAGTACGTCAAGGCTGTATATTGTCTCCCTGCTTATTTAACTTATATGCAGAGTACATCATGAGAAACGCTGGACTGGAAGAAACACAAGCTGGAATCAAGATTGCCGGGAGAAATATCAATAACCTCAGATATGCTGATGACACCACCCTTATGGCAGAAAGTGAGGAGGAGCTAAAAAGCCTCTTGATGAAAGTGAAGGAGGAGAGCGAAAAAGTTGGCTTAAAGCTCAACATTCAGAAAACGAAGATCATGGCATCCGGTCCCATCACTTCATGGGAAATAGATGGGGAAACAGTGGAAACAGTGTCAGACTTTATTTTTTGGGGCTCCAAAATCACTGCAGATGGTGACTGCAGCCATGAAATTAAAAGACGCTTACTCCTTGGAAGAAAAGTTATGACCAACCTGGATAGTATATTCAAAAGCAGAGACATTACTTTGCCGACTAAGGTCCGCCTAGTCAAGGCTATGGTTTTTCCTGTGGTCATGTATGGATGTGAAAGTTGGACTGTGAAGAAAGCTGAGCGCCGAAGAATTGATGCTTTTGAACTGTGGTGTTGGAGAAGACTCTTGAGAGTCCCTTGGACTGCAAGGAGATCCAACCAGTCCATTCTGAAGGAGATCAGCCCTGGGATTTCTTTGGAAGGAATGATGCTAAAGCTGAAACTCCAGTACTTTGGCCACCTCATGGGAAGAGTTGACTCATTGGATGCTGGGAGGGATTGGGGGCAGGAGGAGAAGGGGACGACCGAGGATGAGATGGCTGGATGGCATCACGGACTCGATGGACGTGAGTTTGAGTGAACTCCGGGAGATGGTGATGGACAGGGAGGCCTGGCGTGCTGCGATTCATGGGGTCGCAAAGAGTCGGACACGACTGAGCGACTGAACTGAACTGGGGGCCTTACAGGCCTAGCACTTTGTCTATCCCAGGGCAGGGTTAAGACGTGAACTGTAGGCCAGGGGGGCAGCCTCTTCCTTCAGTGTGCGCCCACCTTTCATGTCTTCTACGGCCCATCAAGTGCCGGTGTCACCCCTTAGTATCTGTCTCCCAGCCCTCCAAGGACCTCATGTGAGCCCACCTTTCTGAGTTCCTGTGTCTCTGGTTCCTGTTCAGCTTCCGGGTGCCTCCAACCCTAAAATCTCAACCCGGAGTAGAGGAAGGGGCATGTGTGGACTGCCAAGATGACTCTGCAAATCACAGTCCTCAATTGTTGACACCTCATGGCCCTTCAGACCCATAGACACTCATTACAGTGATGTCTGAGTCCAATCAGGACAGGTTATCGTCCTCTGTTAACTCACGTGTCGTCGGCCAATCACAGCAGCTCTCTCCTCCTATGCTCCCGCACTGGGGCACCGGGTCTCTTAAGAGTTCCTGATGTGGTTAACAGCCCAGGCTGAAGCCAGGCTGGGCACAGACTCTCCCTCTCCTTTCCCAGGATCACAGAGCCACAGTTTCCTTCTTTCCAGTCCTTGCTACCATCCCATCACTGGTGTCTCTATTTCTTCTTGTTCGTCCTCCCCATGTCCCTCCAGCCCAGGCAGCTGGAGTAGAGGGGTTTGTAGGTGTGAGGCTGGCCGTGGGGGAGGCCGACTGGCCCTGTGAGAGGAGAGGTTGGGGGCATGAGGATGCCCAGCCGTCGCCACAGCAGCAGGGCCCCCTCTTTTCCCTTCTCATCCTCTGTCACGGGGTGCTGAGCACCCAGACCCCAGATGTTTCCTGCCGCACTGCCTTGTGAGTGTGTCTGTGTGTGCGTGTCGCTTTTGCACAAACATTGCCTCTGCCCCTGGTTCCCCTGCCCTGACCCAGAATTCCGCCAGGAAGGGATGTAGGGGAGGGAAGGATGAGGGGAGACAGAACTCTTCCCATCTCTGTCCACACAATGTTGCAAATATGGTGGTTGCTGCTGCTGCTGCTAAGTCGCTTCAGTCGTGTCCAACTCTGGCGACCCCACAGGTGGCAGCCCACCAGGCTCCCCTGTCCTGGGATTCTCCAGGCAAGAACACTGGAGCGGGTTGCGGACCCTAAATGAGTAATCCCCAAAACCCTCACCCCCTTGTTCTGGTCACCAGGTTGGGATGGGGGCAGTATGCCAAGAATAGGGTACCTGGGGGGACAGGGTGCCAGGACCAGGCTTTTGTGTATTTTGATGTTATATGAAAAGCATGCAAAGCAGATGCAAATATTATGCAAACTAGAACTTTTCTTTTTCCAGTCAGCAGCACTGACAGGCTCTGAAATGGGATACAGGGGCCCAAGAACCCAAGGGGAGTGGTGGTGAGGGCAGGTATCAACACTGCTTTGTCAAGAGGAAGCTATGTTCAAGTAGTACTACTGTATACCTGGCACCAGGCTGGGTTCCTAAGGGTTTAGATAAAGATTCAGGCATAGTGAAGTTGAGTGAAGTAAGGGCAAAAGTCATGACCACAGGAATTTGACTGAAGGCCTTTCAGAGATATCCTTGCATTTAATAGAATCTGAGACCAGATAGTACAATGTTTAAATTCTCCTGTTCTGACCTCAGCCAGACCTGAGTTTGATTCTCAGCTCCACCACTTAATTGCTGTGTAATCTTGGGCAAGGCACTTCACCTCTGGAAGTTTCTGTTTACTTGCTCATAAATTAAGGCTAGTAATAGTATGTACCTCATTGGGTGGTTGTAAGGACTCAATGACATGCCTGCATGTACAGTGACTAGCTCTGGGTAAAGGCTCCATAAATGGGAGTTGTGCCTGTACTGCTTTCCCAACAGAGCCCCCATCACCACCCTCTCCGGTCCTGCTCTAAGCTCCTAGAGCACAACATTCCCTAACTAACCACAGTGGAGTCAGCCTAGCATCTGCCTGAGGGCAGGGCCTGGGTTTGCTTTTCTCTGTTCCCAACTCAGCCTTGCCCAGAGGGGCACTGATCTGATTAAATGAACGATAACTGAATGCTCTCAACTCCACTGGCAGGCATGGAGGGCAGGCCCATATGGAGACCACCGGCAGGCTTGGAGGGTTACCTGGATCAGTAAGCTGGGGTCCTAGATGAGGGATCCCAGCAGTCAGTTTAGTGAAAAACGACTGTGTTAGTCCTTTTCCAATTAATTCCCCTCCCAACTTCCTTCTAAATAAAGGTGGGGTGGGGGAAATGAGAGCAGGAGTTTCTGTCAACAAACGAAAGCAAGGCCAGAGGTGGGGTAGGAATGCCAGGGGATGGTCCTGATACAAAGAGGCAGGTGGTGGTGGTGTGGGGTGTGAAGGCCCATAAAAATAGCCCAGATTTATTGAGCACCTATTTACCGGGCTTTGTGATAAACACTTTTCAGATGTTATCATATTCAAACTTTACAATGACAATCTGCTATTCTTTTTTAAAACGCTTGGTGATATTGATAGACACTGCCCAAGGTCACTCGACTGGAAGATATCTGTACCAGCATTTGAACGCTGTCATTCTTGCTCCATAGCTTTACCCTTCACCTCTGGGCAGCCCCTCCATGCTCCCTCCCAAAGGCTGATGTAGGAAGCCCTGCCTCTTTCTCACCAGGCTTCTGTGGTTGCTTCACCTCACCTCCACATCCACTTCATCAGTCAAAATATATCACTACAGCAGAAAGCCATTCCCCCTCCCCATTCCTCCCCTCCAGCCCCATCCTCCCTGCTCCTCTCTGGTCTCTCTTATCCCTCTGCCTTCCTCTGATCTATACAGTAGCCAGAGGGATCTTTAAAAATGTAAGTCAGACTATGTCACTCCTAGCTTAGAACCCACCAAAGGCTCCCACTGCACTTTTCATAAACCCTGATGCCTCACCTGGTCTGCAAAGCCCTGTCCTGTCTGCTTCCCCTTTGAACCAAAAGTCATGTCCACAGTGGCATGCTCCACACCCTCTCCTTTGCTTGACTGGTTCCTTCTGGTCTTTCAGGCTTCAGTTCAGATGTCACCTCCTCAGAGATGCCCTCCCTGACTACCATAACACGGTCCCCTCCCTGAAATCCAGTCTCACATGACCTGTTTTAGTATCTTTATGGCTCTTTAGAACCTTCGAAATGATTCTTTTCAATTATTTGTTTACCTGATTATGGTCTGTCTCCCTGAATGAGAATGTAAGCTCTAAGAGGCTGATGTCCCCATAGTCTAAACTGTGCCTGTTACTTAGTAGGCACTCGATAAACATCTGAAAGAATGTTGTGGTTGGTGTGACCTGGATCAAGAAGTCCAGCCCTTCTCTACCTCAGTTTCCTTTCTCTGTTGGGCTCTTGTCTCCTTCTCTCTGCCTCCCAGGGAGAGCTCCGGATGAGATCAGAGATGGCAAAAGCGTTCCTCCGGGGGAGGGAGGGCACGATGCCCGCCTGGAGATGAGGTCAGCGTGGCAGGCACCTCTCCGCTGTGCAGGAGGCAAGGAGACTTGCAAGGCGTTTTGACTAGATCCCTGCCCCAATGGAGAGCGTAGACGGGCTGGGGAGGGTGCGCAACCCCTTCCTCCGGTGGGAAGCTCCTCCCGGCGGGGCCTCCAGTTTCCCCCTCCCCGGGGAGGCAGGTGGAGCTGCGTCCCCATCTTTGTTCCCATCTGGAGCGCGTTTGGCGCGGCGTGGCGGGGGCGGGGCTGCGCCCCCGCGGTGCCCGGAGAGACGGGCCCGCCCGCTTATCTGATCTGCGGCTAATTGAAACTCCCTGCTCGCGAAGGTCAGCTCGGTCCCCTGACAGCTGCCTAGCCGAGCCGGGCCGGATGGAAAACCCGGGCTGTGCAGGGCCCGGCCGGGCGCGTGGGGGAGGGGTTGTGGGGGCTGCTTCTGCGGCAAAGTAGACAAAGGCTGCCCCTCNACTCCCTGCTCGCGAAGGTCAGCTCGGTCCCCTGACAGCTGCCGAGCCGAGCCGGGCCGGATGGAAAACCCGGGCTGTGCAGGGCCCGGCCGGGCGCGTGGGGGAGGGGTTGTGGGGGCTGCTTCTGCGGCAAAGTAGACAAAGGCTGCCCCTCCCTCCTAGTGCGCGCTGCTGGGGGTCGCCAGAGGTAGCGGCCTTCGCCCTCACCCAGCGGGGCGCTCCGGCCGGGATCACGTGGCCTAAGGCTACAGAGGCGGGGGTGGGGGCGCGCCCTTAATCCCTACGCGCCCGCCCACCCCGCTCCCACGCCGGGGCCTGTCTAGGGTCTCTGGGAGAGTCACCCCCAACTTCCTGCCCCTACCCCGCCTCCACGCCCCGGCTCTGAGACTTCCTGCCTCCTCGGCTCCGGGCTGCTTGGGCTGTGGGAAGCTGGCTGGGCGGGGGTGGCCGGGTCCCCTCCTCCCTGCGTGCTCAACGGGGCGCTGGGGGTCCGGGAGGAAGTGTGCGCGGTGGGGGGCACGGCCTGGCCCCGGGGCGGCCATCCGGTGGGGCAGGTGCGGCCTCAGCCCTGCGAGGGAGGGCAGGCAGGCCCGTTGCTAATAGTGCTGGGGCAGGAGGGGGGTGGGGCGCGCACTGCGGGGAGTCCCGTCTCCAGGGTTCCGGGTGCGGATGTGGCTGGCTAAGAGGTCCCGCCCGTCGCGCCCCTAGGCAGGTCCAGGCTCAGCAAAGCAGGCACACGTCCCCTCAGCCTCCGGCCTGAGACTAGGCGAAGATGCTGGGAAGCTCCCAAGGTGTAAATCAGCCTTTGGGCTGACCGCGCCCTTGAGCCATGCTTTTTGAGCTTCGGCTTTTGCAGTCTGTAAAAAAAATAACCCTAGTGACAGCTACCATTTTTCGGAACCACGTACCAAACATAGTGTTAAACGTTTAACGTACTTTGTTAGTCTCAAGCCACGCGACAATTCCATTTTGCTGATGAGCAAGGTGAGACGAAGAGAGGTTGCGACTTGCCCGAAGTCACATAGCTAGTAAGATACCTAGGCGGGATTCCAGGTTCTTTACAGGTGGTCTTGTTGTAGCTAGAGGTCTGGAGTGGTGCGCCTATATAGGTTGATGGCCCAGGGCGTTCACTAGTTCCGTGAGCCCCTTGGTGGCGTCTCGCTGCACGTGTTCTAGTCTTGGAGCTGGGCACGTGTATCTTGGCGCACTACCGCGTGCCAAAGCCTGGGGACAGAGGCATAGCCTAGCGCACTGGTGCCCAGGTGCGCCCTTCCCGGTTAGGACCCGCCAGAGTCATATGGCGTGAGCCGCTGGCTGAGTGGAGCGGGGGCGGGGAACTCAGAGTAGAGTCCACGCGGGCCGAGGCGCCTGGGAGGCCGCAATCCCGGCGCCTGCAGCCGGCGAGGCTCGGGGTGACGCGAGGGGGCCCAGCTACCGTGACCTCCTCCGCGGTTTCCATGGAGACGGTGCACTATAAATAAAAAAAAAA
>SJYX01024303.1:86362-132086 GCA_006410675.1 Oreotragus oreotragus | reverse complement strand
CACACACACACACACACACACACACACACACACACACACACACACACACACACACACACACACACACACACACACAGGGTCATGCAACATTTTCGATCTTTGCTGTAGCCTGCGGGATCTTTTAGTTACAGCATTAGGGTCTTGTGGTATTGTAGCATGTGAGATCTAGTTCCTCAGCCAGGGATTGAACCTGGGCCTTCTGCACTGGGAACACGGGTCTTGGCTACTGGTTCACCAGGGAAGTTCCATCATTGCCATTTTTAAGTGAAACTGATGGCTGGATGGCATCACTGACTCGATAGACGAGAATCTGAGTGAACTCCAAGATTTGGTGATGGACAGGGAGGCCTGGTGTGCTGCGATTCATGGGGTCACAAAGAGTCGGACACGACTGCACTGAACTGAACTGAGGTTCAGTTGAAGTGGACTTGCTCAAGGTCACACAGCTAGAGAATGAAGGTATGGTCTGATGTTGCTCTTAAAATTTCACAGCAGGCCCTGCAATTATATGAGGATGGGGTCTCAGGGGGGGACCTTGGGGGAAGACTGTCATGGCTGGCAGTGGCACTGATTTTGGGGTCTCCACACTCTGAGCCCTACGCTGGCCTAGGTGACAGTGGCTGAGGCGTGTCCATGATAATGATGCTGATGTTGATAAAGTGTGTCCTCTGTCAAGATGAACGAAGCATCTGCCTCCACACTTTTGAATTTGGTCCTCACAGCAGCTCTGTGAGGTCAGCAGCGTGGGAATTCTTCTTTTACAGATGAGGATACTGAGGCTCAAGAGAGTTGGGGTCAGCCTTCTAAGCAAGCCAGAAGGTGGTGAGTTGTCACTCAGATTTCCTGCCTCCATGTGAATATTCCTTCTGTTAGACGCAGGTAAGCATCTTCAGGTTGTTTCAGAACAAAAGCCCGCCCCAGTTCTCTTCCCCACCTCTGCATTGTTGGCGCTGTGATTGAGGGCAGGGACAGGTGAGGAAAGGGTGCCGATTCCTAAGAGTCAACTCCCAGTAGCCACAGCAGCATGAACGGCTGACCTGTCCTGGGCCCTCACTTTGTGATGTGCATGGTGTTTATGTGTGTTTGTGTGGCCAGTGCTTGGGGCAGCTCTGCCAGCCGATATGAGTAGGCACAGGAATTCAGTTCCAATGAGCCCGCATCAGTGAGCACCTGCCAGACCCCGAACATTCGACTGAGACAGAGGGTTGCAGATGAGAAAAGGCAATGACTAAGAGGCAGATGTGAGGCACCGGTGATAACTGTTAAAGTTTGGGAACGGCTAGACTGTGAGGACACAGGCGCGGGTCTACCCGGGGGTCTACCTGAGGTGCTAGGAAAGGTTTCTCAGAGGAAGTAAAGTCTAAGCTGAGGACTTAAGGGTTCAGGATTTAGCCAGACAAAGAAGAAAGAGTGGCAGGGAAGAGTTCTAGGCTGAGTACAGTGTAGAACCATGAGGCCTAAAAGGTGGAAGGAGAACAACGTATCCCAGGAAATTAAGGATGCTAAAGGTGCTGGAGTGGGAAGGGGTAGAGGAAGGGTAGGCCATTAATGTCAGGCCAGGATAAGAGGTCTGGTATTGTCTCTGTGGCATGGGGGTCCACTTATCCTGCTTCCTGTCCCCTCTTCCACTTAGATAGGTACTCTCCTATCTTCAAGACCCTCTTTCATCAGGTGGATTTGCCCAATACCTCTTAGCAGTAGCTGGAGCCAGGGTCACCATATCCACTTTACAGATGAATAAACTGAGTCTCACAGGTTATTGGCTTGGTTCATTTTACCTGGCTGCTATGAGGGGCATTGGGCCTGGGCCCTAGACCTCTTCAGGCCAGTACTCAGCCTGGGCTATCTGCAGGACATCGATGTAGATTCTGGGATGGTGGTATGCCATGGGGTAGGGGCACAGCCCAGTGTGGCGAAGCCCTGGGGATGGAGAGAGGGTGGGGATCCCCCTCCTCAAAGCTCCAAGTTGGTGAGGACTGCTGCCGCCTCCCTCCTGCAGTCCCCAGAGGCTGGCTAGGGGTGAGTCAGCCTGGATGAAGTCACCGGCTTCCGCGCAGCCTGTGCCCCCTGACCTGGGAGGCGCCTGCCAGGGGCACCCGCCGAGCGGGAGGACAGGCCGGGCAGCTCTCCAGGTCTCTCCGTTGCAGCTCATTTAGGGGGGCTGGAGGTGTCCGGAGCCATCAGAAGCAGCTGGGCGTCTGGGGCTGCGAGGCCCATAAGTCATGCCGCCACCCGCCGTTCCCTGCAGTGCTCCCCGAGAGGTCTGTGATGAATCGCCCGGGACTGGGCTCATCAAAATCAGTTTATGCCAAAGGGAAATTAATTTCTGTCTTTCTGAGATGGGGAAGGGAAGGGCAGCTCCAGAGGCAGGCCAGTGACAGCAATGCAGGAACGGGAGGGTCCTCGTGTGGCCGTGGTAGTCCCTGGCCCTAACCCTGTCCCTTCTACAGAAGGGGTGACTGAGGCTTGCAGGAGCCTCCTAATCTTGGGGACAAGAACCCAGATTTTGTTCTGTGTTAATTCTTTCTCCCCTCCCTCCCTGCCTTTATTTACTGAGCACCCGCTATGTGCCAGGCTCTGTCATATGGTGGGAACACAGTGAGCAAGACAGAAATCCTGCTTTCATGGGACAGACATTCTGCCTAGGTAAGACAGACAGACTGGTACTAGGTAAGTAAATAAGAAAATACCAGACAGGCAAGCATTAAAGTCAGGTGATGTGGCCAACTTCCCCAGTATGGTCAGGCAAGACCTCTCTGAGGAGAATACAGTTAAGCTGACACTTGAGTTTCAGAAGGGGGTAACCCTTCCGTTGTGAAGCAAATTTTCTGAAAATCTAGTGTTGTTGGGGGCTGGGGTAGGAAGAGTGCATTTCAGGGGAAGGAACCAGCAGGTGTCAAGGCAGGCAACCCCCAGACAAGCATTCCCCTCATGATCCTGGGCCGCTGACTGCCATCACCTGAGCATCTGTGCCTGGGCTTGGCTGTTTGGGTGGCTGGGGGCAGGCTGGTGAACGGCTCTGCTTCCTGTGTCTTTTACTGTATCTTTTACTAGGGGGGGAGATCAATAATTTAATATTATGATTTAAATCCAGTAGAAACAAGCCTGAATTGCTTATAGGGGAATTCATAAGACTCTTCTTTAAAGATAAAACAGGAGATGTCAAAGAAACGTTGGGTGGGGCAGCTCACCCTGAGTCAGTGATCTTAAAGCCGAGGGAGGGCTCCTTTATGGTTCAGTATGAGCGGCTGGGTCAGTCTCTTCACAGCCGGGCTTGAATCCCTCTGTCAGGAGTTCCTCTGTGGCTCTCCAGTGCCTGTAACAAGAACCTTGGGTTGGGCGTGGCACCTGTCTGAATGCTCAGAATGATGATGCTGTTAAGCAACTATTGTTACTCACGTGTTACAGATAAGGAAACTGAGACTTGGGCAGGAAAGAGGCTTTTCCAAAGTCTTAGGTCTAATTAGTGGCAAAACCAGGATTCAAACTCACAACTTGGGTCCTTCCTCATCACTGCCTTCCTGGAAACCACAGCCTCACTCTTACTTTCTCTTGATCCACTTTCCATTATCCTGTGTTCCACAGAGAGTGCACCCCACAGGTTCTCACCCCAGTGCCTTTGTATGCGTCCTTCTCTCCGCCCGCAGTCCCCTGCCTCCTTATATCTATTTGTTGAGACGCTAACCATTCTTCTGCCTGCAATTCCGGGGACTTAAATTTGATCCCTGGGTTGGGAAGATCACTTGGAGGAGGGAATGGCAATCCACTCTGGCATTCTTGCCTGGAGAGTTCCAAGGACAGAGGATCCTGGCAGGTTACAGTTCATGGAGTCGCAAAGAGTTGGACATGACTGAATGACTTTCACTAACCAGTCCTCATGGTTTTATTCAGCTTCTTCCTCTTCTGATGTGCTTTTTCCCACAAGCAAGGGGCTGCCCTTTATCTCTTATGCCTCATAGTTCTAACTGCCCTACTCTCTGAGCCATAATCACACGTATTTTGTGTGCCCAGAGACTGCAGTGTGACAGACCAGGATTTAGGTTCATGTCTCCTTTCTTTCTTTCTTTCTGTCTGTGGCTGTGCTGCTTGGGCGGCGGCATCTTAGTTCCCTAATCAGTGATCAAACCCCGTCCCTCGGCAGTGAAAGCGCTGAGTCTTAACCACTGGACTGCCAGGAAAGTCCCCACGTCTGTCACATATACTGGCTCTGTGATCTTGGGAGGGCAACAACTTTTATGAACCTCAGTTTCTTCATTTGTTAAAGTGAGCCTATGATGTGAAGCCAAGAGATGATGAATAGAAACACTCAGCATAGGGTCTGGATGTCTCCGAAAAAATGGCAACAGTTGTTACAGAGCTTTTCCTAGCCTCAGTTTCTTCACCTGTAAAATGGGATTCAATGTTCCCTTGTAGGTGGTCATAAAAGATGGCAAAGGGTGTCTGATGTACCTAGCACACAGTGAGTCGGTACTCAGCCAGAGAGGGTAGATCTAGGGCTTCCTCACATCTCTGTCCCTCACGGATCCAGCCCAGGGCTTTCTGGCTCGGAGCATATTTTTTCAGTTGAAGTTGAGGTAGATTTACATTTCCAAGCAGTATGGGTTCATTCAGTCCAGGCAGCCCTCACGGTTAGCCTGGTACAAGAGGGGGAAGTGACTTGGCACCCGCAAAGTCTCCATTATGATCATCATAACAGTAATTAATTTTTTGGTATGGGCAGTTGGCATTTTCATTTTATGTAAAGCACTTTTGGAGAATTTTGCTGTTTTTGTTGATCTGTAATGTATTGTCTAAGTACAAACAGCAGCTGCACAGGCAGTTTTAAGCAAAGCCCTCAGCTCCCTTGCAAACAGACTGCTGCCTGAAGTCCTTCCTGAAGAGAAATTTGGGAGCTCCCTCTGTCCAACCATGCCCCCACTGCCACTCTCCTTTGGTTATGAAACAAATCCTCTGGAAACTGCCCTTTAGTGTCTGGGGTTAGGAGGGTAGGGGTAGGTGAGGACCCCCAGCTCCTTTCATAGAGGGAGGCTTGTCTTCAGTCACTTTCACAGGGGGAAGAGGTCTGAACAGCAATAACAGAAAGATGGCCTGATCCAGGGACAGGCAGGGAACTCTGCTTTGTGGTGATGGAGGGACTGCTCCCAGAGGTCCAAAGGTGCCTCTGTCCATAAAGACATGTAGCCTTTCCCACCCTGTCTTCAGGCTGATTTCAGAGTTGGGAAGACTGAGATTGACGTTCCAGTGGCTCCCATCTTGGGGCTATTTCTCTGGGCACTGAAGTCGACTACACTTTATGAGTAGAGACACAGCCAATGCAAGGCGGGCGCTTCGTTGTATGTCCTTTGGGGCTGCAGCTGATGGAAACGGGGCTTCTCACAGGAAGAGGCTCTGTCCAGAGGGCAACCCTGAAGCATGAGGTGCCTGTGGTCTCGTGTGTCTGCTGGGTATCCCAGTGTCCCTCTCCATTGGTTGGGGTCGGAGCTTTATTTTGGCCACACTGAACTGGAGCTGCTGAGAAATGAGTCAGCAGTTTGGTAAACTGGATATAAGAAGAGAGAAGTGGGGCAGCGGACCATAAGAAGGCTCTGTCTCTTTAGTTCATGGTGCCTGAGGATTTCAGGAGAACTTTGCCTGGAGGGGTGCAGAGCCCTTGGAGCAGATGGGCCCCCAGGTGTCCTGAGGGGCCTGAGAACCCCTCTACCCTCCCCAGTTTTCCACAGCCCCATATACTCAGGGACCGCAAAGGTCTTACTGTGAGTGACAAAGTAGATGATGTGTGACCTCGAGAGTTCTCTCCTTGGGCCTGTCTGGAGAGCCCCTACCTCCTTTCCCCTTGGGTGTTGGGAGTCCAGCCATCCTTACCGAGCTTAAGATTATTTAGTCAACAGTATTTCTTGAGAGTCCCCAAGGCCCAGGTTTGTGTTAGGAGCTGGACCGCCGAGTCCCCTACAGGGACTCACTGTCGAGAGAGGGGAGCCAGACTCATGGCCAGCTCATTCCATTTCAGACGTTTTGACTTGGGGATGCTCATAGCAAAGGCCTCAGTCTGGTCTGGTCTGAGAGGCCAGGGAAGGCTTCATGGAAATAACTTGCTGGGTTCCAGTCACAGCTCCACCACTTACTAGCTGTGTGACCTTGGAAGACTTCTTTTTTTGATGTTGCTGAGGATTCAGTGAATTAATACATATAAATATCCCCGAAGACAGTGCCTGCCACACAGTATGTATTCTGTAAATGTTAAATAAAAACTAAAAACCCCAACAGTCCAGTGGTTACGATGCTGTGCTTTCACTTCAGGGGCACGGGTTCAATCCCTGGTCAGGGAACTAAGATCATGCAGCCAAAAAAAAAAGCAAACAAGTACCACTTGGGTGAGCAGGACTCGGCAAGCCTGTGGGTAAGAAAGAGTGTCCTCAGCAAAGAGAAGAGGGACATGGATGTGGGAAAGCAGGTTCCTCCAAGGATCTCCCTCTGTGTCACCTGGTGGGGCCATGGTGGCTGTCCTGATCTATGATTTGGGCTGGTAACTCTTCCCTCCACCACCACAGAGTGGTCTTGGGGCACGAGATGCAACTGAGTCCCTGCTGTGCCCACTTACCTAGTCCTCTGCTGGTCCTGCCAGTGTCTGTGAGCCCAGCCGTGGATGGGCAGTGCTGGGCATTCTCCTATGGGCATCTGGAACTCCTCATTTGGTTGGTGGGAAGCCCCGGGGTCAGGAGGGCTTCCTGAAGGAGGTGCTCTCTGAATAGTGTCCTAAAGGAAAATGAACCCTTTCCTTGACAGGGGGAGGGGGGCGTTCCAGGCCCAAGGACAACCTGTGCAAAGGTTGGAGAGATCCCAACTCTGAGAAAACAAAAAGACCTTCGGTGGAGTTTAGGCGCCGGGCCTGGGGAGCCCCACTTTGGATGGCTTTTATCAGGAGGTCTGGGTTGTCCTCCCTTTGCCCTCCAGCCCCAGCAGGCCTGGTGGCCTAAGAGGTTAAAGTCCAGTCTTGCCCCAGGGCCAGCCCAGGAGCTGGGGGTAGGGGCGCCAGTTGCCCCGTGCCTCCCTCCCACTCCAGAGCCGGGAGGGTTTGGCAAGGCAACAATGCAGCCTTTGTGCGTCTCTGCGGGTCTAGGCACGTCTGGCCCAGCCTAGGCGGCTGCTGGTTTCAGCACCCTGTGATCCCAGCCAGGCGGGGCAGGGCAGGGTAGGGCGTCCTCAGTCTACACAGTATGGCTCCTGGGGTCCCCCTGCCCCTCGGCCAGGGCTCCCCAGGTGAGGACGCCTGTGGTCTTGGTTGGAGTACCTGGATATAGGTGGGGCTGGCAGGGAAGCTATAGAGCAGGTAGACGGTGGGCGGGGAAGGTGGGGGAAGCAGTTTGGTAAACTGGATATAAGAAGAGAGAAGTGGGGCAGCGGACCATAAGAAGGCTCTGTCTCTTTAGTTCATGGTGCCTGAGGATTTCAGGAGAACTTTGCCTGGAGGGGTGCAGAGCCCTTGGAGCAGATGGGCCCCCAGGTGTCCTGAGGGGCCTGAGAACCCCTCTACCCTCCCCAGTTTTCCACAGCCCCATATACTCAGGGACCGCAAAGGTCTTACTGTGAGTGACAAAGTAGATGATGTGTGACCTCGAGAGTTCTCTCCTTGGGCCTGTCTGGAGAGCCCCTACCTCCTTTCCCCTTGGGTGTTGGGAGTCCAGCCATCCTTACCGAGCTTAAGATTATTTAGTCAACAGTATTTCTTGAGAGTCCCCAAGGCCCAGGTTTGTGTTAGGAGCTGGACCGCCGAGTCCCCTACAGGGACTCACTGTCGAGAGAGGGGAGCCAGACTCATGGCCAGCTCATTCCATTTCAGACGTTTTGACTTGGGGATGCTCATAGCAAAGGCCTCAGTCTGGTCTGGTCTGAGAGGCCAGGGAAGGCTTCATGGAAATAACTTGCTGGGTTCCAGTCACAGCTCCACCACTTACTAGCTGTGTGACCTTGGAAGACTTCTTTTTTTGATGTTGCTGAGGATTCAGTGAATTAATACATATAAATATCCCCGAAGACAGTGCCTGCCACACAGTATGTATTCTGTAAATGTTAAATAAAAACTAAAAACCCCAACAGTCCAGTGGTTACGATGCTGTGCTTTCACTTCAGGGGCACGGGTTCAATCCCTGGTCAGGGAACTAAGATCATGCAGCCAAAAAAAAAAGCAAACAAGTACCACTTGGGTGAGCAGGACTCGGCAAGCCTGTGGGTAAGAAAGAGTGTCCTCAGCAAAGAGAAGAGGGACATGGATGTGGGAAAGCAGGTTCCTCCAAGGATCTCCCTCTGTGTCACCTGGTGGGGCCATGGTGGCTGTCCTGATCTATGATTTGGGCTGGTAACTCTTCCCTCCACCACCACAGAGTGGTCTTGGGGCACGAGATGCAACTGAGTCCCTGCTGTGCCCACTTACCTAGTCCTCTGCTGGTCCTGCCAGTGTCTGTGAGCCCAGCCGTGGATGGGCAGTGCTGGGCATTCTCCTATGGGCATCTGGAACTCCTCATTTGGTTGGTGGGAAGCCCCGGGGTCAGGAGGGCTTCCTGAAGGAGGTGCTCTCTGAATAGTGTCCTAAAGGAAAATGAACCCTTTCCTTGACAGGGGGAGGGGGGCGTTCCAGGCCCAAGGACAACCTGTGCAAAGGTTGGAGAGATCCCAACTCTGAGAAAACAAAAAGACCTTCGGTGGAGTTTAGGCGCCGGGCCTGGGGAGCCCCACTTTGGATGGCTTTTATCAGGAGGTCTGGGTTGTCCTCCCTTTGCCCTCCAGCCCCAGCAGGCCTGGTGGCCTAAGAGGTTAAAGTCCAGTCTTGCCCCAGGGCCAGCCCAGGAGCTGGGGGTAGGGGCGCCAGTTGCCCCGTGCCTCCCTCCCACTCCAGAGCCGGGAGGGTTTGGCAAGGCAACAATGCAGCCTTTGTGCGTCTCTGCGGGTCTAGGCACGTCTGGCCCAGCCTAGGCGGCTGCTGGTTTCAGCACCCTGTGATCCCAGCCAGGCGGGGCAGGGCAGGGTAGGGCGTCCTCAGTCTACACAGTATGGCTCCTGGGGTCCCCCTGCCCCTCGGCCAGGGCTCCCCAGGTGAGGACGCCTGTGGTCTTGGTTGGAGTACCTGGATATAGGTGGGGCTGGCAGGGAAGCTATAGAGCAGGTAGACGGTGGGCGGGGAAGGTGGGGGATGGGAGCCGGGCACATCCCAAGGCTCCAGAGTGCTGCAGCATGCGGCCCGATGGGTACCCCGGGGTGAGTCTGAGTGTGCATTGGGGTGAGGACACGCTTCAGGGTGTGAGGGTCTGGGGTGGAGCACATGAGCAGCCCCCAGCCTGCTCAGAACAGAGCGCTGCTGTCTCTCCCCGTAGCACCAACAACGAGGCCTCTCTTTCAGCACATAATGTCCCCTCTGTATTGTCTGCTGCTCAGTGGTGACGATAATTTTAAGGCTCAGATCCTTTTCGCGGGTGCTGGGGGAAGGATGGAGGCTGTCTGGGGGAGGGCCAGGACTCCCGGGCTGAGTTTCAGCCTGTGCTTCAGGAGAGGTCCATTGTATGTTTGGGGTCTCCCTCTAAACACCCACCACCCTCCCAGGGGCAGCAGAGCAAAGTCAGCTTCTGCGGGGACCCCCTCCCCCAGTCACGTGGCCCCGTCCAGCTCCAAGCCCTCCCCCACTTGGACGTCTCACTGAGGGCCAAGACCTCTTCAAAATAACCTGCTCTGGTAACCCCATTTGGTCACCGCCTGTGTCTGCTGAGCTAGATGTTTCTTCGTCTCTACCGCTAGTCTTTCCTGATGTGGAAGCGCTAGACCGCCAGTTCTCAACCTTTTTGTTCTCAGCACTCCTTTTCGTTGTTCATGGGCTAAGTTGCATCTGACTCTTTGCGACCCCGTGGACTGCAGCAAGCCAGGCTCCCCTGTCCTTCACTGTCTCTGCAAGTTTGCTCAAATTCATGTCCATTGAGCAGGTGATGCTATCTAACCATCTCATCCTCTGCTGCCCCCTTCTCCTTTTCCTTTAGAGGCTTGATAATTACTAAGGACCCCAAAGAGCTTTTTTTTATGTGAGTTATATTCATCAAGACTTAACCATATGAGAAATTAAAACAAAATTTAAAAACATGTATTTAATCATTCATTTAAAAACATGTATTTAATCATTCATTAAAAAAATACTAACTATTACAGGTTAACATAGACAATATACTTTTATGAAAAATAACTATTTTCTGGAACAAAGCAAAATTAGTAAGAGGAGTGGTGTTATCTATACATCCCACTCATATCTGGCTTAATAGAGCAAAAGGCCCCCTTGGGGTTGGATTCTCATGTCAGTTTTTGCTTTCAATCTGTTGTGGTATGGTTCTGTTGTTTTGTTGAAGGGTATGAAGAAAACTTGGCCTCACACAGATTTCTGTTTGGAAAGTGATGAGTATTTCCCTCGCCTTTGCAGATAATTTGATACTACACCAAAACTTGACAAGTGATAGTTTCTTAAAGGTTAGTTGCTATGAAGAATCTGAAATCCCATCAATGAGCCTTTTATATTCTGTTTCATTAAAGTCCATTTGTCTATCTTGTCCTTTGAATGGCTCTTTTGCCCATGCATAATTTTATAACATTATGCATTGGTCATTTAAAAAATATTAGTTCACTGAGTTATGCACATCTCTCAAATGTTAATATATTTCATTATGTAATATTAAATAGTCACATTGATATCACCATCAATTTCATCAGAAATGTACCGGCAAGATCTCAAGCACATGGTGACCTATACAAGTATTTCTCGATTCAGATTTTCACTTAAAAAAAATAGAATTTTATCATTGGGGATAAATGCTGTAGTTGTTTTTGTTGAAGTGATAGGCTCACTTGGTTATTTTTGAGAGTATATCTGCCAGATAGCCAAGTCTAAAGTTTGTCTGTCAGTCTTTCTTGTCTTTTTTTCTTTCTGTCTTTCCTTCTTTCTTCCCAACCCAGGAGTTGAGCTAGGATCTTCTGCATTGCAGACTGATTTTTTACCAACTGATCTATGAGGGAAGCCCTTAAAGTAAAGTGGTATTCCATAAAAAAGCAGCTAGTTCAGGTCATAACTCAAACAACTGCAGAACTGCTTCCCTTTGAGGTAGAAATCATACTTTGGTATATTACAGACTGTTTTATGTGAATTTGCCAAATCATCACACACAGTGTTTACTAGATACATATGCAAGGTTGAGATTTAATAAAATCACTAATTTTGTACTGCTTTACTTCAGTAAGGACATTCTTAAGTGAAACTAGCTTCTTCTTTTTCTTAATGGAAGCTCCTGACAGTGGTATATACAATGACTGCTAGCACAGTTTGGTGTCACTGCCTTGATTTGTGCTAAGGCATGAACAATTTTACCCACTATTATTTTTGTACCATCATTGCAAATCTCAGCACAGTAAAAAGCCTTAGTATTATTGGTTAAATTATTTTGACCTTATCTAGCCCTAAGAAGGTCTTTAGATACTCCCAGGTTCTATGAACCCTGCTTTGAGAACCATTGTACTAAGTTATAGGCTTCCCAGGTGGCTCAGTGGTAAAGATTCCACCTGCCAATGCAGGAGACACAGGAGATGCAGGTTTGATCCCTGGGTTGAGAAGATACCCTGGAGGAGGAAATGGTAACCCACTCTAGTATTCTTGCCTGGGTAATCTCATGGACAGAGGAGCCTAGTGGGCTACAGTCTGTGGGGTTGCAAAGAGTTGGACACGACTGGGCAAAACTGATCACACTCACGTGAACTGAGTTATTCTGCCTCATTCTGTGCTTGGTGGTGATGGGCCATGTTTTGCATATTTCACCGATTAGGACACTGAGCCCCAGTGGAGCCTCACATGGGTCCTCATCTCTCATTCCAGCACCAAAATGAGAATTTTTTTCCTGGCAGGGATTGGGGAGACTCCTTAGGGGAGGTGGTGTTGATTTGATGGTTGGCCAGAATGCAGAAGGTGGGGGTGGGAGCCAGGGAGTACATTCTTAGTGGAAGGAACAGCACTGGCAAAGGCCTAGGGAAAAGAACACATAACGAGGCCAGATAACTAAGGATCTCGAATGCCAGCCTCAAGGCACTAGGCACCACAGAACCATGCTGACAGGGAAGCAGTGGCTGCTGTTTAGTCGCCCAGTCATGTCCACCTCTTGCGACCCCATGGACTGTAACCCGCCAGGCTCCTCTGTCTATGGGATTCCCCAGGCAAGAATACTGAAGTGGGTTTCCTTTTCCTTCTCCAGGGGGGTCGTCCCAACCCTGGGATTGAACCTGCGTCTCCTGCGTTGACAGGCAGATTTTTTACTGCTGAGCCACTGGGGAAGCCCAGTGATGGATGAAATGACCCCAAAGACAGACAGGGCCAGAGATGGGGCCCTGGGCCTTCACACGGAGGCTTTTCCATGCCAGCTGGCCTCAGGGCTGTACCCTTAGAGTGGGGTGACAGGTGGCCACTTAGATGACTCATCTTTCATGACCATGACTGGCAGATTGTGGTCTGCTGCCCAGAATCCCCTGGTGAAAAGTGTCTCCCAGGTTTCTGCACTGACAGCTTCTCTCTTCCTTTGTATCAGCTGTTGTGGTGACAGTGACCAGCCTCACCCGGTTTCTTGTGTCATGTGTGCATGGGAGGGTGACCTGAGCAGAGGTAGCAGCTGCAGAGAGAGGTTGGTTGTGGTGGCCTGTCAGTGGGTGATAAGGGCCTGAGCCCGGGAGCTATGAAAGTGGGGGCTGCAGCACTGATCCTGAACAGGGGTCACCTCCCACCTCCACCCTGGGAGGGCACCCAGGCGTGCCCGTCTTCTCCCCCAGGGGCTCCATGTTCCTGCTCCGGCGTGTCCCCCTGTGTTGCTGGGGCTCACCTCCTGGCCGGGTCTGAGATGGGGAGATAGACCTTAGTTTCTGCATAAGACAGACCTCTCTACCCTGCGGTGCTCCTGGGTCCTGGGCCTGTGTGGGTGTGCGTGGCTGCTGTGTGACCATGTGGGAGTGTCCTATGCCACGTGTGTTTGTGACTGCGGCATGTGATGTGCCCTGTAGTGCAGATGCTTGTGAGCTTGTGTATCCTCCCATGTTGAGTCGTGTGTGTGTTTTGTACCTTTAGTTGGGTGGCGTGTATTTTAGTATATAGTTTTGTATATCTTTTGGGGGTGTGAGTGTCACTGTTGTGGGAGTATGTTTTTGTGTGATGGTTTGTCAGTGTATATCTGGGCCCAGGCCCAGAAGGCCTGCTGAGGCATTGGGAGTTGGGGTTGGGGCCTGTGCTGGGCTAGGGAGCCCACAGCCAGGAGGTCTGACTGGGAATGGACATGTCTTCAAGTCTGACCCTATGGACTGTAGCCCGCCAGGCTCCTCTGTCTATGGGATTTCCCAGGCAAGAATACTGGAGTGGGTTGCTATTTCCTCCTCCAGGGGATCTTCCCAGGGATCGAATCCATGTCTCCTCCATCTCCTGCATTGCAGGCAGATTCTTTACAACTGAACAATCAGGAAAGCCCCACTGGCCNCCAGGCTCCTCTGTCTATGGGATTTCCCAGGCAAGAATACTGGAGTGGGTTGCTATTTCCTCCTCCAGGGGATCTTCCCAGGGATCGAATCCATGTCTCCTCCATCTCCTGCATTGCAGGCAGATTCTTTACAACTGAACAATCAGGAAAGCCCCACTGGCCCAGAGAGCATTGCAAACCATCAAAGAACGCATGTCCAGCTTTGACACCCCTGGCTAGTTAGGGTGGCTGGGTGGAAAGGTGGCATGAGGGAACCAAAACTGACTTGGCCCGCTGCCAGCACCTTGCTGCCACTTGAGCCTAGTGGTGGTAGCCCAGTGCCTTGGGCCCATCCTCCTAAGGGTCCAAGCACTTTTTGTTGTGGGAATTGGGAGGGGGCCAAAGACATGGCTCAGTTTGGTTCTTGTGGCCAACTTCAGCTCGTGGTGGACCATGGAGGCAGAGCTGGGCCCACACTGTGTTGGGCTGGGGCTGCAGGTAGGACTAGCTCCACTGAGTCAGGCCTGATGCCAAGTTCATTACATGTGTCATTCACTCAACAAATGTTTACTGAGCGTGTTTGAGACCCTGCTTTAGGTGCTGGCAGTATAGCAGTTAGCCCCACTGAATCAGAGACAGGAGAGAGGGCCTACTGCTGTGCGTGTTACAGAAGAAGAACCAGACCTTAATGGGTTAAGTGATTTGCCCAAAGTCACGACAAAGCTGAGATTGGAAACCAGGCCTGACTTGTGCCAGAGACGCCCTCCTCCTGCCCTTGATGTTCACAATTGCAGCCTACGTGCTCATTGAGCTAGGACCAGCAGGGCGAGGGGATGGGCAGACGACGCTTGGCTAGCCTTGTGCCCTGGGCTGTTGGCTGATGCTGGAGAGTGGGTACAACAGCTAAATAGTGAGCTCCTAGTTGTTCTGCAGGGAAGATGAGGTGCTTGGAGTGGTCCCCAGAGGCTGTGTGTAGAGGTGGTCAGGTAGAGATTCAGGTGTGCAGAGGGACTAGAGGGTGTACCTTGTGTTTCCAGGGTGCAGTGACCCAAGGAAACACTTCCTCTCTGGCTATGTGAACTGGGATGGGGCTCTGCTGAGATTAGGTTCAACTGAGATGAGGCTCACTGTGAGCCTCAGCTTCCGCATCTGTAAAGTGGACACAGTAATTGTCCCCTCCAGCCGCAGTGAGTACAATCCTCAGGGCTTGGTGGCTGGTGCACAGTAGGGCAGCTGGGGGGCTAGGGCAGAACTGGAAGTAGGCAGGGTCTCCCCCAGGGCTCTCTGCTCAGCCCCAGGAAATGGGTAGGGGGTAGGGAGGAGGAGGAGCAGATGTGCCCGCGTCTCACAAGAGCAGCCGCATTTAGCCACTGAGTTGGGATTGAAATATTCCTGAGGGAGAAGAACCCTGAGGCTTCAGGGCGGCAACAGCTCGTCAGTGGGGAGCGGGGAAGGGATGTTGTCACCATCTGCCTCGTGTCTGTCTGCGACTAAAATAATACTGGGGTGAGACTCGCCGCAGGCACGGGCCCAGCCACAAGGTTCCCCGGAAGAGGGAGGGGCCAGGGGGTGCTGCAAGGCTGGTGGGGGGATCAGTCTCATGAGTGCAGGGCCACAGGACCCCAGACCTGCCTGGGGTCTGCTCCAGAGGGGAGCCAAGTGTGTGCTGAGATCTCAGTAAAGCAGGGGCAACAACAGAAACAAAAGCAAGAGGGACAGACAAATTGCCTGATTCAGCTTCCATGAGCGATCCAGAATACTGAAACCAGAAAACGTAGCAAGAAGCTATTTTAATTTCAGCCAATGTATAAGTTTCGAGTCTATGGTTTACTGTGGTTTTTATTTTGAATCAAATATGGAGGATGCTCCATAATCTGTTCATAGCTCAGGGCTCTGGGGATAGAGCACCTACCTTTCTCACTGGGCACAGCAGTCACGTCCCAACTGCCTCTAGGGGTTGGTACCCCGGGACGTGGGCAGACACCCCTTCAGATGGGGACCTGGCTGGGAGCCTGATGCTTGGCCTCTGGGTAGTGAAGCAATCATTCTCGGTCTTCTGCTGTGCGTCTCGCCAGACACGAGCTGTTGGGTATTTTTGTTTTTGCAGAGAAAACAGACCCATGACCTCAGCAGTTTATTTTAACTGCAGAAGCACCCTAACTGCTGGTTTATATGTGCTGACACGGTGCAGCGCTGTCCGTTCAGCAGGCAACACGTGAGCACCTACTGTGTGCAGGCCATGAGCATCGCAGGCTGGACCTGCTCGCAGCATACAAGGCCAGCCACCTGGGTGCCAGGGAGGGTGCTGGGGAGGTCAGTGAGGGGTGCTGGATATGGCAGGAGACCATGGCTGTTGTCTTGAAGGAGGTGGCAGATGCACTCAGCCTTGAAGAGGAGACACGGAAGACATTTGGCATCAGCAAGGGAGAGCGGAGAGGATGCCCCAGGCAGTGGGAACTGTGCGTACACAGACCACGACTTTGTGGCTGCCTCTTTTTGGGAAATGTGTCTGCATCACATCTAAGCTGAGAAGCAGAGCCCTTCCAGTAGTCCAGACCTTGTGTTTACTGCTTTACATGTGTTTTCCTGGTCATTCCTTACCAAGCCCCCAAGAGTTGGTACACTTAATGTCCATCTTACAGATGAGGAAACTGAAGCTCAGAGATGTCTAGTAACTTGTCCTGTGTGCTACCCCGGCACAATGCCCTCATTTGGGAGGCAGCAGTTAAGCACCTACTATGCGCAGGCCTTGTGCCAGGGGGCCTCCTGGAATCAGACCCAGCAGCACACTCCAGAGTTTTGTTCTCAGATGGCTGCGGTCTCTCAACTCTATCTGGGCACAGTGACCATAGGAACCTCTTTTCAGCATGTGTGCGTGTGCGCACATGGGAGAGAGATGTAGGTGCCTGCATGCAGGAGCCTTGGGAACCCCACTCTACAGTCGAGCAAATTTGTCTGAGCCTCAGCTTCCTTATCTGTATAATGGGACTATAGGACCTATGCACAGGCTTCTAGTAAGGATTAAAAGTGAAAGCAGGTATGAGAAGCCCTCTGTAAATTCAGTGAGTCCCCAGTCAGGGCTGATTCTCCTCATCTTCCCAGAACAATCCAGTCAGCAAGCTTTCCCTGCAGCTGACAGCACCCCTGGCCACTGCATCAGCCACCACCCTGAGTCAGAGTCCTAATTATTCAGGACTCTCACTCCAGGCCTCTGTGGCTACTCTTCCCCTCCTCTGCAAGCCTGGCTGTCAGCACCCACTCTGAGCCTCTGTTGGGGCTCTGCTGACCTCGGTTCCCCCAAACTTCAGTCTGTTCAGGTGGGGCAGTGAGTGTGATAGGGTGAGTGTGTGTGTCAGAGAGTGACCGGAAGTGTGTGAGAGCGCAAGAGTGTGTGACAGTGTGTACAAGCATATGAATGTGGGAGGGTTACAGAGTGTTTGAAGTGTGAGTGTAAAAGTGTATGTGACCGTGGCAGTGTGAGTGTGTGTGGACACGTGAGGGTGAGGACGAGTTTTTGTGTGAATGTATGTAAGTTTGAGGATGGATGTGTGAGTGTTTGTATTTGTGTGTGAGTGTATGTGCAGGGAAGCCAGGCTCAAGAGTACATGATGACCTGGAGTCAGATTCCAGCCTGGAGAAGGAGGGGTCGGCTCACCTCTATTTCCAGGGTCTCTTCATAACTGCATGCCAAGGGGAGAGATGGGAAGAGGCAAATGTTTGGGAAGGGTATGTAGTGATTAGATCATGGACAGGACCTGAATCCCATGCTCTATGGGGGTTTTAGCCCACTGCCAGACTGTTCCTGGTCTGCCTCATTTCCCGACAAACCAAGACCCTCAGAGGAAAGCAATTCCCTCTCATTGGTCATCTTCCTCTCCCTGAACCGGGGTGAGCTGAGAACTGAAGTGGCTGTGACTGGGGGACTGTTCTCTTGCATCTGTAGCTAGGTGGCAGCCCCCAGAGGTCTTAAGGGGGAGCTGTGGAGAGGGCAGGAATCTATTGGTACTCTTGCTGGAGGGCCTCCACCCATGGACTGGAAGGACATAGCAGACCTCCCTCTGCTTGACCCCCACCCCAACCTGCATGCTGGTCCTGCCTGGAGCCTCACTGTCAAATGTGCACAAATTTGGAGTACTGGGGTGGCTGTGGGGATAGGATTTAGGAACTGGGAGCCTGCAGTGTATGGAGGTTGGGGATGGACTATGTGAGAGAGGCCTTTAGTATGGGAGAAGTCTGTGTACCAGTGTGAGGCTATGGGTGACTGAATATACGTTTGTATCTGTGAATTTTTCTATGTGTATGAGCAATGTATGTGTGATTGTGCTTGTGTTTATCTGCAAGTTTGTGTGTGAGTATCTGTGTGATTGGATGAGCTTGTACAATCTATATTGGAGCGTGTGTCTGTAGAAGTATCTGTTTGCATGAGGGGGTGAGAGATGACTGACAGGGAGGGAGTAGATGGGGGGCCACCCTAAGTTCCATGGCTTCAGTCTTCCTTAGGCCTTGCTTGGCATGGCCTGAATCTGAGTCCATTGCCTGGCTTTGTGGCAGAATCTCACAGCCCCATAGCAGGGGGAGCTATAGGTTGGGGTGGCAAAGTAGGGTGAGAGACTTGATTTTTGGGGGGGACAGAGCCAGAGCTCCTGGAACCTGATGCCTTGGGTCCAAGTCCCTGTTCCTCCACTCACTTGAGTGAGCTGAATGAGTCGCTTCTCTCTCTGAGCCTCAGTTTCCTCATCAGAACAGTGGGGATTCTGATGGTCATGAGACCTTGTGGTACAGGACCTGCACATTAAGTGTTACCCACTAAATATCCTGAGACTGGGTTTTCCTCCAGACACTGGGAAGTTGGCCAGTTGAAGGCCTGGACACTGGCTTGGACAGAGGCTGGGGAGATGGTACCTTTCCCCCTTTTCTGGGCCCAAAAGACCTGATTTGTCCCTACTGTACCTCTCCCACCAACGGATACGTGTGCACATACATGTGGAGGGTGCAGAGGGGTATAAGTCTGCTGGTCATCCTGTCCATCCCCCTCCATTCTAGGAGGGCTAGTCCCCAGATCAGTGAGCATTTTCCATTCTGCTCCTCCTTCCCATGGTCAGAAGCAGGAATGGAGCAAGTCCTGCCCATTTCCTCTCTGGCCTCACTTTCTCCCTCTGTTAGAGCCAGGGGGGTGGGAGGCCTGAGTGTCCCTGTTGCTAGGTCCTCATAGCTGGCTAGCTCCCCCAGTGCCCCACACCCACTAGCCTGCAGAGCTGTGGCCCAGGCAGCTGTCCGGCTGAGCGGGTTAGCAACACAAGACAGATGGCGAGGGATTATCTCAGCTTCTCAGAGTGCAATGGTGGCAGCGGTTGGGGGGAGGGGGAGGGCCTCTTACACCCTCCCCATGTGTGTAACCACACACACAAGTACACATGCAGTTCCCCACTCCTGCCCCAGACCCAGCCCAGCCTCCTGATATTTATGAGGTAGGCAGGAAGGCAGGAGGAGGGAGGAGATTCTGAGAACTGGTGAGAACCGTGGGACTTGGCAATCTTGCTTCTGTCCTCCTGGACTCCTGGACCACAGGCTGAACCAGCTGGGCTTCTGAGAAGGCCCTCCCAGGCTCCTCTTGGACTGTGCCTCTGCTTCTAGGGTTTCTCTGCAGCTGCCCCCACTGGGAATGGTGTGTTCAGAACATGGACTTAAAGAAAAGCCTGAGGCTCAGAAATGTGTGAGCTCTGCCCAAAGTCACACAGCAAGTTTGGCGCATCAGCAGGCTGAGCCCTGGGGCTTGGCAAGTGGTGGAGGGCACCAGACTATGAGGTTCCTGAGTCTTCTGCAAACAAAATGTGGTTGCCTCAGCGATGCCGCTGCCCAAAATCTCACAGGGATGTGTGTATGACCTGTCCTGGGAGAAGCTACATGCACACAGGGACTCAGGCACACCCTCTTTCACATAGACTTCAGCCTGCTTGCAGGCTGTTTGGAGTTGAATGACAGAGCTATGTCTCCAGGGTGTGTCACTGGGAAGGAATTGGGATGAGTTTAGAGCCCCACTAGAGTGAATTCTCCCACTTGTCCCCTAATTTGCCACAGGCGGACGGTAGAGAGCACTTCAGCCAGAGACTCAGCATTAGTCCCCCAGCCTCGCCTTTGGACACCCTTCCCTCCCCCCAGGCCTGAGTCATCAGTGCTGGGCCTCAGGGAGGGGTGTGGGCCAGGAAGTTGGGCCAGATTTGCAAATAACATCCCCAGGGGACCCTTTTCCCAGCATGGGGAGGAGGGAGGGGGCAGGCCAAGGTGGAGACCTCGCCTCAAGACAGAAACTTGGTCTCTACTCATAGCTACCAAAGTCCAGACCTCTCCTCCCTCCCCTACAGTGACTCAGGGCCTGCTGGACCCAGAGATGTGGACTAGAGGCAGTGCTAGGCTGTGCAGGTGGCCTGGTTCATCTCTGCACGGAGCAAACCCACTCCTCTAAGCCCCTGAGGCTTCAGCTCCTCACTGTGCTCCTAGGGGTCATGTTTGGCTGTCTAGGACCCAAGATCAGGTTGACTGGAGAGTCAGTTGGGAAGCCAGTTGGGCCTACACTTGAAGCTGTATGATTTGCTGGCTTGAACAACTTGGAGATACCACCCACACTGTTCCATTCATTCTGTGCACCACAAGCTCCTCACTTGCAAGCCACATTAGCCCCTCTGTCTCCAGTCTGAAATGACCTGACTACACTTCTGGCTCTTTGGGGCAGGGTCCTGGCCAGTCTCTCTGTGACACTTTGGGCTCAAGTTCCTCGTCCGCATCCTCTATCCCGAGGTTTGGGTGAGCCCATATTTAAGGTACCCATGTCCCCTCAGAGTTGGGCCTGGGGAGGTCCTACTTTAACTTCAGGGGTCTGAGTTTTTCTCCTAAGTGAGACTTTTCTCGTTCTTTCCTTAAGGTTTCAAAGAAACATTCTAAAGAGGCACCGTGAGAGCCAATCAGAGAGCCTATGTAAATAAGGTCTCCCTGATTGGCTGTCTCCTTCACGCCCTTTACGAAACTTCAACTTCATCAACTCAGCGAAGATTTTTCCCTTTGGCCTCCGGCGCCCTGGAGGAGGCGGGGCTGAGGGTCGCCAGGGCCATTCCCCTGCTGTAGGGTGCCTGACCCACCGAGTCGGGCCACTTTGGGTCAGGCAGGGGCGAGTGCGCCGGACCCTGGAGGTTTATTCTGGCTCAGAATCCCGGCAGGGGCGGCCGGGGGAGTATGCCCCCTCCTCTTCTTTGTAGGACAGCTGCAGAGAGGGCTGCAGGCCGCGGGTATCGAGCTTGGCTGGCCCGGATCGATAACTGCCCACTGGACTGATGCGCCGGGGAGTCGGCTCGACAGGGGCTCCGCGGCAGAGTGATGGCCGTGCAGCTTCCCCCCTCCCAACCCGCACCCCGCACCCCGCCTTCCCAGGCACTCCCCGGGAAACCGAGGCGGGGGAGTGGTGTTGGGATCGAGGGCGTGGCGTGGAGCAGGCGACAATCTCTCGTTCTGGGCTGCTGCCCTCGTTGTGGGGGCGGGGGTAGCCAGGGGCCGCACCCTGCTCCCCAACCTACGCTTGTCCCGACCCCCAACTATTGCCCGCAGGTCGAGGCTGTCCCTGCCTGTATCTCGCCTCCTGGTCCTATCCTTCGCCTTCCTCCCACTCTTCTTTGTGTGCCTCCTGCCTGGCTCTGAGGGCCCTCCCTCACTTGTCTCCGTGGTGTCTATCTCTACATAAGCGTCTCCATCTCTTTCTCTGCCTGTCTCTCTCTAGCTGCCCCTCAGTCTCTGCTTAGGCCTCTCCTCGCCTCTTGCTCATTTTCACTTCCTCTCTTTGTCTGGCTCTCTTTTCTCTCCCTCCCTTCAGGCCCCCCCCCAACCCGCACACCTCACAGCCCTGTTTACGACATCCCCAGGGCTGGCAGGTGGGCGGGGCTGCAGCAGAGAGGGGGTGAGTGCGGGAGACGCAGCCTCCCCCCCAGCTGTTAACCTTCACGCTTCAGGCCTCTGCGGATGGCAGAGGAGAGGGAAAGCCCAGCTGCCAGCTTGGCGGAGGTGACCAGGCGGAGACCGGGGGCTGCCCCTCCTTTCGGGTTTGTCTCTGGGGAGATCTGGGGCCAGAAGGAATGTGACGGAGGGCGCCTCCGGCCGAGAGAGGCTATTAGCCCCCCAAAGCTTTTGCTGGCCAGGCGGGTACCCAAAGGGGGCTCTGAGCGGCGCCGACTCTGCCCGCGGCCGGGCCGGACGTGGGGGCCGGCGTGAGAATCCCGCCCATCTGTGAGCCGGCCTCACGCCGTCAGACCCAATTTATCTCGCCGCCAAAGTTTCACAGCCATCTGCTCGAGTGGAACGGCTTCCAGCGCTGGCCCCACCGGGCCCCCCAGCCAGCGCGGGGATGTTTTCCAATACGGCAGTATCGCAGCCCCCCCACCCCAAAGCAAGGAGGGAGTGTGGTGGTGGGGAGGCGGCAGAGCGCGGTGCGTGGGGCTGGCAGGCAGCCCTCTCCCGCGAGCGAGCCGACCCTGAATTTTAAGCGATTGATCAGGAAGCGCAGGCCGTTCCCATCACTTAGAGCAGCCAAATGCGACGACGCAGGGATTTCAAGGGGCCTTTGCGGAGGCAGTAATGAGGTCACCGTCACCGCGCCAGCAGGCGGGCAAGAGGGGGCGAAGGCCTGCGGGTACACGTGTGTGTGCACACGTCCGTGTGCAACCACACCTGTGTCCACGTGATCCCCGGGGCCCCAGCGCTGACTAGGAGAACTCGGCATTTGGGTATGAGCTGATCACTGTTCCCCGACCCCCATCCCCCACCCCCAGCTCTGTCTTCGTCACCTCTCTAGAACTCAGCCCCTGTCCCAACAATGATCACCTTAGCTTCAGCACAGGAACCCCAGGCTTCCTCCGCACCCCTCCATGTGCCTAAAATACAAATGTTTGGGCACCCTGCCCATTGCACTTCTGAACAAGCCTGCAAGGACACATGTACCCTGGGCCTGGGTGATAACACAGGTGGGCACATTCGATTACTCACTTGACCTCAGTGTTCATGCATCCTACACTCCCACCCCACCACACACAACCCCACCACAAACATGCACCCAGAAGCTCCTCCGTTCTCAGCCCAGCACCAAGGATCAGAGAGCCAAAGATGCCCTCCACACCCCCTTCGCCAGGAAGCAGACACATGTGCACACCGCTTCCCGACGACTCTGAGCTTGGCGCTGTGTCCGAGGGGTGGGCGCCTCCACTGCCCTTCAGGCAGCGTGGGTGCAGACCTCAAAGAGAACAAAGGCCGATCGGATGCAGGGAGGGGGGCGCTGAGCCCCTGGCCTCATCCTCCTTGGCAATGCTAGTCTGTCTCGGCTCCACGGCCACCGCATCGAGCGGCTCTGATTGCCGAGTAAATCACAGCGATGATCTGAATAATTATCATCTCCTGAAAAGCGAAAAAAAAAAAAAAAGAGGGAATAAATAAACAGAGGAGAGAGCAGCCACCTGATTTCTCGCAGCCCTGGGCTGGGGGGAATACGTTGGGGTGGGTGTCAGTGGTCTCCTGAAGATCCTAAGGCCTTCTTTTGGATGCAATGCAGGTGGGGGTGGGGCAGGCCTCGGGGCAGAAAATCCTTCCAAAGAGGGTATAATGATGATCTGACCCCCTTTCTTCATTCATCTCCCCAGGTTAAGTCATGCCAGTTCCCATACCCATTCCACCGCAGCAGGCCTGTGTCTGCCTCTCACATAATCAAGCCCACCTGTCCTGTAGAACTCCCTCCTGTCTTCAGTCCCATTTCCTTGTTCAAGCCCAGATGCAGTCTGCTTTCCGCTCCAGCTTTGACTGACTCTCCCACCTCTGAAGGATGAACCCCAGGCTACTTCCTCTGGGAAGTTCTTCCCTGTTGTCCAGCCTTCCAGGATCCTCCCCTCCCAAAGGTCCAGTGTCTGATTCTACATAGCCTAACTTATTTGGGGATGTTCACCTGGTCTCAGCTGGATGGAGAGATTTGGTGGGAACAAAATAATGATTATTACAATAATAGCAGCTCTTAACCCATCCTGAGCATCACTGACATACAGGCCTCATGCTAAAACATCCTTTCACATGGATCCTCCCCAGAATCCTGTGTGGGAAGTAACAGTCCAGTTTTACTAATGGGGAAACTGAAGCTTAGCAAAAGTGAAGCTTGGCTCTGGCCTTTCGTCCAGGATTAAAATGCTCATCATCTTCTGGATCCTTTCTGGAGTCATCCCTCCCTACCCCATCCTACAGGTTGGAGGAGCTGCTGTTTCTCTCCAAGTCTCAGCCCATTCCTGCTCTTTCCACCTCCCCCACCTTCATTTTCCTATCCTCAGGAGGGGTGCCATCCACACTTTTTGACCCTCAGCCCCCTAAAGGGCATGACCCTTCCCCACAGCCCCAGCATCAAAGGAGGGGCAGCTCAGTCCCTTGCTTCTGCTGCCTGAAATGGTTCCAGATGTGGGGCCTGCACGAGCCTGCTCAAGACTAGGGTGATGTGTAGCATATGGTGAATTTCCTCCTGGAGGCTGCCCTGAGGGAGACCCATCTACCTTCCACTCCTGGCACCTGGTCAGTAAATGGGAGCAGAGTATGGTTCATGGAGGGGGTCTCCCTGGAGGCTGAGGGAGGAGGACACCTTATAGAGCCTGGTTGTCCAGGAAGATTCTACATACCTGTCTCGGAGCAACTAAGCCCGTGCGCCACAACTACTGAGCTCTCTGGAGACCGGTTGTCTAGGGCAGGAGAGAAGCCGAACCCATTGTGGGTTTGCATTCTACCCTCCATGGAGGGGAGGCTATTGGCTCTGGGGTCTAGGTTCTCCAGGCCAGGGAGGCCCAGGACTTAGCATTTCAGATCCTCTTGCCACTTCCATAGAGAAATTCTACTGTGGATGAGGCAAACTGAGTTGGGGTCCCAAACTGAGTCCTGGGTAATGGTACTTGTGAAGAGCTCTCCCATGGGGGTTCTGATTCAGGGCTTCAAGTGTTCCTGGGGTCATGGGTGGACCTCAAAGATTTTGTCTGTGGCTTGGGTTAAAAAGGGACAAGTGGTTTTGGTCTAGAGACACATGGAGGTAGTCCCGCCTGGGGATGTGGAGGAAGATAAGCTTGGGTCAGCCTGGCTCTGGGAAACCTTCACTCTCTTCTCATCAGGCCAAAGCCTGGAACAATCATAAACATTCACACCCGAGTACATATGGGCAAGAAGACATTCACACTAACATCTACACACAGGGGGACACACAGCACCTTTCAGTACAAATGTACATACAGACACACTCCATGACAAACACACAGGATATGCAAGCATGTTGCACACGCAAGAATCCCCAGGCCCCTGTGCTTACCCCCACACACATGCATATGGAGAGCAGACAGGTACATACAGACACATGCACAAAGACACACAAGCGTGTTTGCACAGCGATGCACAGGCACACACACAGGCACACACCAGATCACTTGCCCCCACCCCCCGCAGGGAGCTGGCTGCCCGCCAAGTGCAGTGCTTTCTGCTGGGTGTGCACAACCTTTCACAGGCTCTAATTGAGTCGAGGGTGATTTATAACTCGGCAGCGCCCCTGCCTGAGTGGGCTGCCCCCTCCTATTGCAGCCCTGTCCAGAGCCTTCCCCCACTTCTGCCCCAGCGTCTTCACAGTGGGGTCACACACACAGGTCCCTAAGATGGAGAAGAAAGGACCTTTCCCTCCTTGCCACCAGCTCCTCTCTTCATTCTTGCCTTTCTCAGGGGCCAGACTTTCAGTACTGAGAGTTTTTGCCTCAACCCACTCACCAGCAGCAAACCCAGCACTGCACAGTTCAGCCCCCCAGAGACTAGTCACAGCCTTTCTAACCTGCCCTGCCTAGGGACAGACAGGACTTGGACTGCACATCTCGTGTGCCTCCTTTCTCTGCAGCGAGAAAACTGAATTTAGACATGAGAAGGGACTTTCTCAGTGTGTTCGGGCTGGGGGGTGGGTTCTGGTCAACACAGACTGGGAGAACCTGGGTTTCTGGTGGTGGGAGAAGGGGAGGTCACTGGGAATCTTGTTTCCTGCCCCTCCACCCTTTGGGGTAACTGAGCTGACTGTGACCCTCCTTCCCAGCTGTCCCCATGGCCTATGTGCCTGGGTCTGTGATTAATCGGGTTAATTAGGCTGGAGGTTTGGCTAATAAAGTCCCCTTGTCCACGTAAAACAGAGCTGCAGTGAGGGCCTTTGTCCTGGTGTGTGTGCGGGGAGCATGCACCCTGACCCCTCACCTCTGATCCCAACATGGACTAACAGCCTCAGCCATGGTCTATGAGCTCAGCCTGAGAGCAATTTCATCCTCCCAGTGGCCTCCTGTGTTAGATGCTGATGCTGTTAAACCATTGGACAGTGAAGGCAACCCAGGTTCAAAGAGGCCAAGTCATTGACCAAGTTATGTCAATGGTTGGTTCATGGTGGGAGCTGGCATTTGAAACCAGATAGCAGAGCTAAGCAGGCCTAACCCAGACTCTGACCTCACCACAGAGTCCCACCAGGCCCCCAGATCCTCTGGTGCTCAGGGTGCTGTGTTTTTTTTTTTTTTGGAGCAGGAGAGGCTCCTTGGAGGGGCTAGCCCTTTCCATTCCCAGGACTGGGCTTAAAGCGTGAGGGACTCAGATAAGAGGGATCTTCCTGGCAGAAGGTGTGTGTGTGTGTGTTGGAGAGAGGCCCTGGAGTGTCTGGGCTGCCCCTAAGGGAGTCCACATGGTAATGGCAACCAACATTTAGTACCTGCTTATTGCCTATTGACTCACATAATCCCCCAGGAGAGAAGTTGAACCCGATTTCAGATATAAAAACAACGGATACTCTGACCTTTTAAAACCCATTTGCCCCAGCTTCATGGACTCAAAGCAGCTGCACCCCCAGGCCTTCCCCCACTGCCATGTTCTTTGGCCTCCGTGGCCCAGTGGCCCCACTTCATCTCTGCTGTGGCCCTGGCCCTCCAGAATTTGCTTGAATGCACTTGAGCCCATGTGAGTGAGGGTGTCAAGTGGGTGGCCTTGAGGGCATGGGGTGTGTCTCAGAGACTGCTGAGGTGTGGATCTGTGTGTGGATGCATGTGTCAGTGTGTGTGCTTTTGTGACCCAAGTCTGTTTATGTGTGGGGGTATCCCTGGGAGTTGGTGTGGGTTTGTCTATAGATCTCAGTATGTATTAATTTACCTGTCTCTCTGCATGGCCTGTGTGGTGTGTTTGTTAGTATCTGTGTTTTCTTCGCATTTGTCTCAGTGTGTGTGTGTGTCTTTCCTGGCTTCTGGGTGTGTCTCTAGGTGAGCATTTCTTTATGCCCTGCTGCGCGCGCCCGCGTGTGTGTGTGTGTGTGTGCGTGCGTGCGTGTGCGCGCCCGCGCGCTCCCATGTAGCCCTGTGTCTCTTTCTCCAAGTGACTTTAGGTGTGAGTGTGTGTGTGATGGTGTGTCCATTTGCGTGTCAGGGTCTGTGTGTGTGTGACTATGGGTGAGGCTGTCTGGAGTGTATCCGCGTGCCTGTGAGACGCCGTGTTGTGCGTGTCACTGAATGGTGCTGTCTGTAACCCTGTTTCAGGGCTGCGACTACGGTGGGCACCACATTTCTCAGTAATCAGGAAAATTCTTTCCGTGTAGCCTTTTTTCAAAAATCGCAATTAATGCAAAAACGGCACGGTGGAAAAATACAAAAATAGTAAAGGCAAGATGAGGTTGTGTTCGCGTCTGCGTGACTGTGTGTGTCTCCCCTCCCGCGCCGCCAGGTGAGCCCACCCCCTCCAGTCACGCTGCGCTGGGCGAGCCGCGGTAATTTCAGAGTCGGCGGCGGCTTTGTGTGCACCGGCCGCTGTCTTGGGGGCGGGGATGGAAGGGAGGGTTATTTCTCCCCCCTCTTCCTTTTTATTGGGTCATTAACAACGGCCCGGACTGCCGCTGCGCCCCCGCCCCCCTCCTCTTTCATGTCTGCCGCGCCTCCCGCCATTATCTCCCTCCGCCGCGCGGCGTAATTCGATGCCAATCAGGTTTGGGGCGCTGAGGCAGCCGGATCAAAGACGGGGCTGCGGCGCTGGAGAGAGTTGGGTGGGGGAACCGGCTTGTGTCCCCCGCAAGCCCCGAGGTCGGGGCACCCACTGTGGGTCTGGCGCAAGTGCCCAGGGTCAGACTGGGAAGCCCCGCCGGACCCGGGAGGGGCGTTCAGGAAACCACTTGCGGGCGACGACGTGGTCCGCGGCCCCGGGGCCCCTCGTGAGCTAGCGCTCAGAGGTGGTTCCTAGAGCAGGGTGGGGGTTGGGGGGTGCTGGCCTTTAGGCGGAGCCTTGAAAGATTTTGGTAACAAAAGTGGGGCTGGCTGAGAGAAGGCGTTCTAGGTAGAGGGACTGAAGCTGGGAGGCAGGGATCAGCGCGTTCAGGGAACAGAGAAGAAGCTGCAGATTGTTCTCAATGGGTGTTTGTGCGGTATTCCGCGGCACGGAGCAGTGGAGGGTTCTTGGGGGGAACAGAGTCTCAGCTGGCCTTCAGGACAATTTATCTGATGATGTCCTCTGCCTGCTGGAAGCCCTGCTGACTCAGTTTCCTCCTCTGGGAACTGGGGACCCTATCAGCTCCCTCAGCCTCCTCCACAAGACTTTAGTAAGAGAGTGAACATTGATAAAACAAGCAAAGACAGCACAGGTGACATTTATTGAGCCCTTACTCTTTCCCAGGCTAGGTCCCTGTCTTGTTTCATCCTCACAACAGCCTTACACGGTTGAAACTCATTTTATAGATGAGCAAATAGAGGCACAGAGAGGTAAAGTGATCTGCCCAAGAATCCACAGCTGGGGTCGGCTGTGGTTGGGGTTTAAACCAGGCTTCTAGACCCAGAGCGCACAGAAAGGGGCTCCTCCCCTGGGAGAGTTCCTGCCCCAGCTCTCTCTCAGGCCACCTGGGCCTTGGGGAAGGATGGGGTAAAGGTTGGAAGCTCCTTGAGTGGGGTGGTGATTCAATAGAGCAGGCTGAGTGGGGAGTGGGACCAGTATCATCCTCCCCAGACTCACAGCCTCCTCTGTTGCTTTCAACACTTGGCCTTAGATACCTCAAGGCTACCTCCACCCAGTCTGCTTCTGTAAAATGGGGTTAACATGTTTCTTTGGCTTGTCTCTGAGGAGTCAGTGAGTGAATGCAGCCAAGGGTATTTTGAAAGTAAGATGTAATAGAAATGGTAGTTTTTATTATTTTTGCCATCAGCCAAATACTGGTGGAGGCAGGGTGGAGTTGTCGGCAGGACAGTCCCAGCAGGGGATGAAAAGCCCCCTTCTCCCCAGAGGAAATGCCAGAGTTTAGTCCCAGTGATTCTGAGGCGAGCTGTTCCCTACCCCCGCTCCTGAGAAGGAGAGAAATAGATTTTCTCTCCCAGATAGTGCTGGGTCTTCACAACTCTAAATATCTCAGGCCAGAGAATGTTCTGAGCAAACCACGGTATACATAACACATGTTTCTGTCCTCAACTACAAACAGGCGTCTGGACCTTGAGGGCGCCAGCCTGCAAGGGTCCCCGCCTCGGTTCTCTACCCCTAACCCTCAGGTCTGGGTTCTAGTAAGCACTGGTTGGGGAGACTGGGGGGTAGAGGCCCCTGAGCCCTTGGCGCCTTCCAGATGGTTTCCTGAGTACCTCCTGGGCTGAGTCTGTGCTGGCACTGAGGAGACAGGTACACAGAGGGCCCATCCTGGTGGGGGTGGCCAGTGAGAGCACAGTCCTGCACAAGGGGCTCTGTGCTCACATGGGCCAGGCTCCTAGTGGGCCTGGGGGACACCCTCTGTGCTTGGAGGGACAAATAATTTGGATTGAGAAGAATGAAGTTTACCAGATGAGGGCTGGGGGCAGGAAGCACACTTCAGAAACATGCAAAGCCTGGAGGCCTGAAAGAGTAGTGCACAGTGAATGTTTCTGGAGATGGGGAGGATGAGTGGGGTGCTGGACTGGAGAGGGCTGCTGGACTCGGGAAGGGGGGAACCTGAAGGAAGAGAGGGTGCTAGGGGCCCAGGGCAGCAGTGCAGTGGCAAGTCACGTACTGCAGCCTTTTCATCTGTACTATGGGTACAAGACAACCCCCCTCACCCAGCCACAGCCAGGCCGGCCTGGATGGAAGGCAAACAGAGGAGGGAAGGCACTTGTGCTTTCACAGCCCCTTCTACTCAGGGAACTAAGTCATGGGCAGAAGCTGCGGTGAGGAGGCAGGGATGTGGGGTTCTGTGCCCACTGTTCTCCATGCGCAGGGAGACAGCTCCTGAGCCCCTCCTCCCAGATCCAGTGGCCATGGTTTGCAGCCGCAGGTGATGTGAGCCTGTGGTTCTGGCAGTGGCTGCCGCTGGGGAAATGGGATCTTGGTTCTAGCTTTCAGCTCAGGAAACCTGCTCTCCGCTGGGGGGCTCTGTAGGGCTCGACCTCAGGCCTGACCAGGTTCTCTTTTGCCATCTGTTGGTTCTACATCTCTTTCTTTCCCACAGAGGGTCTGTTGCCACCCTCCATCCTCCATCCCTCCCCGGGAGTCCCTGCCTGACCCTAGCTGGGTGCCCATGTGCCTGACCCTAGCTGGGTGCCCATGTGCTTTGGGGAAGAGGGTGCCTGCGCCGCACACCGCAGGTCCCAGCCGCCTCTGGACGCTGAAAAATCCAATTTTCTTCCTAATTGCCACCGCCCGCGCTCTCTCTCCCCTCACAGCCTACTTCAGCTCCGCGGCGCCGCATTCCCCCCACGCTGCCCCTACTCCTGCCTCCCGGTGCCCACCCCACGGTGGACGCTGCCCCCCCTCGCGGTCACCCATGTCGGGACGCACCATATATCATGTCTGGAGTCGGGAGGGGCTCGGGGAACGGACAGCCCCCGCCCTGGGCTCCCTGACGAAATCGTCCTTTTCTGCGGTGGATGACAGGTTGTGGGAACAACAGCTTGAATTACGGAAAGAAGTTTCCCCACTGAGTTAATCTGCAGTGGCTGGAGGTGACCTTCTGGAGACGGCGATTAATCACGGGCCGTGGCGGGCGCCGCGCCACGCCGGGCCCTTTGGGGGAATACTAATTCCACTACAAGATAAATCATAATTTGACAATAATCATCTGCCCTAATCACTCCAATTCTTCCGTTTAATTATTTGTATACACCGTGTTTCTTCATTGAGGACCCTGTGTGCCCATGGGTGGGGAAGAGATGGCCACCTGGGCACAGACCCCAGTCTGGGCCCTTCAGCCTCTGGGTGCTGTGGGTGTGCCTGGGGAGGCCTGACTTAGAACTGCTTGGCGGTACACTGGGGCTTAGAGTCTTGAGATGGCAAGACTGGGGAAACAGAGAGGCCAGGCCTGGCCCAAGGTTCCACATCAAGGATAGGGTGAGTCAGGCTAAAAGACTTAAGCCTGTGATGGTCAGTCCCAGGGGGCACCCACTGCACCACTTTGCTGAAGAACTGGTCTGGAGAGCTTCCCCTCCACTGTCCAGTGACCTCTTCCCCCTAGTCTCCTGGGTGCCCGGCCCACTCCCCATCTGCTGGCATGCACAGGGTTGCTGGCTGCTTCCACTCTCCTCACCTGAGCCCTGGGCCTGGCTATCCACTCAGGACATGAGGATCAGGGCTTGTGGGCCTCTGAGCAGACATGGCCTGCCCTGCCTACCAGGTGCTGTGTGACTGCTGGCAGATGACAAGACCTCTCCGAGCCTGTTGCCTTTACCTATACATTGGGTGAGGCGCCCTCCCTTCCAGGGTGGTAGAGACCTGGTCTGGAGCCAGATACAGGGTGCTCACAGATAGATACCTCCCACTGCTACTTCTTGCTCTGCAAGGCCCAACTAGTAGGGTGCTGCGTTTTCTACCTTTACCCTCCCCCAAATCTGGCCTCTGGTGCCCCAGAGCTCAGCCCCTAATGGGGCTGCTAGGAGAGTTCCGGGGGTTTGGCTCCTCCCCCGGTCGTGTCTCCCTTGGAGGAACTGGCTAGGCTGTGCCAGTGCTGTTCCCTGAAGTGGGAATCAAAATGATGCAGGGTCTTTCTTCTTCCAGCCCAGTTTCTGGCACCCCATGGTGGGGGGTAGTGGTAAAGAAGGGGTCCAGTGGGGGTTGTTGGACCCAGCAAGGCCCCCCAGATGAGCCTTGTATGGGAACCTTGGTGTGCCTTTGTGGCAAGTGAGAGGATGGATGCCTTCCCTAAACAACAGCCAACCGCATAGGTGAATACTGATGGGGCTACGGCTCTAGAGAATGATATAGCAATGAACATGAAAATGAAGATAACAACAGTGAATGTTCATTCCCAATAGTGGCCTGCCTGGGGAATCTCCTGGTCCCAAGGATGACCTATAGTAGGCTGATGGTAGAAACACAGTGCCTATCCTCAGGCTGGCCTAGGCTCAGGGAAGAGATTTGGTTCCTTTGCTCAGATCTGAGAGAGAAGGAAGCTGGGGAAAATACAAACCACAGTATTACTTGCCTAGCATTTGTGGAGCTCCTGCCATGTGCCGGGCCCCCTGCTTAATACTCTGCCTTTTTCACATCTCTGAGTCCTCATGATCTTGAGTGAGGTATGATGTCAGCCCATTTTATAGATGGGGAAAGTAAATCACAAGGAGGCCCAGTCACTTGCTCTGTGTCACCAAACTTGTGAGTTGGTATATGAACTCAGCCTCCACCTTTATTTCCTTCTGTCTCCCAGAATTCTTGACAAAACCACTTCATCAGTGTTGTGGAATTTCTGGTCAGATCTGGGGAAAGCTGAGTCAGTCTCTCCACGTCTAATGGCCTCAGTCTTCCCACTTATGAAAAGGGGTCTGGGGCAGTTGTGAGAATGGAGGTGTGAAAGGGCAGCTGGTCATGTTTCCCTACTTGTAAGTCTCTTATGGGGTCTGAATTCCCTCCCTTCGGCTGTAGTTTCCCTTCCCTCATCTGTGGACAGAGGGCTCCCTTCTGGGTCTTGGCTAGACCTGAGCTCTTGCACTGCAGCTTCTCAGTGACCCCGGCCCAGAGGAGGAGATACACTGGGACTGGCCATGTCTGCAGTCTAGTGGCCATTCCCTGACAGCCCCTGGGAAGAGCAGCCATGGCTTGTGACCTGTGGGGCCTGATGCTGGCTCTGTGAGATATGTTTTGTTGAGGCACCCTCTCTAAACATCCTGCGGTCCTCACTCTATCCATCTTACCTTTTGGGGCCAGTATTTCCACACATCAGGAGGGGCTCTTGAGGGTGGCCTTGCAGGAGTCCCCCAACTGTAAAGACCCAAGGTGGGGGTCATTTTGTCTTTCTGAGCCTCAGTATCCTTATCTGCAGACTAGAGGTAATAATAATAAGCACTTAATAATTGTTATCTATTGTTAGTATAAGGATCAGACTGCATGATGAGATCACAGGAGAGTTGGCCACTTGTCACCCTCTCCTGGCCTGACCCCTGAGTTACCTATTTGGAGTGTTCAAGAGGGGAGGGGCAACCGCCTGCAGGCAGCGCCGGAGTCAGAAAAGCCAGGCTGCGGGGGTCAGGCCCCTCCCACCTGAGCTGCCGCTCTTCCAGGGAGGCAGGCGGGCGGGGTAGGGGGGGCGCGCGGGAGTCTGGCTGGGAGGTGGTGGAGCGGTGGCGGGAGAGAGGCGAGCAAAGGTTGGGAGAGATGGCCTGGGGGGAGAGCGGCTGAGTCGCTGGGGAGGGAAGGAGGGAGGCCGTCGCGCTATAAATACCTCCCAGGTAACAGGACCTGTAAATGAAGGGAGGGAATTAGTCACATTCCGCGGCGCCTCGGAGAGAGGACAGGGAGCAATGACCTGAATCCATGGAAGGGAAAAAATTAGGCTAACCTTGGTAGGGGGTGGATAGGGCTGGATACTGTGCCTTGTCGGAGAGGTGCCCCCGACGAAATCTGCCGGACTGGCCACGGAGTACCAGCCGAGGAGGAGGGGTAGCTTGTCTGCTCTGTGCCCCGGTGTGTGGGGGGCTCTTTTCTTTTCAAGGATTCCCTGGCTTCTCTCAGAAACTCAAACGCATTCCTCTGGGAAGTCCTTCCAGAGCTCTAGCCCTGGTCTCTCATGCCACTCTGAAACATGTTCTCACTTGCTGCCCTCCTGAAGCGCTCGCTTTCCCTGAAGCCTCCACATTATCATGCATTTCGCTCTGCGGGGTCACTCCCCGGATTCATGCAGAAGAATCTGCGTGGGAAGGCAAGAAGGGGGTGTCCTGCTTCCTAACTGGACCCCACTGCCAGGGGGCTGGATCCTTGTCCTTTGTGGGGTGAGGAGCATAGCCTGCTCCCCAGTCTTCCAGCTTCACCCCACTCTGGACCAGGCTCCCCCACCCATGGTTGCCAGAGCAACAGTCAGTGACCCGCCCTCCCTTGCTCAGACCTTCCTCCTCCTCTAGGAATGGAGTCCAGGCCCCTCAGCCTGGCATACCCAAGCCTCTAAGATCGGCCTCCCAGCAGCTTTCTAACCACATGCTCGCCCCTTGCTCTCCCTCCCACCCAGCCTGCCACTCTAAATTCACCAGGTGTTTGCTCTGGTTGTCATTTTGGCCAAAGATGCCTCCTCTTGCTCTGCCTGGTAGATCCGCGTTTTCTCCAGGGCCTCCTAGTCTAAAATTCTCCCTGCCACCTCCGCAGTTGAGTGGGGAAACACTCTATGTCGTGGAAACATTTCTGGCAGGGGTCCTGAGGGGAAGTGGTTAGGATCCATACTATATGGCCTTGGGTGAATAAATAAGTTCTCGTGCCTCGGTTTTCTTATCTTTAAAAAAGGTTCTCACAGTGCTTTCCAAGGGTCCTACAGTCTGGGTGAGGTGCTGCGTGAGGAGGGCTTAGCGCAGTCAGCGGGTGGCTGTTGTTGGGGTTACAGTATCGATCGCGTGTTTCTGTGTCTGCTTCCTCTGTGGGCTGTGAGATGGGGAGGGAGGGGTGGCGGCGCTGCGTCCCCGTGTGACTCGTCGCAGCAGCCGCAGTGGCCATCTCGCGCCTGGCACTGAGACGGTCGGCAAATGTTTGCTGAATTAATGAGTAGGGGCTGCAGGGCGGGCTTGGGCTGCAGTTCCGCCTGGGCTGCTGCAGCTGGGGCGCCTGGGTACATGTGTGAGCCGTGGGAGGACGAGTGAGGGGTATCTGTGGGTGGGGGATTCGTATCCGTGTCCCAGGGGTCTGGCGGCGCCGTGGGCAGCCTGGCGCGCCCGATCCCTGGGGTCCCCGCCGAGCGCCTGCCTGGCTGCGGGACCCCGTTGCCAGGAGCAGTCAGGATGCGGCAGCGTCTCCATGGCAACGCGGCATCTCGAGCCGCGCGCCGCCCTCCCCCGGCGCCCCGCAGTGGGCAGGAGGCCGAGCCTGGCAGCCCCTCCCGGCCCAGCAGCCAGCAAGCTGGGCCAGGAGGCCGAAGCCTGGTGGGAGGGATTGGGGAGGGGGTTCCTTATTTTTCTAGAGATGAGGGGCTGACCTGCCTTTACTTCCCTCTCCATCTGGGGGAGGTAGACAACAGCAGGGTTCTGTCCTGCGTCCATGTGCAGTATTCCCTCACCTCCCCTACTCTAGCCAGGAAGTCAGGAACAGGTTCTGGTCAGAATAGGAGACACTCATGGGCCAAGGGACATCTCTGATTGAAGTCCATGCTGTGAAAATGGTACAATGATCCAGGCTCTAGAGGCTGTTTAAAGGGAGCACTGAGATACTGCTGGGGAGGTGCCATCCTGTCCAGGGTATGAGCACAAGCCCAGTACTTCCAGTACACCCAGTGTCCACCAGTATCGCCAGTTCTCACCAGCAATGCACATATCCCCAGTACCAGGAAGAAACAAACTCAGTGCTTCCCACTGTGGGCTCAGGTCCCACCCAGTGTCTTTGGCACTCACCTGGTATCTTCCCAGGGTGAGTATTTCCTGGGATCCTGGCAGTAAATCCTTCCAGTGTTTCCAGGTACCCACTTGACACCTCCAGTTGATATCCATTAGCCCCCTATGTTTACTTAGTATTTTCAAATATCTATTCAGGCCCCCCCCGCCCCCATTTCTACCCAGTAACTATGTGGTGCCTTCCTTTCAGTTTAGTCTTGGTGTCCCCCTCAATATCTCCCAGGGACGACCAGGTACGACTAGGCAGTATCCTCCAGGTACCTGCCTAGTGGCCCCTAGTGCCCTCCTCGTATCCAGCCAGTACCCTACAATCAGTACCTTAACAGTACTCCTATTCACCCAGTGCTAAGCACCACAACCCAGTAAACTCCCACTGTGCACCACTGTCTGCTGCTGCTAAATCTCCCTTTCCTCCTTATCTGCACCTCCTCCCCACTCTATCCCCGCAGCCAAACTCCGCCAGGCTGAAGTGCTATCGGTGGCCAGGAGGGGGCGCGCGATTGGTCAGCCAAAGACCGAAGCGCGAGGCGCGGCCCAGGTGGAGGTCGAGAGGCTGCATCCCAGGCCTTTGTCTTCCGAGCCTCAGTCTGCGCCCAGGATGGGGCTGCATTTCAACGAATTCTTCCGGGAGTGACCGCACCCCTACGCTTATCCTATGTTAGCTGGGTCCGCCACCGCCGCCGTCGTGCTTATGGCTCTCGGAGGGGGCGCGTGCCCTCTGGTGGCCATGGCGCAGCACTGCTCCCTGGGCTGCTGCACGGGGACAAGGCGGTGCGTTCCTTCCAATATTTTAAGTTTATTGGGTCTGTCCGGGTGCTGGCACGCGGAGGGTTGGTGGTTGGAGGGTTGGGGTTGTTGTCAATCCAGGCGCCTTTCTGGTGGCAAGGCAGAGGGACTGGAGCCTGGGATAAGGGAGAGCATTGGCTAGGGAGCTTGGGACTGGTGGTGGGAAGGGAAGTACGGAATTGGCTAAGAAATGCATCTCTACTCAAGGGTTCAGCAGTTTGGGTTTTTATCCAGGGTGCACTGCCTGCAGAAGGATTGGGGAGTGGGTGGGCCCGGGGTAGGGTGGTAGGGTGAGGCAGCTTTATTCCAGGCCTGGCAGCTACTGCCCACCTGCCAGCCCTCAGTCCCCTGCCCCCCAGTCTTTGGCAGAACCGGGTTGCCCTTTCCTTCTCCCATTTTGTGAGGTTTTCTCTCTGCTGTCTATTGGGGAAATAGACGGAGTTATAGCAGGTAGGACCCAAGTTAGATTCCTACAGTCTGTCCTTGATTTGGGTGACCTTGGTCTGTAGGACCATCTGGGATCAGATCTGTCATCTTGTATTCTACTCTGGTCTGGCATCAGGACAGCGCTCAGCTAGCTACCGCTCATCTGGTGTGGGAAATGGCACCCTACTCCAGTATTCTTGCTGGGGAAATCCCATGGACAGAGGAACCTGGCGGGCTCCATGGGGTCACAAAAAGTCAGACATGACTGAACACACGCGCACACACAGGGCAGAATAAGGAAGGTTTCCCAGTGGAGGAGTTATATAGACTGGGTGCTGAAGGATGTAAAGAGCTCCCATCAGCGCTGTTGCTAGAACCCTATAGACACACTGGAAGGGAAGGAAGTTGCTGAGAAGCACAGTGCCAACCTCATTAAAAAAAAAAAAAAAAAATCTTGTATCTTCCAATGGAGGCTTCCCAGGTGGCCATTGGTAAAGAATCCGCCTGCCAAGTAGGAGATGCGGGTTCGATTCCCTGGGTCAGAAAGATTCCCTGGAGGAGGAAATGACAGTGCACTCCAGCATTCTTGCCTGAGAAATCCCGTGGACAGAGGCCGCCTGGCGGGCTACAGTCTGTGGGGTCACAAAGAGTCAGACACGCAAAGCATGCATACACACAGCCTCTGCTCAATGGATTAGTGAGTGAGTTCCCTTAGATTTATAGGTCCCTAGAGATGCCTTCTCCATCTTCTTCCTCCTTGTGTGGATGGGGAGACTGAGGCACCCAGCAGGTAAAGAATTATTCCAGAATCACCAAGAATGGATGGGTGGGAGGGCGGGTCCCAAGATGGCAGAGGAACAGGATGGGGAGACCATGTTCCCCCCCACAAATCCATGGAAAGATCATCTGCATGTGGAGCAATTTCTGTAGGAATGAAGGAGTGGGTGGCTGAGCAGTGAAGTGATGGAGACCACTGGTCTAGTCTGGGTTTGGACTCAGTATTGAGACTTTCTGAAGGTGCTTGGGCAAGTCATTTCTTTCTTCCTAAGCCTCAGTTTCCTCACTTATAAAATGAAGATTTAAAACCTCTGTCTACTTCCCAGAATAGTTATAAGGATTAAATAGGATGAGGATGAGGTTGGGGAGATAATGATCAGAGGTGCTGTCAGCTGAGCGCTTTCTTTGAGCCAAGTGAGATCCTAGAGGTTGATCCCTAGAGGTTGATCCCTAGAGGTTGACTGAGGCTCTGGGCCTTCCTGAGGAGGAGCTTGGTAATGAGCAACGCACAGGCAGCTTCAGGCCTCCAGGATGCGCTCCAGGGCTCCTCTGGCTGTGCTCTGGCTGGAGGCAGAGGGAGGGACAAGAAGACCTTGGGCTGTCCCCCATGCAGAGCTCCCATGTTCCCTAGGCCTGGATCAGATTTCCGGCCCCCGGGGAGGGCAGAGGGGGCTAGCTGATGGAGGAAGCATGTGTCCTGGCCTGGGCAGCTGGACCTAGAGGCCTTGCCCTGGGTCCTGGGGCCTTTCCTGCAAAGGGAATATCCTAGAGCAGGAAGGAAGGAAGTGGGGAGGGGGAGGAAGGCGGGGTGGGGGGGCGGGGGGAGGGAGAGAAAGGCTGGGACAGGCCCCAGCTGGGAGTGAGTTTTCTCTGGGGCTGGTTGAGAAAAGACATCTGGACTGGCCTGGCTGAGAGGCCGTGGGTCTGGTCACCCTGGCTGGGGCCTGGATGTGGGTGAGGAGGTGGCGGGGCAGGGGGAGGCCAGAGAAGAGGATGAGTCCCACGCTCTGTCTCCTCATCGGTGTCACAGGTATGAGAACACCCTCTTCCTGGGCAGGATGAGGAGTAAAGCATGAAGTCTAAAAAATGCAAAGTGCCACAGGGGCCTGACGTCACACCTGTTTGGTCCTTCCTGCCTGGCCTGGCAGCCTGACCTATGAGACTGCATAGACCACAGGCTTCATTCAATAACCATTATGAAGCACCTAGTGTCTGAGGAGCACAAGGCCTGTGATGGGCCAGGGGAGGTGCCTGACTCAGGCCAGGAGGCGAGGGAAGGCTTCTTAGCAGAGGTGATGTTCATGCCAAGACTCAAAGGATGAGTGTGAGTTTGCCAGAAAAGGGGCCTGGTGGTGAAGAAGAGTACTAAGTGGAGGGAAAGAAGAGCAGGTCTTGAGCCCAGGGTTCAGGGCGAGCAGTGCTGTGGCGGCAACAGAATGCGTGGCCAGGAGCCGAGGGAGGAGGGGGGGTGGGGTCTTGGGGCTCAGCAGTAGCGCTGTGGATTTTACCCTGAGGGTACTGGGGAGCCACAGAAGGTTATAGGCAAGGGTGGCACAGTCAGAGTGGAATAAGGCCCAGTGGAGGGCACTCAGGGCGCCCAACCCTGTGCCCTGGTCTCTCACAGGCCCTCAGAGCAGCCAGGCTGGAGCCTCAGAGCCCCTGAGTAACTCCTCAGATTTTCCAACCCCATTTCTTTGTCAGGGCTTCTTCCCCACATGGAAATTATTTCCTTGGAGAAGCTGACACCCTCCCCTGACCATGAAGACGCAGCACGGGGAGGCAGAGCAGCCCTCAGTCCCCTTTCCTTTCCGGGCCTCCTCATCAGTGAGCCAACAGGAGAAAGGGTTGGTAGAATGTGTGCGAACTGAGCGAAAGAAAGACAGTTGACGTAGTTTGTGCAGTGTTCCTGCCCCTCAGGTAAGAATAAAATACACGTGCATGCACAAGCTACAAAATGCAAACTGTGTGATTCTACACCTGAGTGAAATGTCCTTATATTTGCATTTAAAACTGGCCTTGCACAAGGTAAAGGTGAATGGTAAAAGTCATGCTAGTCATTAAAATTTTTAATTTTTCTTTACTTAGAATGACATTAAATAGCCAATAAAAATGATCATAACAAGTTGAAAGACCACACAGGAAAGGAAAAAGCTTTATGTATATTAATATTAGGCACTTTCTCCTTCCTTTCTGGACAAGGAAGGGGCTCTGCATTTCCATTTTTTGATGGGTCCTGCTCTGGGTGAAAGACCCCCTCCACGTCTGATTTAGGGTGGGAGCTATGAGGTGGGGACCCGGGGCTGCCTCAGCCCTGGCAGTCCTCCTGTGGTGCAGTCAATGTGCTGAGTGAGGCTCTTAATTCCCGGAACCCAGGGGTGCAGGCAGGAGATGGAGCTGCCTCCTTTTCCATCATGTCCTTCCCAGCTGGGGAAGACTTAGCCCTTCCTGGGGGTCCTGCTGTCTCCCAGTCAAGGGTTTGGGACAGAGCATTGGAGGAGGCCAGCCCCTCAGGCCTGAAGATGATGCTGTCCTTGGCCTGGGAGGACCTCTTCACTGATTATCATGCAACCATCCAGTCTACAAGCCCCAGAGGACTCCTGGCTCCTTCCCTCTAAGACAGGGCTCCCCAAGGTCTGGACCTGCAGAGGGACCTCGGAGGCAGGCTGTTGTGAAGCTGTAGGGGGCTTCTGTCTCCCCTCTTCCAGTGCCACCCCAACTGGGTGAACAAGACAGGTGGGTTCTTTCTCCTTGGCTTGCTTTTGAGGGGCAGTCAAGGGAAGAGGGGAAGCCCTGTGGCAGGAATCAGCCAGCAACCTGGCTCCTACAGAGGCAGTGGAGGGTGGGAGTGCAGTGGGGTGTGGAGGAGGAGCCTCCTCAGACTAGGCCTCTGAGGGCAGGTTGTCTGGGGTACTTAAGACTCCCTTGCCACTGTTTGCCTCCTGTTCTAGTCTCACCAACTCGCCCAAGCTCTCTGACCCTACTTCCTCCTTGATATCTCAGGATAATGACTGCACTTGCCCCAAGGACTGCTGTGAACATTCTCTGAGCTAATGCACAAAGAACATTTAGTGTGGAGCTTGGCATTTAGAAGCCACCACTCATAGAAGCTCATGTGTTGTGGAAAAGGAGGTTGGTGACTTGGTGAGACCTCCCTCCTCTGCCACCAAGAATGCCCTCCATCCCCTTTCCCTTGTGGGCCCGCCTCCTTTCCCCTTTCCCCTGCCTCCCCTCCTCCTCTCCCTGCTGTTCCTTTAGCATACCAGGCTCCTGCTCACCCCAGGGCCTTGGCACTTGCCGCTCCCTCTCTCTGCAGCTCTGGTCTCTCAGATGCTTGGAGACTGACTCTCATTTCTTGGGTCCCACATAAATGTCCCGTCCTCCGGATGGTGTGCCTGACTGTGCTAGCTGCTGTCTTCCTGGTGAAGCCGCTCTTACATTTCACTTGATAGGTGATAATTTTGTTTACTTGGTTATTCAGCATCTTTCTTCCTCCCTCTGCCAGGTGGTGAGCCTCAGGTAGGTGGGCGCCTCGTCTCTCATGTTCCCCAGGTCCTCAGTGACTGGCAGCACATAACAGACGCGCTGCAAAGATGGAGCCCTGCTTCCCTGGAGTTCATATTTTAGTGAGTAAGGTGGGATTAAGCAAGAAAATGTTTTGATACATATTTTTATTTATTATTTTTCATGGTGGTAAGATATATATATATATATATATATATGTAATGTTTGTAACCATTTTTAAGTACACAGTTTAGTGACATTGAGTCTTTTCACATTGTTGTGTAACCATCACCACCATCTATCTCCATCTATCTATCTCCAGAACTCTTTTTGTTCTTCAAAACTGAAACTCTGTATCCATTAAACAACTCCCCATTCCTTGCACCCTCTCCAGCCCTGGCAACCACCGCTTTCCTTTTTGTCCCCAAGAATTTGCCTACGCTATGTAGCTCAGATAAGTGGAATCATGCACTATTTGTCTTCTTGTGACTGGGTTAGTTTGCTTAGCATAATGTCCTCAAGATTTATCCATTTTGTAGCATGTATCAGAATCCCCTCTGTTCTTATGGCTGAATAATACTCCATTGCATGTATATATTGCCCGTTAATGGTTCTGTGAACATGGGTGTACACATATCTTTCCAAGACCCTGCTTTCAATTCTTTTGTGTATGAGGTGGAATGATAGGATCATATGTTACTTCTATTTTTAACTTTTTGAGCAGCAGCAGTAGCATTTTATTTATCACCTCAGTGGCTGCACCCTTTTACATTCCCATTAACAGTGCAAAAGGGTTCCAAATTTCTCTGCATCTTCACCAACACTTGTTATATTCTGCTTAAATTTTTTAGTAGTCATCCTAATGAGTGTGAGGTGATATCTCACTGTGGCTTTGACTTGCATTTCTCTAATGATTAGGGTACACATTATGAAAGAATGTTTGGAGAGAATGGAGGGTAGGGAGCCTTTTAGCTCTGGTAGTCTGGATGAAGGTGGTATTTCAACTGAGGCAGGAGGGAAGGAGGCAGCCAGTGGAGGATCTGGGGGGAAAATATTTTGGGGAGAGAAAACAGTAAGTGAATGGGCTTGACGTGTGAGTGAGTGCTGTATGTTTTTTCCTGGAGAAATAGTGAGTAATGGGCAGGCAGATGGAGGTGGGAGATGTGGTCTGAGGGGTAGACTAGGTTACCCAGGACTTTTAGGCCAGGGAAAGGAGTTTGTATTCGCAATTTACAGCAAGCATTGGTTTCCTTAGATTGTGGGCAGGAGAGGGGCCAAGGGGAAACACAGAGGGCAGAGGGGTGGATGGATGGAAAAGGGGGCTGATTGGACGGTGATGTCATTGTGTGTGAGTGGGACAGTGTGTGCACAGGGCTGGTGTGTGCCTGTGTGTGTGTGTGTGTGCATGTGGCAGCCTGTGCCATGTGGGTGTTTACGTGCACGTATGTATGTGTGTGTGTGTGTGTGTGTACATCTCCAGAGGCCCTGAATCATTACTGATCTTCTTTCTCAAGAAGGTGCTGTGTTCCCTTACTTCCTGCCCACAATGACTGCCCCAGTCAGCAGAGCGCAGTGTTGCTTCCTGGACTCCTCCCACCGGCCTGGAACCAGCAAGAAGGATCCAGAGCCATACCTAGGGGTCGAGGCTGGCCTCGGTGTATGACGATTAGGCTTTGAAGGTTGAGAGATAAGAGGCTTGTCTGCCTGAGACCAGCAAGGTGGCAAGAGACTCCGGGCCGTATACTGGGTTAGCCAGGAAGGCTGCTGCAGTACCGAGAATGGCCACACGAGGGAAGCCGAGGACGCGGAGCGGAGACGAGGAGGCGACGGGAGTGAGGCGTGGCCCTGGAATGGTGTGTGCTGAGGGTACAGAGACGCGCGCAGGGCTGGGGAGAACCTCCGCGGGGCTCTGTGGCTTGTTTCTGCTTCCAAGTGACTGTGTGAGTAATTAAAGGCAGCCATGAGCTCCTCGCCATGCCAGTGGCTTTCATTTCATCCTCAGCAACAAACTCTCAGGCCCAGAGAAGTGAGCCACTTGCCCAAGGTCACTGAGACCAGGCCAGCCTGACCTCGCAGCCAATGCTCTAACCACTGTGTACCCTGAATACGTCCATCTGTAGATGAGTGCTGGTTTGTTGATGTCTCTTGGCCTTACCTGACCCCAGCATTCCCTGTCTCAGTGAGCACACTCCCTCTTAGTCAGGGCCTGGACAGCCTGGGGAGGGAGACTTGGACTTGAGGGCCCTCCTAGAGGCATCTGGGGAGGAGGGGTTCAGGGGCCCTGGGATGAGCTCAGGTGTATGCCCCCATCACCATGGGAAAAACAATGTATAATAACATCAGTTCCCTTTCTGACCTTTTCCTTGGCTGAGGGCTGGGGGAACAGTGGGGATGGGAGGCGGTAATGAGAGGCTGAGCCCCTAGCCTGCCTCTGAAGCCCCTATCCCCTTGGTTGAATCTCACCCAAGCATCAGGCTCAAGTCCCAAGGGCTGTAGGCTGGCAAACAACCAGGGTCTTCAAGAAAACCTGCCAGTGACCTCTCCCTGCATGTAAGTGTGTGACTGAAGCCGTTTGGCCATTCTTGGAAAAAAAAATATAACTGAGACCATTGAATAGAGGGGCAGACTGAGGCCCAGAGAAAAACAGGGAGTCACTGAGGGTCATGCAGTAAGGCAGCAGCTGAGGCCCTGTGTGTTTTTATCTGGAAAGGGCTAGAGGACCCAGACAGGGGAACCAGTAAGATATATACACTCCAAGTGGAGATTGAGGGCCCAGAATGACAGTGATCTGGCCTCCTCCTCCAGAAAGTCCTCCCCGACCATCGCCTCTGCCACCAGTGTGAGAAATGGCCTCAGAGCTCTCCTGACACTTTGTTTGGACAGGGAAGCTAAAAACGCCCTCTGAGTTGCTTTAATGGATCTCAGAGTCCCTTAGTCCATTCTCTTAGCCAGCCTAGAAATATCTCTAGCTCTCCTGACAGGTGCCCATCTTGCTTGCACACCTCATGTGACGGGAAGCTCACTGCCTTAAAAGGCAGCCTGTCCCATTGTAGGATAGCTCCTTCTACTGAATCCAAACTGGCCTTATTGTGCTATCTCCTGGTTGGAACTAGCTCACCCTGTGGAGCATGGAACAGGTGCCCAACTGGCAGCAGAGAGTTCTGTGTCCTCCCACCCCTATGCCAGCCTTCTCTCCAGCTTAGGTGGTCCTGCCTCCCCATAAAGACTTTCCAGCCCTTCACCTGAGCAGCTCTCCACTGGGTTACTCTGGGTGGAAGTGGCTCCTTCTGTGGCGACTACTTCTTTCTCAATTCACAAGAAAATATGTGTTTGTTATAGGGAAATTAGAAAATACACAAAAAGAAAAACACCCTCAATCCTGTCACCCAGAGACAACCCCTTTTAGCTCCTTAGGAATTTCCTTCTGGACTGATGCCAGTCCATGTGTTAATGAAGTTGGAGGTCAAAGCTGGTGGTAGGAGGCCTTTTAGGGCAAAAACGCAGGTTTGTTCAACTTAACACCGTGATGGGTCGTTTGATTGTGAAGACAGTTCTGCTCTGGAAGATTGAGGGAAGGAATGAAGAGAAGGAAAAGATCCTGATAATAAAGAAAGAAGAATTTCCAGTTTCTAGGGGCCATGCTTGAGATGTAGGAAAGTGTTTCTGGAGCTCTGTCCCCAGTCACTGTTTGCTCCATCACCTTCCTCCTCTCCGAGTCTGAGGCAGGCAGCATGGGAGCGGGGCAAACCAGGGTTCCACTGGCAACAGCCCCCTTTAAAGTGGGGGAGGGAATGAAGGCTGCAATCGTGAACCCCTGGGGAAAGCCTCCCACAAGATCCAGTCATGCGTGAACACTCCCTTTGCCCAAGTCAGGTTGTGAGTCCAGCAGGTGGCGCTGCAGTGTGACAGAATAAGGGAATGGCAAACCACTTTAGTATTCTTGCCTTGAGAACCCCATGAACAGTATGAAAAGGCAAAATGATGGGATACTGAAAGAGGAACTCCCCAGGTCAGTACCCAATATGCTACTGGAGATCAGTGGAGAAATAACTCTAGAAAGAATGAAGGGATGGAGCCAAAGCAAAAACAATACCCAGCTGTGGATGTGACTGGTGATAGAAGCAAGGTCCGATGCTGTAAGGAGCAATATTGCAGAGGAACCTGGAATGTCAGGTCCATGAATCAAGGTAAATTGGAAGTGGTCAAACAAGAGATGGCAAGGGTGAACGTTGACATTCTAGGAATCAGCGAACTAAAATGGACTGGAATGGGTGAATTTAACTCAGATGACCATTATATCTACTACTGCAGGCAGGAATCCCTCAGAAGAAATGGAGTAGCCATCATGGTCAACAAAAGGGTCTGAAATGCAGTACTTGGATACAATCTCAAAAATGACAGAGTGATCTCTATTCGTCTCCAAGGTAAACCATTCAGTATCACCATTATCCAAGTCTATGCCCCAACCAGTAACGCTGAAGAAGCTGAAGTTGAACGGTTCTATGAAGACCTACAAGACCTTGTAGAACTAACACCTAAAAAGATGTCCTTTTCATTATAGGGGACTGGAATGCTAAAACAGGAAGTCAAGAAACACCTGGAGTAACAGGCAAATTTGGCCTTGGACTGCAGAATGAAGCAGGGCAAAGACTAATAGAGTTTTGCCAAGAAAATGCACTGGTCATAGCAAATACCCTCTTCCAACAACACAAGAGAAGACTCTACACATGGATATCACCAGATGGTCAACACTGAAATCAGATTGATTATATTCTTTGCAGCCAAAGATGGAGAAGCTCTATACAGTCAACAAAAACAAGACCAGGAGCTGACTGTGGCTCAGATCATGAACTCCTTATTGCCAAATTCAGACTTAAATTGAAGAAAGTAGGGAAA
>SJYX01024303.1:0-86281 GCA_006410675.1 Oreotragus oreotragus | reverse complement strand
AATGCTCAAACTACCACACAGTTGCACTCATCTCACATGCTAGTCAAGTAATGCTCAAAATTCTCCAAGCCAGGCTTCAGTAGTACATGAACCATGAACTTTCAGATGTTCAAGCTGGATTTAGAAAAGGCAGAGGAACCAGAGACCAAATTGCCAACATCCATTCGATCATCGAAAAAGCAAGAGATCCAGAAAAACATCTATTTCTGCTTTATTGACTATGCCAAAGCCTTAGACTGTGTGGATCACAGTAAACTGTGGAAAATTCTGAAAGAGATGGGAATACCAGACCACCTGACCTGCCTCCTGAGAAATCTGTCTGCAGGTCAGGAAGCAACAGTTAGAAATGGACATGGAACAACAGACTGGTTCCAAATCAGAAAGCAGTATGTCAAGGCTATATGTTGTTACCCTGCTTATTTAAGTTTTATGCAGAGTACATCATGAGAAATGCAGGGCTAGCTGAAGCACAAACAAATCAAGATTGCCAGGGGAAATATCAATAACCTCAGATATGCAGATGGTACCACCCTTATGGCAGAAAGAAAAGAAGAACTAAAGAGCCTCTTGATGAAAGTGAAAAAGGGTGCAGAAAGAAAAGAAGAACTAAAGAGCCTCTTGATGAAAGTGAAAGAGGAGAGTGAAAAAATTGGCTTAAAACTCAACATTCAAAAAACTAAGATCAGGTCATCTGGTCCCATCGTTTCATGGCAAATAGATAGGGAAACAGTGGAAACAGTGACAGACTTTATTGGGCTCCAGAATCACTGCAGATGGTGACTGCAGCCATGAAATTAAAAGACACTCCTTGGAAGAAAAGCTATGACCAACCTAGACAGCATATTAAAAAGCAGAGACTACTTTGCCAACAAAGTTCCGTCTTGTCAAAGCTATGGTTTTCCCAGTAATCATGTATGGATGTGAGAGCTGGACTATAAAGAAAGCTGAGAGCCAAAGACTTGATGCTTTTGAACCGTGGTGTTGGAGAAGACTTTTGAGAGTCCCTTGGACTGCAAGGAGATCCAACCCGCCCATCATAATGGAAGTCAGTCCTGAATATTCATTGGAAGGACTAATGTTGAAGCTGAAACTCCAATACTTTGGCCACCTGATGCAAAGAACTGACTCATTGAAAAAACCCTCATGCTAGGAAAGATTGAAGGCAGGTGGAGAAGGGGACAACAGAGGATGAGATGTTTGGAAGGTATCACTGACTCAATGGACATGAGTTTGAGTAAACTCCAGGAGTTTGTGATGGACAGGGAGTCCTGTCATGTTGCAGTCCATGGGGTCGAGGAGAGTTGAACATGACTGAGAGAATGAACTGAGCTGACTGAGTTTACCTGAAGGATGGATTATAAGTGCTATATCCTAAACGGTGAGAGTAATACTGAAGCAACAAATAACAAGTAGATGCAGGAAATTTCAGCTGTAGATTTAGGCTGTGAGAGAAGAAGAAAGTTTCTGCTAGTTTTAGTTCTATGTCCGAGAAGGAAACACAACCTCATTTAGCATCTACCACATTGATAGATTCTCAAAGCTAGTTAAGATTGGCAATGAACATAGTCGCTTAGCTTGCAGTTTTAAAATATAGTACACACCCATACCCTGTGGCATTATGCCTCCACTGTCACTCTTGACAGTTAAACTATCCCACTTTCTTCACATGGCTCTAGATCATCCTGCAGGACGCACCTCCTCCAGAGGTCAGTGTCCCGGCTATTTGCTCCCAAAAGGGCCTGTGCATACCTATCTTATAAAATTGCTGTTTGTGGTTCTTTTTCACATTTTGACTATAGCTTTCTAGGGGAATGACAATAACTTAGTCACTTTTGTATTCTTAGCATCTAACATGGTAACATGTATGGATGTGAGAGTTGGACTGTGAAGAAGGCTGAGCACCGCAGAATTGATGCTTTTGAACTGTGGTGTTGGAGAAGACTCTTGAGNGCTATGGTTTTTCCAGTGGTCATGTATGGATGTGAGAGTTGGACTGTGAAGAAGTCTGAGCACCGAAGAATTGATGCGTTTGAACTGTGGTGCTGGAGAAGACTCTTGGGAGTCCCTTGGACTGCAAGGAGATCCAACCAGTCCATTCTGAAGGAGATCAACCCTGGGATTTCTTTGGAAGGAATGATGCTAAAGCTGAAACTCCAGCACTTTGGCCACCTCATGTGAAGAGTTGACTCATTGGAAAAGACTCTGATGCTCGGAGGGATTGGGGGCAGAAGGAGAAGGGGATGACAGAGGATGAGATGGCTGGATGGCATCACTGACTCGATGGACATGAGTCTGAGTGACCTCCGGGAGTTGGTGATGGACAGGGAGGCCTGGCGTGCTGCGGTTCATGGGGTCGCAGACTGAACTGAACTGAACTGAACAAGTGGTAGGGCAGGGGAGATAGGACCGTGCTTGCAGGAGGCAAGACGCAGATGGAAATGGAGAATTTCCTGAAAATAGGGAAACAGAGCCGACTGTGATGAGAAATTAAAACTCCCCAAGGACTCCAGGGATTGGGATGATACGTGGAGTATCCTGTGTTATGGGCTGGAACCTTAGTGAGGGGTTCGGGGAAGGGTAACCCCAGAGAACTGCTTTTCCTTCTCAACTAGTATGTGGGTAGAGAGCATGCCTTTCCACTTCACCAGATGTTTGTGATGCCCCATTTTCACTGCTGTACAATACTCCAGTGCTTAAAGATGCCATGAATTCTCTAACCCCTGCCCTGTTTTAGGATATTTAGGACTTTTTGCCACCATAATTAACGCTGCAGTGAACAATCTTGTAGCTACATCTTTGCCCCCATCCATCTTTATTTTTTGAAGATAAATTCCCAGCAGTGGAGCTACTAGGTTGAAGAGCAGGAACACCTTTCAGGCTTTGGATGCCACTGCTGCTGCTCTCTAGTCACTAAGTCGTGTCCAACTCTGGGGCACCATGGGGTGTGGCCTGCGGGCTTCTCTGTCCGTGCGATTTCCCAGGCAAGAATACTGGAGTGGGTTCCCATTTCCTTCTCTAGGGGATCTTCCCGACCCAGGGATTGAACCTGAGTCTCCTGCACTGCAAGTGGATTCTTTACCACTGAGCCACCTGAGAAACAGTTTGATGCGTGTTGACAAATTGGGTTCCAGAAGGTGGCAGCGCTTTTGGCTCCTAGTGGGTAACAGCCTTGTGAATACGTCCGTTTCCCCAGACTTTGACCATCAGTTGTCTTTTAACCCCAAATTTTATTATTCAGATTTTAAACATACAGAATAGTTGAAAATTTTGTTACAGCAGACAGCCGTATAACCAGCACTCAGATCTGACAATGGACATTATACTATATTTGGTCTCTCATCATTTATGCACCTCTCCTCCCTCCATTAGTTCATCTGCATTTTGGGGGCATATTTCAGAGTACGTTGCAGGTGCCAGTGCATTTCACCCTCCAAGCTTCAACATGCAGGTCACCAGCTAGAGACCAATATTTGTGTGTGGTTCTCTGCTTCCTTGAGATGAAGCATGGACAGTGAAGCGCACTAATCCTAAGTGTCTCGTTGGCTGAGTTTTGGCAGATGCACAGACCTATACGCCCCGACTCTTATCCAGACATCGAGTATTCCCATCCCTCCAGAACGTTTCCTAGCCCAGTTCTGCCCATTCTGGACCTTCTTAACAGTGGAATCATACGGCTTATTAATTCACCATGTTGTGGAGAGTCGTCCATGTTATTGCATCTAGCGATAGTTTGTTCTTTTTGTTGCTGAGTAGAATTCCACTGTATGGCTATATAGCAATGGGTTAATCCATTTGCCTCTTGATGGACATCTGGGCTGTTTCCAGTTTGAGGCCGTTATAAATAAAGCTGCTATTCTTTGCCCAGAATGAAGCAAGGCAAAGGCTAACAGAGTTTTGCCATGAGAGAATTCCACTGTATGGCTATATAGCAATGGGTTAATCCATTTGCCTCTTGATGGACATCTGGGCTGTTTCCAGTTTGAGGCCGTTATAAATAAAGCTGCTATTCTTTGCCCAGAATGAAGCAAGGCAAAGGCTAACAGAGTTTTGCCATGAGAATGCACTGGTCATAGCAAACACCCACTTTCAACAACACAAGAGAAGACTCTACACATGGACATCACCAGATGGTCAATGTCGAAATCAGATTGGTTATAGTCTTTGCAGCCAAAAATGGAGAAGCTCTATACAGTCAGCAAAAGTAAGACTGGGAGCTGACTGTGGCTCAGATCATGAACTCCTTATTGCCAAATTCAGACTTAAATTGAAGAAAGTAGGGAAAACTGTTAGACCATTCAGATATGACCTAAATCAAATCCCTTACGACTATACAGTGGAAGTAACAGATTCAAGGGACTAGATCTGATAGAGTGCCTGAAGAACTATGGATGACATTGTATAGGAGTCAGTGATCAAGACCATCCCCAAGAGAAAGAAATGCAAAAAGGCAAAATGGTTGTCTGAGGAGGCCTTACAAACATCTGTGAAAAGAAGAGAAGCAAAAGGCAAAAGAGAAAAGAAAGATATACTCATTTGAATGCAGAGTTCCAAAGAATAGCAAGGGGAGATAAGAAAGCCTTCCTCAGTGATCAATGCAAGGAAACAGAAGAAAACAATAGAATGAGAAAGACGAGAGATCTCTTCAAGAAAATTAGAGACCAAGGGAACATTTCATGAAAAGATGGGCACGATAAAGGACAGAATTGCCATGGACCTAGCAGAAGCAGAAGATATTGAGAAGAGGTGGCAAGAATACACAAAAGAACTATACAAAAAAGATCTTTATGATCCAGATAACCATGATGGTGTGATCACTCACCTACAGCCAGACATCCTGGAATGCGAAGTCAAGTGGGTCTTAGGAAGCATCACTGCAAAGAAAGCTAGTGGAGGTGATGGAATTTTGGTTGAGCTATTTCAAATCCTAAAACATGATGTTGTGAAAGTGCTGCACTCAATATGCCATCAAATTTGGAAAACTCAGCAGTGGCCACCAGACTGGAAAAGGTCAGTTTTCATTCCAATCCCAAAGAAGGCCAATGCCAAAGAATGCTCAAACTACCACACAATTGCACTCATCTCACACAAAATTCTCCAAGCCAGGCTTCAACGGTATGTGAACCATGAACTTTCAGTTGTTCAAGCTGGATTTAGAAAAGGCAGAGGAGCCAGAGATCAAATTGCCAACATCCATTGGATCATCGAAAAAGCAAGAGAGTTCCAGAAAAGCATCTGCTTTATTGACTATGCCAAAGCCTTTGTGTGGATCACAACAAACTGGAAAATTCTTCAAGAGATGGGAATACCAGACAACCTGACCTGCCTCCTGAGAAATCTGTATGCAGGTCAAGAAGCAACAGTTAGAACTGGACATGGAACAACAGACTGGTTCCAAATTGGGAAAGGAGTACATCAAGGGTGTATATTGTCACCATGCTTATTTAACTTATATGCAGAGTACATCATTAGAAATACTGGACTGGATGAAGCACAGGCTGGAATCAAGACTGCTGGGAGAAATATCAATAACCTCAGATATGCAGATGACACCACCCTTATGTCAGAAAGCAAAGAAGAACTAAAAAGCCTCTTGATGAAAGTGAGAGAGGAGAGTGAAAAAGTTGGCTTAAAGCTCAACATTCAGAAAACCAAGATCGTGGCATCTGATCCCGTCACTTCATGGCAAATAGATGGGGAAACAGTGAGAGACTATTTTTTTTGGCTCCAAAATCACTGCAGATGGTGACTTGCAGCCATGAAATTAAAAGACACTTGCTCCTTGGAAGAAAAGTTATGACCAACCTAGACAGCATATTAAAGAAACAGAGACATTATTTTGCCCACAAAGGTCTGTCTAGTCAAAGCTATGGTTTTTCCAGTAGTCATGTATAGATGTGAGAATTGTATGATAAAGAAAGCTGTGTGCCAAGGAATTGATGCTTTTGGACTGTGGTATTGGAGAAGACTCTTAAGAGTCCCTTGGACTGCAAGGAGATCCAACCAGTCCATCCTAAAGGAAATCAGTCCTGACTATTCTTTGGAAGGACTGATGCTGAAGCTGAAACTCCAATACTTTGGCCACCTGGTGTGAAGAACTGACTCATTTGAAAAGACCCTGATGCTGGGAAAGGTTGAAGGTGGGAGGAGAAGGGGACGACAGAGGATGAAATGGCTGGATGGCATCACTGACTCAACGGACATGAGTTTGAGTAAACTCCAGGAATTGGTGATGGACAGGGAGGCCTAGCGTGCTGCAGTCCATGGGGTCGCAGAGTCGGACATGACTGAGTGAATCAACTGAACTGATTCTTGTATGTCTTTGTGTGAACATATGTCTTCATTTTTCTTGAGTACCTAGGAGTGGAATTAATTGCTGGGTCATAGGGTAGGTGTGTATTTAGTTTTATAAGAAACTACTCAACCTTTTTACAAAGTGGTTATACCATTTTATACTCCATCCAACAAAGAATGATCTTCACTACTGAGTTCAATGCTTCAAACACAGTGGGCTTGTTACCTCCTTGGTTTTGGATGCTATACCTCAGTGAATTCCACTGAAGGTCATAATGACAGGCTTGGCTGCCATTGTCTGGGCAATCAGCTGGACACTTGAGGCTGTTCCTCATGGACAGGTAAATGGATGGCTGCCCAGCTAGGTCTTCCTGACCTTGAACTTCTACAATTGCTTTGTTGGAATTTGAACGTTGGCTTTTCCATTTGTCCTCATTAAATTTCATTTTGTTGGTTTTCACCTAACCATCCAGCTAGTCCTGATAAGGATGACAGTGGCAAACTCACACACACAATGTGCCAGAAAAAAAAGTGAAAAGTGTGGGTCATTCAGTCGTGCTTGACTCTTTGTGACCCCGTGGACTGTAGTACATCAGCCTCCTCTGTCCGTGGAATTCTCCAGGCAAGAATACTGGAATGGGTAGCCACTCCCTTGCCTAGGGAATCTTTCTGACCCAGGGATCGAATCCATGTCTCCTGCATTGCAGGCAGATTCTTTACCCTTTGAGCCAGCAGGAACGCCCCCACCATGTACCAGATGCTGAGCTAACTCATTCAGGCCTGTGGACAGTCCTACTGAGGAGCCGCTGTTATCCTCATTTTGTTGTAGTTTTAGTTGCTAAGTTCTGTCTGACTCTTGACCCCATGGACTGTAGTCTGCCACGTTCCTTTGTCCGTGGGATTTCCCAGGCAAGATTACTGGAATAGGTTACCATTTCTTTTTCCAAGGGATCTTCCTGACCCAGGGATCAAACCTGTGCCTCCTGCACTGCAGGCAGATTCTTTACTGATGAGCCACCATTCCCATTTTCAGTTCAGTTCAGTCGGTCAGTCGTGTCCGACTCTGCCACCCCATGAATCGCAGCACGCCAGGCCTCCCTGTTCATCACCATTTCCCGGAGTTCACTCAGACTCGCGTCCATCGAGTCAGCGATGCCATTCCCATTTTAGGCATCATGAAATTGAGGCACAGGTTAAGTAACTTGTCCAAGNTCAGTCGTGTCCGACTCTGCCACCCCATGAATCGCAGCACGCCAGGCCTCCCTGTTCATCACCATTTCCCGGAGTTCACTCAGACTCGCGTCCATCGAGTCAGCGATGCCATTCCCATTTTAGGCATCATGAAATTGAGGCACAGGTTAAGTAACTTGTCCAAGATGAGCCAGTCCTAAATGCCAGGAATAGAACCATGTAGGACCCAGACTTCGTGATCTTGACCAGCCGCTCTTCTGCCTCTCTTTGGCTTCAGACGTCCTCCCCCTCCACCTTCCCGTTTCTCTTAGCACACTAAGCATGCTTCTCGGTCTTCCAGATTATGGTTAAAAAGCACAGCCAGGGAGTTCCCTGCTGGTCCAGTGTTGGTTAGGACCCTGTGCTTTCACTGCTGAGGGGCTGAGTTCGCTCCCTGGTTAGGAAACGAAGATCCCACAAGCCATACAATGTGCCCAAAAAAGAAAGGCAAAGCCCCAAATTCTCTGGACCAGATAAGCCTGGGGCCCCGGACAGAGCTCGGCAGCAGCCCTAGGTCTCCTCTGTCACGCTGTGTTTCCCTTCCTCTGCCGGATTCTCAGGCTGCTTCCACCCTTCGGCTCTTATGAATAATGCTGCCGTCAAGCTTGTTAATTCTTATTTCATAATACCTTTCTCATCAGGTTCCCCTCAAGCAGCCTCACTGTGATGGCTCCCATCAAGGTCCTCAGGGACATCTGTTTTGCTAAATCCAGTGGTCAGTTCCCATCTCATGTGATCCACCAGGAGCACCTGGCTTGGTCCATCTCCTTCTTCCTTGATATGGTTCCTTCATGTGATGATGGGACCCATGTTCTCCTGCTTTTCTTCTGCCTCTTGGGGTGTTCCTTCCCTGTCCCCTTTTTGGTGCTCTCCTTTCCCCCATCCACCTCTGCGTATGGGAAGCCCTCTGACATGCCCCACCCCACTCCTTGGTGACCTTCATGACTTTTCCTGAATGCCTGTCTCTAGCCTGGACCTTTCTGACTTATCTGTCTGTCTATCTGACATCTCCACTTGGGTGGCCAACTGATGTTGCAGCTCCCACCTCAAGCCTTTACTTCCCCACCTTAGTTCCCAGCGACTCGATCCTTCCTGTCAGTCAGATCCTCACATTTTGTTCACTCTTGACTCCTTTTTTCTCTGATGCCCCACACCCAATCTCTCAACTCATCTTATTGGCTTGCTCTCACCCTGGTCTGGGTTCCCACCAACTCTACCGTGGAATTCTGCAGTGGCCTCACTGGTCTCCGGGCTCAGCCCTGACCCCTCCTATCTATCTCCAACACAGTGGCCAGAGGGATCCTTTAAGCATATACATCAGATCAGGTTAGTTCTTTGTCCTAAATCTTGGGCGGCTTCTTATGTCACTCAGTCTCAAAGTCCTTATGATGGCCTCCAAAGCCCTGTGTCTTGGCCCTTTCTCTGCCTTATCTCCACTCCCGCCTTGTTCCCTTTGCTCTCCCTTGTTCCAGGAGCAGGCCCGGCACTCAGGCCTCAGGGCCTTTGCACTGGCTCTTCTTGCTCCTTGGGACTCTCCTCCCCTCGATAGCTACGTGACAAATCCTTTTTACCTCTTGGTTTTGCTTGAATTCACCTTCTCAAGGTGTCTAACAGCAGTTCTCTATTTAAAGTTTCAATACCCCTCACCCTGTCCGCCCTCCTGATTCCTTCTGCAGTACCCTATTTCTCCCTGTAGTACTCATCACTGTCTATACTATTATAAATTTCACGTATTTGTTGTGTTCACTGTCTCCCCTACATTAGCAGTGCTTTTAGGGGGGCAAGGGTTTTCCCCTCTTTTGTTTACTGATATGATTTGCCAGAAGTGAGTACATAATGCCCTAACAACAGTTTGTTGAATGAAGGAAGGAAGAAAGAAAGTAGGATAATTTAGGAAGGGGTCTGCAATCTAAAAATGAGTTGGAGTCAAGAAAAGGTGGGCTTTCGGCAGGGCCAGGTGCTGTGGACATCAGGGCTATTTGCTGTGTAGCAGCAGGGATCTTGTGACTCCTAACCCCTGTTTCCCTTTGGAACCTTTCCCCTCCCACCATCAGTCCCTAGAGACGGCCTGGGGCTGATTCCACTCCTCACTCCAAGGCGGGCAGTGGCTCTTAGGCTACAGTGACTAGCTCAGGGCTGGACATATTTCGTTGGCCAGGGCAATGAGACTGAACCCTAAGACTTTTGCTTACATTCTTGGCATTGGGCAGGCTTCTTCCCTCAGATCTAGACAGGTGCTCAGAGCTGCCTGAGCCACACTGGGCTGCAGATGTGGAAAAAGGTCACTGTTAGGGCCTGGATTTGATACTTTGTGCAGCTGGATCTACACCTGGACTTTTCATTTGAGCCCCATTTCACTGAGGCCAGTTTCTGTCACTTGCAACTACTGACACTGTGCCTGCCTGAGCTCCTGAACTAGGAGGTGAGGAAGGGGCTGGGTAGGGTCAGCAGGGGTCCATCCCAGGTGAGAAGGGTTTAGCACATGGAGGGCACCCAATGATCAGTGCTGAAAAGGGGGAAATGGGAACAGATTTGCCTTGATCCAGCCAGAGAGGAGCTCTCAAACTGTCAGGAGAGAAGGACATGGGCACTCACCGGGCGAGCAAGACTGAGGAATCCCTCCACACGAGCTGCAAGCTAAGCTGAGACGGATTGGACCCAAGGTTGGGGAGGGAAGTGGGAAGCGGAAGGTCTTCCCTAATAGAGCTCGTTCCAGAGCTGCCAGTCCCCCATCCCCTCCAGTGCAGGAGGAAGAGCCCAATTAAAATACACCAGGGACAAAGTGCATACCAGGGGGTGGAGTGTGGGCTCTTTTCCACTAGAGGTGTATTTTGCCCTAGGTCACTTATTTTTCCTAGCTTCAGTGCCTTTCTGGGTAAAATGGGCTGAATCATGTCCACCTCGTAGGGTTTCCGTGTGGGTGAAATGAGATAATGTGTGAAATGAGATAATGCGAAGAACTTAACATGAACCTGGCTCACATAACAGTCTTAATAAAAGTCATCTGCTGTAATTGTTACCCGAGGTCTCAGCCCATGGTTGTGCGTGGTGGCGCAGGCGCAATTCTTATAAGCACCAGCAGATGGCGCTCCGACCTCAAAAGAACCCATTGCTGAACTGTTTTCTGAAGGGCTGCGAGAGGGGATAAGCGGGGCGGCCTCTCGTTTCTCAACCGGTTAGACTCCTGCCTTCCCGAGTGCGCTGGGGAGAAGTGACTGGCACGCCCCTCAGTTCCAAGAAAGAGGGGCCTGGATCACCATAGGATAATCAGTAGAGCCTCAATTTTCCATCTGTATTGCGGAAGAGCATGGATTTCGGAGACAACCTGAGCCAAGTTAAGGAAATACTTAGGTTGGTGCAGGTAAAGGACTTTCAGAATGAACAAGCATCCCAGGACCGAGGCTGGTTACAGAGGTCCTGCGATTGGACCTTGGGGGCGCGGCTGAGCCTGGTACTGAGGCAGAGCGATGGCCCATATGACCTCTATTCGCTTCCTTTCTGGATGAGTGAGAGAGAGGGAATCGGGCTGCCTGGCGCGGAGGACCCAGAACGGTGCGTGGCCCTATGACGCGAGACGCTCTGGTAATTCTGAGTCCGGCCAGCAGAGGGAGACCGAGACCCCTCGTGGACCCGGCTCTGCTCTTCTATCCCGGAGCTCGCCCTCCCTGGACCATCCCGGTTGGCCGTGCCTCCCCGGGCAGGAGTTGACATGTCCCTTTGCTTTGAAAAAGCCTTTTCCTCTTCTTTCTGGCTGGGCTTCCTGGGGCAACGTATGGGGTGAGGGGAAGGGTCAGATTCAACCCTAACTCTGAGCCCCAGCTGAGCCCCATCCTCTGGACCTCAGTGACCAGGATGGGATCTACTGGCCATTCTCATCCTAGCAGCCCCCACTTCCTGAGATGGGGTGTTGTGAGCCCCCCAGAGGGTAAAGATTTGGGGAGCAGGGTCCTTTTCCTAAGCCCCCATTAAGCCAGGCCTGGAGGGCCAGCTGGACCTCCGGAAGCAGGGGCGCACCCCATCCCACCCTGGCCAGTTCCCGGCATTCTCCTTGGACTGGCTCCCAGAGGCCCACAAAGGCCCTCAGACAAAGTTCTGGGCCGGGCTTTGCCTGTGCCCGGGGCCTGGGGCCGGCTGTCTCTAGGCACTGAGAGTCCCTGGCACTCCTTGTGGGGCTTTGTCCACCGGCCCTGGACCAGTACTGGCAGGGCCACATGTGCTGGGGGAGGGAGGGGTCAGGCAGCTCTCAGAGCCTGAGCAGCCTCCCTTCCCTCCTGCACGTGGCCTTGCTGTCCTCCAGGGAACCTTCTCTCTACCTTACCTTGCTCATCCTGCCCTCTCCTCTTGGCTGCAAGCCTCCCCTCCTTCTTCAGGGGCCTGCTCCTATTCTACTACTCATTTATTCATTCTACTCATTTATTCACTCATTTGTCCCCATCATTCAATACCTATTGAGCTCCGGCTATACTCCAGGCCCGTACTAGATGCTGGGGATCCAGTAATAACAAGATATACAGTTCCTGCCCTTTTTGGAGTTCACAGTCTGGGTGAGATTGAAGGTAGGAGACTAGTAACATCCATACCTAAAATTTGTTTTCATCTTGTAATAAATGGAGAGAAGCAGATAAGCTGCCTGCTCCAGGAAGCTCCACCTACAGAGACATTTCCCCTGGGAAATCATCTGCTAGGCTGTGAGCTGTGGAGGGAAGAACTTCATTCAGGCCCTGTACCCTACCCTCCCAGGGCCTGGCATACAGGCACACAGTAAGTGCCCAGTAAATGTTGAATAAATGGATGAATCATTAACTTCATAGTGGGGGGGGCTGCCAATGAGAATGGTCTTTTCACATTCCACTTCCTCCCAGTTAAGCCAGAAATTGCAGGTAATGTTAGGGGTCTACAGACAAGAACCTGGGGCTCCCAGGATTCTACCTCTGGCCACTCTGATTCCTTGCCTGCTCCTCACTGCACAGCTCTCCTACCCTGGGCCCTGTCAGAGTCCCATGGGCCATGCGTGCGTTTGTCCATCACCTCTCATGAATCCATTTTTGGGCTTTATCACCTTTTTGATGGCTATCATGTGCTGGCCTTGGGCTCAGGAGGAGCTGGGGACCCAAAGAGGTGGGAGAAGGGTCCATGCCCTCCTGGACCATCCCGTGCAGACAGTGATGGCACAGTGTGGCATGCGCCATGATGAGGGAAGAGGATGGCATGGTTACAGAAGTGACAGGACAAGCTTCCTGCCCTCCTGGAGCTTATGGTCCAGGGATGGTAGTGGAGGGAGACAGGCAGCAACCAGAGTAAGTGAGGAGACAGGCAGTATGATGCAGATGCGTGTTACGGAGGAGAGGGAAGCAGCTGAAGGGTAAATGTGGCTAAGGGAGGGAGTAGGACTTTGGATAGGGCGGCTGGAGAAGGTGACATTTGAGCAGAGAGCTGAGGGGGTCAGGGGTGAGCCATGCAGCCACCTGGGGGAGGATGTCTCAGGCACCAGGGATAGCACACGCAAAGGCCCTGAGGTGAGAGTGTGCCTGGTATGTTAGAGGAACAGTCAGGAGCCCAGTGTGGCTGGACAGGTATGAGATGAGAGAGGTGACTGGGGCAGATTGTAGTAGAACCTTGCAGCAAGACTTGGCTTGACTCTTAGTAACAAGGGAGCCATTTGAAGATTTTGAACAGAGGAATAACATGAGCTGACTTAAACAGAACAGGATCCCTTCAGCGGCAGTGTTGGGAATGTTCATAGTGGGGCTGTGTGGAAGAAGGAAGGGACCAGGCAGGAGGTTGCAGTAATAATCCTGATGAGAGAGGATCGAGCCAGGCACTGGCACTAGAGCTGATAACAAGTGGCTGCTTTGAGACTGCTTTGAAAATAAATCCCATGGGAGTTTTTGAGGGATTGGATGTGGGGGCTGAGAGAAGGGGAGGCAAAGATAACTCCCAGGTCTTGTGTCTGAGCTGAGGGAGAGATGGTGGTGGCATGGGCTGCGATGAGGAAGGTTTGGTTGGGATAAGTTGGAGCTGCTCTTCGGACATCCTAGTGGACCCTTCAGACCAGCAGTTGGGTGTGTGGGTCTTACTTCAGGGGGAAAAGTTTGCAGCTTGAAGAATCATGCAGTGAGAATCATCAAGGTTTAGATGGGCCTTGAAGCCAAGGTGGGCTCAGCATGGTAGTGCAAGGGGGAAAAGACAGAGGCCTGAGCCCTGGGGCACATTGGCATTTGGAGGTGGTGGGGGAGGAGGAATCACCAAAGGAAAAGAAGAAGGCACAGCCAGGAAGGAGGAGGAGAACCAGGGCAGTGTGGGTCTGAAAAGGCAAGAGGAGAACATATTTCTGGGAGAAGAGGGTGATCAATTATGTCAAATGCTGCCAATAACCTAAGACAAGATTTGAGAATTGACTTCTGGATTTGCATTGAACTGGGCTCATAGGACCACTATTGAGTCCCTTTGGACAAATATTGGGAAGAAGGTGGCCCCTCTGGGAGACCTGGCTATGCAGGCATACAAAAGGGAGACCCCTCAGTGTAAAGGGAAAGGTGTCTCTCTCTCAGCCACAGGTAACTTTGCATCAGGCACACAGCATGGTGAGAGGGCAGCAGGCTGGATTTCAGCTCTCTCCACCCCTTTGCACCGGGGGTGGGGTGGGGGGAGGCCTTGTGCAGTGACCAACCTGGACGTCTGTGCCCAGCAGCTGTGGTGGTTACCTTGATGAGTGGTGTTGGTGGAGTGAGTGTGGATGAGAGGATGAGAGTTGGCTTGGAGTGTGCTCATGAGGGAACGGTAGAGAAATTGGAGAGCATGCACAGCTTTTTAAGGAGCTTTGTTGTAGCAGGCTGAAGAAAAGGGGATGGTGACTAGAAGAGGCTACAGGGATGAGCGGAATCCGTCAAGTGAGAGTGGGCGAAGGGGAAGACATCCAAGCTAGGGGACCCACGTGTGCAAAGTGAGGTCATTAGGGGTGGTTGCGATGTAGCGGGATCCTAGAATGTCACATTTGAGGTGGGAGGTATCAGGAGAGGATGCTGGACTGGAGGGCTTAAACCTCTGTCTTGGGGGTGGGGTTGGAGCACAGCTAGGCATACAGTAGGTGCTCATTGAGGGCCCTGGGATTTCTTGGGGAATCCCTTCCCAGTCTCTCCTCCAGGCCTCAGTCTCCCAGCTGGCAGATGGAGAATTGGATGTTTCAAGTGTTCTCTGAGCCAGGGCTAGACTCGAATGCCTTCCCCCCAGTTGGTAGGTCTCAGGTCCTGCCCTCTTCTCCTCCCTGGATGCCACACCTTGTCCAGGCTGAGGAAGAGCAGGAGGCCCTGAGGCTGGAGGTCAGGTAGAGGCCTCGCAGTGGCAGAGGCTGTGGTGGGCTGGGTGGGCTGGGAACTGCATCTCCTGCCCCATCCGGCCTTTAGGAGCTGCCTTCCTGAGACTCCCCCTCAGGAGGAGAGGGAGAAGTTGCTCATTCTTCCTTCCTAGAGGGATGTCAGGGAATACGGAGCATTTTGGCTGCTGGTTGGGGGGATGCTGACCTTGTTCTCTTTCAAGGTAAAAATGGCTACAAGGAATAATAACAGTAGCTCTCTCTCCATGCGCATGGCACCCAAAGCGCTCTCTCACTCAGAGCCCACCTGGGGCCTTGTGACTGTCCCTTGTAGCCCTTTGAGCTAGTCCCAGCGGACATGGGAAAATGAGGCTCAGGGAGGGGATACAGCTGCCCACGGCCACGCAGTCAAGAAGCAGCCGTGGGCAGACTAGAGGCTGGGTTTCCTGTCTCCGGCCAGCTCGTGACCCTGCAGCAAGCGCCCAGAGTTTGGAAGGTTGGGGAGCAGATCCTGCCCAGGGACGAGGTTCTGGTACCGATCTGGCCCAGATCAAGTGCAGAGACAGCAGGACCCTGCCTCTGTTTTCTCTTTTCACATGTAGTTACTAAGCCGTACAATGTATGAGGTGCTGGGGGTGCACTGTGAACGAGCAGACCTGTGTTCAAGGGGCTCAGCGTCTGTTTAGGTGGAGACAGAGACAGAGACGAAATAATCCAACCCATGAGTTGTTGTTGTCCAGCCTCTCAGTTGTGTCTGACTCTTTGCAACCCTGTGGACTGCAGCATGCCAGGCTCCCTGTCCTTTACTATCTCCTGAAAGTTTCTCACTTTCTCTTAACATCTGTTTCTTTGCTTGAGAAATAGAGTGATGTCTGTCCTGCAGCACCACTGGGAGGGTTAGATGGGGAGTCGCACAGGAAGCACCTAGATCACAGTGCAGTGTTCCACAGGCAGTGGCCAATGATACATCAACACGCTGTTGTTCAGTCTTGAAGGCACGTCCCACTCTTTGTGACCCCATGAACTGCAGCCCGCCAGGCTTCCCTCTTAACTGCTCAGCTGTGTCTATAGGATCAGACCTCCTGGCTTCTGCTTTTGGAGTCTTAAGTTTCCTCATCTGTAAAATAGGTTTGTAGGGCTGTTTTGAGGGTGAACTCTAACACATGGAAAGCATTTGGTATGGTCGCTGGAACATGGGAGATGCAGTTAATAGAAGAGGTGTCACCAGGGTGGATGAAACCTCAGCTCCAGCTGTACCCCAGATGAACCAGGAGGAGACTGATCGCAGCTCAGACCCTGTGCCTCTAGTTGCTGGAAGCAGGGATTTGAGCATTGGGTAGGAGTTCGTTGAGCATAGCGGGATCAAGGCCTGATGGAGCAGAGGGTGGAATACTTGCAAAGATGTGGAGGTGGGAAGGAGTTGGGTGTAATGAACAGTCCTTGGGGACTGGAGTGGAAGGAGAGGGGTGGAGAGTGGCTTCCTGTGGTAGGGCTGGACCATAATCTGATCTCCCTTCTCCATGGCAAGGGGTCTGCTCACCCTCCCTGGCTTCTCACAGCTCCTGTCTCCCCAGATCCCTGTGGGGGGGGGCCTTTATCACCCCTCTGAGAAGTGGAATCTTGCTCTGTAGGAGGCTCACAGCCAGCATGTTCTTTTTAGTGTGTAGCCCAAGCACAATTCTGTCAACCACCTCCTCAGAGCTAGGGTCTGGGGCTGGGGGAGGGCTCCCTGGTGGTGACTAGCAGTGTCTCTGGGGCAGCACTGGGCTCCTGACTGGCACTGACAGTCTGCACTCCTCGCCACCCCCCCCAACCCCGATCTCTCCCCTTTGTCCCTCTCTCCTGCACCCCTCCTCACTGCATTCCTTCCAGCTCTGTCTGGAGCCCCCTTCTTACCCCCATAGCCCAGGTCTGTCCGTCCCTCTGTCTGTCCCAATAGGTCTGGAGGTAGGTAGGAAGGGCTCAGCCATCTCTCTGGGATCTTCCACCTTGGTTCCTGCACACCTCCTTCCTCTCTGTCCTTTGGGTCTCCCTGGGCATCTGTGTGTGTGTGTTGTGTGTGTGTGTTGGGGGATGTGGAGGGCAAGAAGTCAGACCACAGACCAGGGGGGAGGGCAAGGACCCGCTCCCTCCTTCACCTCAAGGAGGGTGGATCCCGAGGGCTCAGGGTCTGGGGCCCTAGGGTCCGGCTGAGCGGGCTGGTTGGGTCTGGCCGCCTGACCGGGGGTTAGAGGACCGCTGGAGCTGCCTGGGCTCGGAGGGGGGGGGGCGGAACCTCGCAGCGCTCCCCTCCCCCACTTTCTTAAAGGGCCGGCGCGGGCTGGTGCGGGACGGGTCTGGTCGCCCCTTCTCAGCGGCGGGTCGGGTTGCGCGATCCGGCCCTCAGTGCAGAGAGGCAGGCAGGCGGGCGGGCGCCCTGAGTGGCCGCTGTCGCCTCGCGGATCCGTTCCTCCCGCCCAGATGTGTATAAGAGACAGNTTTTTTTTTTTTTTTTTAAGTCTCCTATGACAGTGTCAGTTTTAAAGAGCCCCGGTCAGTGTTCATGTAGAATGCCCCACATTCTGGATCTGTCTTACTGCTTCCTCATGAGTAGATTCAGGTTAAGCATTTTGGGGTAAGAATATCCCATAGGTGATGTTGTGTCCTTCTCATTGCCTCGCATCAGGAGGCACTTGTCATTAGCTGCGCTATAATAGTGGTGCTAAGTTAGGTCACTTGGCTAAGGAGTCCCTTTATTTCAATCCCGTTCCTCCTTCTTCCTTACCTCCAGAAGCTTCATCCACCTGGTCGTCTGCATTCAGACCATACGCTGGAGAAGGGTGCTTAGGCAGATGCTGACGGGGCCTTCAAGGAGTTCACAGCCTCAGGGGTGTGGATGGGATGAGCCGCAACTCAGGGCAGGTGCTGTCAGAGTCGGGAAGAAGCCCTGAAAAAGCAGCGAGGGGCACCGGCTTGGGGGACAGTGGAGAGCCTAGAGGGCGAGATAGGAAGAAAGGGGGTGGGGCTTGGACCACCGCTGGCCTAGAATGTGGGCTGACAGCTGGCCCTTTCCCCAGGGTACCACGAGCTACTGAAGGGTTTTAAAGAGTGGAGCAAGGAGGCAGATGTGAGTGCTTGGAGAGGCACTTTGCAGAGGCTGGTGTGGTGATAAAGACAGGCAGGAGGCCCTGACCTGGTCCAACACAAGATGTTAGTGCACTGGTTTGAGGCTGCAGCGTGCATGGGGGGTGGTCGGGTGGAGGGGTAGGGATTTGTGTGATGGCCCTGCTGGAATGGGGAGGGGGTAGAAAAGGGATGGAATAAGGAGAGATTAAGAGGCAGAGTGATGAGCACTGGTGTTGGTCGGGGAGCAGTCACAGGATGGCTTAGGAAGGGTGTGGAGAATGCTGTTTTCAGTGTATGAGGTCTGGGGTATTTTCCAGGTCAAAGGAACAGTGTGTGGAGAGCTCCCCAGGTCGTGGTGGCCACCTGTGACCACCCTCTTAAGAGCCTGTTTGGGATGAAGGTGGAGGGAAGGCCACACACAGCCTGCAGCAGGGGCTGGATAGTGGGGCTCTCAGGCACCAGCAGGGGTGGGCCTTTGACGGGGGACAGGGCCGACTCAGAGGCAGCTGCCACTATGAGAGCTGTCTCTTATACACATCTCCCGCCCGCAGTGCCCCCGCCCTTCCCCGCCCTTCCCGCTCCTCCCTCCCTCCTCCTCTCCTTCCTTCCCTCCCTCCTGCCGTCCGTCCCCCCTCCATCTCTGCTCTGCTTCTCCACAGCCGCGGCTCCGACACCTGAACGGGTAGCTGTGAGCGCGGGAGCCCCGACAGGCGACAGGCGGTGGCGGAGCGGGACGGCCGGTCCACGGTGGCCTCCTCATGGCCCCGCCGTGAGAGGCTGGACCCAGCGACCGGGAGCAGGAGCGGTGAGTGGGGCCGCCCGGGGCCACCTTGTCCCCAGGGCCGGCGTGTTCCCGGACCCCGCCCCTCCCGAAGCCGGGCTGGGGGCCGGGAGGGGCTGCTGGGGTTGGGGGGCTGCATGCTGGGTGGCGGCGCTGCACTCCGCCCTCCGCCCTCCGTGCCCGCCTGGGTCTGCTAACAAAGCTACATTGCGAGATCAATTCTGTGGCGGCTGGAGCATCCGAAGGATACGGTTGTCATGGAGATGGGGCCGAAAGAGGAAGCCCGGGATGGCAGAGTCTGGGCCAGGGAGAGAGGGCACAGCTAGAGAGCCCCAGGCCAGTCTGCAGGGAGGATTAGGGCCGGCAGCCTAATTGTCCCCTGATGCCCCCTCCCCATTTGTATAATCCGAGTGTATATGTGTACCTTGATGGGGTGCCAGTGGGAGCTTGGTGGCCAGGGTCCTGGGGTGTTCGGTGCCAGGCCTGCTGGCAGCCACCTTTACCACGGAGCAGCTTTGAGGATTTATTTCTGTTTCCAGTTTCCCAACTTTGACAGCCTGGCTTGGCGGCCAGGCCTCAGCGGCTCCCAGCTCTGCTGCTGGAGCAAGGCTTGTATGGGGGCGTGGCAGGCAGCAGCGGGCAAAGCCAGGAGGCACATAATGGCAATGGCAGCTGCAGGGAAGGAGGGGTCCTCGGAGTCCCTGGTGGGGATGGGGTGGGGCAGGGAATCCAGATGTGGGGACCCTCTGCCCGATGCACCCCCCCACACCCAGAAGGACGTATTCTAACTCTTGCTGTCCCTGGAGGACCTGGGGGCTCCCTGAGTCAGAACTGGGGGCATTGTCTCTGCACCGGTCCAGGGGGGTGCTGCCTCAGCCATCCCTTCATCTTAGGGCCATCGTGGGGGGCCCTGGGAGAGAACTGGGGGCATCAGCCACAATGGAAGTGGGTCTGAGAATTCCTGGCAAGCTCAGGATAAACCAGGCTAAACTTGATGAGTGGGTGAATGAGGAGCAAGGAGAGGGCTCAGGGCTCGCCCAGGGTCAGTGGGCAGCCTGGGCTTGGGGAGAGGCATTTGGACTTTCCTGGGCTCTCTAGCTCCTTCTTTCAGACCTTGGAAACAAGAGCTGCTTAATGGAGGATACTCAGACAGCTCAAAGTAGAGTGGGGAAGGGGCATGGGGATCACTTCCAAGCCTAATCTGTTGCCCTGGGCAGGTATAGTCATTTCCCACCTCTTCCTTGAGAGGTTAGAAATACCGCCTCCCAACGACACTGCAAATTCTATGACCTGTGGTCTCTGAATCAGCAAAATGGGCCAGATGCCCTCTTTACTCACCTCATCTCTCACGTCACACCCACTTTCCCTCTCAAGAGACCCCTTTCCCCAGCCTATGGTGAGAGACAGTGCCTTTTGAATGGGGCTACTGCAGAGTTTGGTCCTGGTGGAAACAGGGCAGGTCCCCAGGTCATGGCTGAACCAGAGGGTTCCACACAGTGGGATGAGTGGGTGGGTGGTGACCCAGCTCAAGAGAGGAGGTTGACTGGAAAACCCTTGGAAGGCCTCCCTTGCTGGTGCCTTTGCAGGGGGGGACTGAAGCCACAGTGCTTGGGTGGCTTATGCCTTGTAGTCCCAGAAGTGTGCTGTGGCAGCCCGAGGGGCTTCCCTCTTGCTGCTTGTCCTGGTCTGACAGCTATGGATGTGTGCGCCCCAGCTGATCTGACCCTGAGTGTTTCCTGAAGTGGGGGGTGGAGCAGTTAGCTGGAAAGAAGGACTTGCTGCTGCTCTTGACAGGACTGAGAGAGAGGTGGGGGGACATGATGTCACCAGCTTCCATACTCGTGCAAGGCCACGGGGCTCAATACTCTTGTACACAGGGAAGTATGCCCATTGTTTCTGCTCAGTGGATACTTAGGCTCAGGAGGGCTTCCCAGTTGGCTCAGACGGTACAAAAATCTGCCTGCAGTTCAGGAGACCTGGGTTTGATCCCTGGGTTGGGAAGATCCCCTGGAGAAGGGAAAAGCTACCCACTCCAATATTCTTGCCTAGAGAATTCCATGGACAGAGGAGCCTGGTGAGCTATAGTTACCTTGTAAGCTATAGTCCATGGGGTCGCAAAGAGTCAGCTCAGGAAAAGTTGCTTGTTCCAAGTCACCTAGTTAGTAAGTGACAGAATCAGGATCTGCACTTGGGCGGAACTGATGGCTCAATGGGCAGGGATTCCGCCTGCAATGCAGGAGACACACGAGACGTGGGTTTGATCCCCGGATGGGGAAGTGGTACCCTACTCCAGTATTCTTACCTGGAAAATCCCATGGACAGAGGAACCTGGCAGGCTACAGTCCATGGGGTTGCACAGAGTCAAAACCGGCTGAGCACAAGCCACACAGAACAGTTTGAAGCTGGGGCTTCTGTCCCCAGTCTTCCTCTTCTTCCTTGGAGATGCAAGTTAGGAGGGTGGTGGGACTGAACACCTTCCCTTCTGGAGCGAGGAGGTGAATTTGGAGAAAACTGAGGCGCTCAGCTGGGGTCTTCTAGAGAGCCAGGATCGAGGCATTCCCATCCCGGACGACGTTGGCTTACAGGAGAATGACACTGCCTCTCGCGACAGACGATGCTGTAGACATTCTGTGCCAGATGGTCTTTTCCAGGAAAATCTGTTTTGAGCGGCATCTTATGTCTAGGCTCCATATTTAGCCTAGCTCCTCACACAGGAGGATACATTCAGACTGTTGCCCCTTGGGGTTTTTTTTGAGGGAAGTGGGCCTGGGCCAGACCTAGCTCCTTGCTATGGCTCAAGTAGAGGTGGGTTAGGGCCCCTGCTCCGGATAGCCTTGCCCCAGCTGAGGGCTGCCCTGCCGGTCTCTCTGGGCCCTGGTTGCTTACCACAGGGCCTGTCCTTCTAAGCTGGTGTGCCCGTATGTTAGCTTGACCTCGTTTAGGGGGTGAGTCGCTCCAGGACTGTGTTTGCTTGGCCCGCGTGACTCCAGCGGCCGGGTCGGGCCCGCGCCTAGTGTGCGGGCTGCTGCACGAGAACTGCCCTTTCCTGTGACCCCTGTGCCTGAGCTCCCCTCTTTAGAGTGTCCCCCTCCACTCCCTTTCTCCCCCATAACATTTTGTCTTGTCACACCTAATCATACAGTGGACACTCACTGTATGAATATATATATATATGCACACACCCATATATACATACCTTTTGCCTAGAGACCTCCATTTGTCAGTTATTGACATTTTGCCCACATTTGTTTCTCTCTGAAACTTCTGAAAGTTGCAGATATCATAGCACTTCAGCTTGAAGTTCTCAGTATAAATTTCCTGAAACGAGGACATTTTTCTACAATACATAATATTGTTGTTTAGTTGCTAAGTTGTGTCCAACTCTTGTGCAGCCCCATCGCCTGTAGTCCCCCACGGTCTCTGTCCATGGAATTTCCCAGGCAAGAATACTGCAGTGGGTTGCCATTTCCTTCTCCAGGGGATCTTGGCGACCCAGAGACTGAAGCTGTGTCTCCTGCATTGGCAGGCGGATTCTTTACCTCTGAGCCACTAGGGAAGCCCGATACATCACTGTACTGTTACTCATATCCAAGGAATTTTAATGATGCAATCTAAACTCATATAATTCCATATTCAAATCTCTCTAGTTGTCCCTGTAATGTCCTTTATAGGTTAAAAAAATTTTTTTTGATAAAGAATGGCACATTGCATTTAGTTATGTCTCTTTAGTCTCTCTTAACCTAGAACAATTGTCTGCTTTTTTTTTTTTTTTTTTTAAGTCTCCTATGACAGTGTCAGTTTTAAAGAGCCCCGGTCAGTGTTCATGTAGAATGCCCCACATTCTGGATCTGTCTTACTGCTTCCTCATGAGTAGATTCAGGTTAAGCATTTTGGGGTAAGAATATCCCATAGGTGATGTTGTGTCCTTCTCATTGCCTCGCATCAGGAGGCACTTGTCATTAGCTGCACTATAATAGTGGTGCTAAGTTAGGTCACTTGGCTAAGGAGTCCCTTTATTTCAATCCCGTTCCTCCTTCTTCCTTACCTCCAGAAGCTTCATCCACCTGGTCGTCTGCATTCAGACCATACGCTGGAGAAGGGTGCTTAGGCAGATGCTGACGGGGCCTTCAAGGAGTTCACAGCCTCAGGGGTGTGGATGGGATGAGCCGCAACTCAGGGCAGGTGCTGTCAGAGTCGGGAAGAAGCCCTGAAAAAGCAGCGAGGGGCACCGGCTTGGGGGACAGTGGAGAGCCTAGAGGGCGAGATAGGAAGAAAGGGGGTGGGGCTTGGACCACCGCTGGCCTAGAATGTGGGCTGACAGCTGGCCCTTTCCCCAGGGTACCACGAGCTACTGAAGGGTTTTAAAGAGTGGAGCAAGGAGGCAGATGTGAGTGCTTGGAGAGGCACTTTGCAGAGGCTGGTGTGGTGATAAAGACAGGCAGGAGGCCCTGACCTGGTCCAACACAAGATGTTAGTGCACTGGTTTGAGGCTGCAGCGTGCATGGGGGGTGGTCGGGTGGAGGGGTAGGGATTTGTGTGATGGCCCTGCTGGAATGGGGAGGGGGTAGAAAAGGGATGGAATAAGGAGAGATTAAGAGGCAGAGTGATGAGCACTGGTGTTGGTCGGGGAGCAGTCACAGGATGGCTTAGGAAGGGTGTGGAGAATGCTGTTTTCAGTGTATGAGGTCTGGGGTATTTTCCAGGTCAAAGGAACAGTGTGTGGAGAGCTCCCCAGGTCGTGGTGGCCACCTGTGACCACCCTCTTAAGAGCCTGTTTGGGATGAAGGTGGAGGGAAGGCCACACACAGCCTGCAGCAGGGGCTGGATAGTGGGGCTCTCAGGCACCAGCAGGGGTGGGCCTTTGACGGGGGACAGGGCCGACTCAGAGGCAGCTGCCACTATGAGAGTCAGAATGAACACTGCCTTGCAGGCCCCCCAAGTCCCTTACTTCATTTTGCTTCTTCATACTTGTTGGCAGAGCCCCCACCCTGGTTAAATCCAGTGTCTGGTCTGCCCTCCACCCTCTGCGCTGCTGAACGGGGCTAAGAAAATCCACTGACCGACTGGTCTCACTTTTAGTTCAAATCCATGAACTTCAAGTGGGTCCTTAGCGCTGCCGCGCAGTCCCACATGGGTCCAGGCCCACCCCCTCACTCCCTACCTGGTAGCTATTTCACTCTTTCTGTCCTGCCTTCAGCCCTAGCCTCTCTCCTGCAGTCCACTCTCAAAGCACAGGACTTTGCCTCCTACTTCTTTGAGAAAGCAAAAGCAGTTGGACTGCCAGTGCTGTGTTCATCCATCCATGGGCCACTGCACCCATGGGTCTGCCTTTCCCCATCCCTGTGGGTGAAGGATCCCTGCTCCTGGTTTAGGACACCCTCTATTGTTGCAAGAGATCGCATCCCCTTGTGGAGCAGAGGAGGGCCTGTAATGTGGGGGGCCCACACTGCTCCACCAAATGCCCCTCCTGCTTTATAGGTTCCCCCTCGACTGGATCATTCCATCAGCAGATAATCTTGCTATTGTTTCTCCTGTCTTAAAAGATGACTCCTGTTTTCTTCAGCCAGCTATCCCTGCATCTCTGTGCTCCCCTTTACAGCAAAACACCCCAGAATGGTTGTCCACTGACTGCTCTTCTCGGAGTCACCAGTGACCTCCATGTTGCTGTATGCAATGGCCTCAGTCCTCATCTGTATCATCTGACACCTTCAGTCTCTCCCTCTTCCCTGAAATGCATTCCTTGACCTCCAGAATGTCCATTGTCCTGTTTCCCGCTGACCTCCTTCTCTCCCACTGCCACCTTATAACATTGGAGTGCCCGGGACTCAGCCCTTGCGTGAATGCTCTTCCTTTTTTGCATTCACTCTTGAGTTGACATCATCCAGTCCTGTGGCTTTACACACTGCCTATGTGCTCTCAGCTCCCAGATTTGTATCCCAAATCTTGATCTCTCTCCTGAGCTCCAATAGCTCACTCAGCATCTTGGCCGCTATGTCTGCTGGACACCTCAAACTCAACTTGTCCAAAACTGAGCTCCTTTCTTCCTGATCTTCCTTCCCAAACTTGCTCCATCCAGTCTTCTCCATCTCAGGAATGGTGCCTCCATCCTTCCAGGTGCTCAGGCTCCAAACACTGGTGTCATTCCTGACTTCTCTTTTTATCTCCTACCTTGTGGACTGTCCATCAAGAGGTGAGGCTTATACCAGGCCCTAGGTCTCCCATCAGTGGGCTATGGCTGAATAGGAGGGTCAGTTTCAGAGATGGGGACAGGAAGGTGATTGTGCAATGACCCAGCACAGATCCTGTGCTGAAGCCTGAAGCAGAGACAGGAGAGGGCAGGGGAAGAGGAGGGAAGGAGGGGAAGAGGGTACTCAGCGAGGGAGGGGTTAAGCAGCATGACACAATCAGGAGGTTGGGAGAGGGTGAGGAGGAAGGTCTCAGGACAGAAGGCAGAGAAGAGGCAGGGTAGATAAAGAATGACACGAGGCTCTGGAGGGTATGGGGTAAGTGAAAATTGGGCAGGGAGAAGGGAGTATGACATTTCTTGGTTATCTCTTCTGGCTGTTGAATTAGACTGAGGGGAAGCTGATCAGAGTTTGAGCCCCTGGAGTCTGCCCCAACCCAGGCTTTTTAGCCAAGGCAGGACTTGTTGGGAGGACTTGCCCTTGGTCAGTTCACTGTAGCTTTTGGGGTTCAGCTCTCAGTCTACAAGCTCATGGCTCAAATGTGACTCAAGAAGCCGAGTGAGTCCCAGGTGCCAGCTGAAGTTCCAGGAAGACAGGCAGCAGCCAACTTAACCAGAGCAGCCTTGTCCTCTGTTGCCCCTCATAACTGAGGGCTCGCCCTGCAGGGAAGGTTGACTGAGGGCAGAGTCACCACCTATAAACCTGATTCGAGGTTTGACAGCAGGTGCTGTGAAGTTCATCAGTGCTGAGGGCTCTCTAGCCAGCATGCAGATGTATGCAAATGCTAAACAAATGAAGGTGCCAAGTGGCCGGAGGGTACAGAGTGAAGGAAGCTGGGGGATGTCAAAGAATGACCTTTGCAGAGATGGGCCCAGGGGCTCCTAAAGTCCCAGCAGGCTGTGGGGCACATGCAAATAAGATGCAAATGTACACTAGCCCTAGGAACCTCTGCTTGCTGACCATGGGAAAGGAGGCCTTTTAGATCCCCACGACCAAAGGCAAAGCTGGTTCCCCAGGGGCCAGGCTGAGAGGAGGAAAGCCCGGTGGTGCTGGGCTCCTGGTTAATCCCAGATTGACATCACCCGTAGGGGATGGGCGCCTTTTAAGGGAGGTCCAGGCCTCTGGCCCTTGCCCTGTACCCAATGTGGCTTTTGTGCTTTGAGATGGAAAGATTGGAGGGAGCCTGGCCTGGAGCCAGGACTATAGGGGCCTCACCTGCCTCAGGAAAGGGCGGGGCATCCTCTCTGTCCCACCTTCCTGGTCCCCACAGGAGCCATTCCCCTGCTTTCACCCTCAGGCTGAGTCTCTGATGCTGCTGCCTCAGTACCAGGCTGCCCAGGGCGGATGTCTGCTGGGACCCCTGGGTGTCCTGGACTACTCTCCTGTGCATTCCGCCCCCAGCATGGGCAGCCTGCTTCTCTGCAGACCTGAGAGATAGTTCTGGAAGAGCAGTAGCTGCTGCCTGTCCCTGAGCACTTGTGCCCGACTCTGAGCTGAGCCTTGCACCCACAGCATCTCCTCTGTCTTCCCTACAGCCTTGAGAGGCGGATGCTGTTAGCACCCCACCGCCCATGTTGCCGAGGAGGGGTCTGAAGCTCAGAGAGGTGGGCAACTGTCCCGAGGTCACACAGCTTGTGGGATTTGAAGCTAGGTCTGTTTGACTGCAGGGTTAGGGTGCTGACCCACCCTCCTGGACTGTTCCATCTGAGGCACTTGTTGATGCACAAGGTGGTCCAAGCTGAGAAGACCAGGTGAGTAGAGGGATTAGGGTCACTTTGGGGAATAGAAGCAAGGCAGTTCTCAAGGCTCCTGGCTGGACATGCCTATCCTGGACACCTATCCTGCCCTGGGCAGGTAGATCACAGAGGAAGCACATGCCCAGCTGACCTGTGCCTAGGAGTGTGCTCATAGCTTTAGAGTGACAGCAAGGTCCAGGCCTCCAGACTGCTCAACTGGCAGAAGTTATGGGGAAGCACGGTGAACTGTGTGATCCAGGGGCCCCACCTGCCTGGTGCCTGTGCTGTCAGCGGCTCACCAGGTTCTCTTGGAGGCCTGGAGAGCACAGGGCTGGGCCGGCCCAGGCCCTGTGAGTGGTATGGGGTGCAGCTGGCCAAGGTCTGTTCTGAGCATTTACAACACACCTGCCCTTTTTGCTGAGTACCTTACTTAACAATCCTTGTGTGTTTGTGTGTGTGTGAAGCTTCCAGCTTATGTGCTGAAATCTGGATGAACTGGAGAGTCAGTTAGTGTCACGCAAATTTGGGGGAAGGGCAGTGGAACCACTGGGGGTGTTCAGCTTGGGTTCCCAGGAGGCAGAGAATAGAGCTGAGAATGAGTTTTCCAGCTTTTTTTCCTTTTCTTGCAAGCAGGCTTCATGAAACTCTGAGTGGATGGTGTCAGAGGTGGAAGGTCCTTGGGGATCGTCCGAGTTGGGGTTCATGCCATTTCTATGGATGGGGCATAGGGGTCCATGAGACTCTCAACACACACACAAATGTTGTGCATTGTGTGAGTCTGCCTGGAGCAAGATCCAGAGCTCCATCAGATGCTCAAGGAGGTCTCAGGCTTAGAAATGGTTGGGAATCTCTGATGCACACAGGGAAATGAGGCCAGAAAAGGGTTTCCTTTGCCCAAGCTCCCCTAGCACCCTGAAGGGCAACACCTGACTGCCTGGCTCCCAGCCCTGCTCTCTGGGACACTGTGATCTTACTGTTGCCTCTACACTGACATTCCAGAATGATTTTCTCTGCTCCCGGTCCCCATATACACCCTGCCTTGGACACCCCACCCACTCTTAGACTTGGCTTGTCCTGGGTAGTGCTCAGCACCACAGGTCCCCTATCCTGGCTCTGCTTCCGGTCCCCATATACACCCTGCCTTGGACACCCCACCCACTCTTAGACTTGGCTTGTCCTGGGTAGTGCTCAGCACCACAGGTCCCCTATCCCGGCTCTGCTCCCGGTCCCCATATACACCCTGCCTTGGACACCCCACCCACTCTTGGATTTGGCTTGTCCTGAGTAGTGCTCAGCACCACAGGTCTCCTATCCCAGCTCTGCCTCACATTCTTCCACTTCTATTAAGTGGGCCTGTACTCCCCCATCCCCTCCCAAATCCACTCAGCTGCCTGATGCCACCGGTGTGGCTGTGGTCACTGTGGGTGCCTGTCTCCCCCACCCCCTGCTCTAGCCTGAAGCACTGCGTTGTCCCTTCCCTGCCCTGGCTTCTCCAACGCCAGCTGCCCAGTGATGTAGTCTAACTGCCCTAGACCTTGCCCCAGGGCCGTGGACTCCTCATCCCACCTCACATCCCACTGGGGGACCACCTTTTGAGTGGCTGCTGCCTCCCTCCGTGCGTGTTTTTGTGTCTCAGTGTGTGTATGCACGTGTGTTTGTGCCCACCAATGCGGTACTGTATGCTTGCTCACAGACGTGCACAGGCGCCTGCACCTTTGCGTCTGCCCTCTGTCTTATAGAACGTGTTGGGCCCTCCAGCCCTTTTCTTGAGCTTCCCACACTCCCTGGCTTGGGTCCCAGCACGGAAGGCACTTTATGAAGTTATCCCTTTGACAGTCCTGTGTCATTCTAAGCAGACACCAGCCTTGTCACTTTCCACCTTTGTGACCCTGAGCATGGTCCTCAACCTCTCTCAGCCTCTGCCTACAGTGGGGATGATGGTAATCTCTAGGTTTTCATTTGCCAAATATTTAAAAAGTGACCACTGTTTCCCAGGCCCTGTTCTAGGCTCTGGGGGAGACAGCAGTGAATGTGACCTAGTCCCCACCCTCACTGAACTCACCAGCTAGCGAGGGAGATGGGCAGAAAATAAGGAAACAAATGGAAAATGGAGTTTCAGGTCGCAAAGTGGTGCTTAGCAGACGCAGTGCTCTGTAAAGAAATGTGAAAGAGTGCTCGGTAATCAGGGAGGACCTCTCTGAAGAGACAGCATTGGAGTTAAGCCCTGAGTTTCAGAAGAGGCAGTCATTTAAAGATCTAGGGAAGGAGCATTCTAGGCCAAGGGTACAGCTGGTGCAAAGGCCCTGAGGTGGGAATGAGCTCAGGGAGCAGAAAGAAGGCCAGTGTGGCTGCTGGGGTGGGGGATGGGCCGAGGGCCGTGAACCAGCTCAGGCAGAGCCTTTTTAGGCCATGCAGAGGAGGCCAGATTGGCGATGGGAGCCGATGGGGTTACCAGTGAGGGAGGGGGTGTGATGTGATTTGTGTTTTCACAGCTCACTCCACCTGCCATGGGGGATGTGGGAAGGGGGCTAGGGTTGTCATAGGAACACCTGAGAGCTGGCCCAGCCACAGTTCCATTACCATCCTGGGTCCCATCTTGGTTGGAGCTGAAAAAGAGGCTGCTCAGCCCAAGGTTATCCCAAGGGCACTCCATGGAGCCACCTCCTGGAGTGGGGCCGGGTTCTGGCTGAGGGAGGAGGCAGGGGATGTAGCCACTGCCATCCTGTCATTTGCAGGCATCTCCTTGGCATGGGTGCCCTGTGGCCCAGCTGTCCTCCCATCCCCTGCTCTTGCCGGCAGGGCTGGAAGTGGGCAGGGCCACTGCTTTGGGTAGACGCTTCTGGTGGAGGATTTGAGCCTGTGATCTCATGGGAGGGTCTGGGAAATGGGGGCTCATCCTATACTCCCAGCCCATCCGGGTGCAGAGACAGGCTGCTCTTGAGTCTCGAGGCAGCTACTCGCCTTGTGACCGCAGGCAAACTTTTTCCTGGTCCCATGCCTCAGTCTCCCCATATGTCAAATGCGGTAGTAGAGAGTGGGCTGTTGCTGCCTTTCTCCTTGACCTCTGTAGTGTGTTTGTTCTTCCTTGGATCTCAGTCCTCTCAGCACTCATGACCTTAAGTTCTCCCACCAGCCCTGGGGAAGGAGAGTGGAGGTGATGCCCCCCGTAGGCAGATGGGTTCATAAAGGTCAGACGGGACAGTGATGAGTCCCAGGGCACATGGTGATTCAGAGCGAGGATTTGGGGCATCATTTTACATTCTGCTCAGAAGACCCCCCTGTATGCACCCCTCCTTGGGTCCAGCAAGAGGGTGGGGGGTCCTGGCTCAGCTCTTTCTGGGCTCAGTTGGCCTTTAGCCCAGGCAAGGACTCTGGGCCCCTGCCCAAAGTGTAGCTCAATGTGCCCCTTGTCTGTCCACCCCAGAAGCTGAGGACACGGCCCCGTGCCCGGTGTTGGCAGAACCTCCATCACACTGTCAGCTGCAGGAGGACATGGCAGGGCAGGTAGGGCTGGAGCCAGCCTGAGGCAGCTGCTGGGCATTTGGGGTGACCTGGGGCCTCCCAAGAGGTCCTTGATTTGTCCACAACCCTCGTTTTGGGGCTGGTGTAGACTGAGCGCCAGGGGAAGCCACTTATGCTCTCAAATGTTAGGCTTCCCTGGGAGCCCAGGCAGAGCCCCAGCCAAAGGGGAGGCACTGCGCCCTGCTGGGCTCAGCCTCCCTGCGTGGCTATGGGAACCTGAGGGATCCTGGTGGAACTGGGTTGATGCTCTGTGCCCCAGATCCAGTGCTCACCCATCCCTGTGGGCTAGAAAGCAGACCAGAGGACCAGAACTCAGGCAGCAGGCCCATAGACCTCGTCATCCTTCCTCTTTCCTTTCTAAATGCTTCCCTCCCTGCAAGGAGTCTCAGCTGAGGAGATGACCTCCCGTTCTCCCTTCTCTGAGCACACAACCTGAGAGAAAGGATTGAAATAGCCACTGCAGCAAGGGATTTAGGGCAGACCAGAAAGAATCCCTCACTCAGTGCCAAGCCCCTTGGGGTCCCCAGCATCCTAGGATCAGGGCCCAGATAGTCTGGGGCCTGGCTTGTCACATTTTTTTTTTTAATTCTGTGGAAGTTTTCTTTTTTTAGAGTAAAAATCTTCTGTTCATACAGTCTTTAGAACTCTAGGAGGCGACACTCAGGGGTGGGTGGGCTGAGGCCCCAGATCCCCCATCAGTCCTGCTCTCTTCTTCTCCATGTTTGAAGACTAAGGAGCACATGAACCTTAAGTGGTCCTGTGGTGACAAACTTTCCTCCAGTTGCTCAGGAGCCCCCAGAGTAGACTCACCTTCCTCTCCGGGCTCATCTTTATGCGGGAAGTTTCTCCTGGAGTCCAGCACAGTGTTTCCCAAACTTGCCCTATGCTAAGAGTAACAGGTCACTATACCATTCTCCGGAGACTCTGATTCAGGAGGCCTGGGGGAGGGCCTGTATTTAACAAGTTCCTCCAGGTGATGACCAGGTGAGTGTAGGAAGTGTGGGCCTTCCTTAAATCCCTGTTGCTGTACCCGCAGCTTGTTCTGCAGCTCAGAAGGCTGACCAGTCATTCTCCTCCGCCAGCCTTTCCTGAACCCCCAGCACCTCTTCTCCAGAGGATAGTGGGGGTGCTGAGGGAAGCTGAGGACTGAAGAGAGGCGGAAGAGAGTTCTTGGGAGGGACTGGTCTGTGTCCTTGCTGGCAGAGGTCACTGGGGGTGGGGTGGGGCAGAAATGGCCACAGACAGAGAGGGCCGAGGCACACAGCCCATCACTCCGCCCTCCCACCTGAAATTGGGCAGGAAGCCTCTGGGAAACTGAACTGGTTCTGATGTGTTTAAAAAGGGATGGGGTGGAGGTGGCAGGTAAAATGAGTCTCCTCGCTTTACAGAGGAGAAACAGACCCAGAGCAGGCAGAGGGAAGTGGGTGTTGGCCTTGGGGGAGCAGTGAGGGGTCCCAATCTGGACCCTCACGAGGTCACACAGTGAGTTGGTCTCCCCTAGAGGGCCCCATGGCAGCCTCCTCACGAGTGCCTCTTCAAGGCTGGGTGAGCTCTGGGGGCCAAGTGTCAAAGGGAACCCCAGAACCCCCGCCGCCCCGTCTCTAGTTCCCTCTTGCACAGCCAGAGCGTTGGGCACTGCGTGGTGGAGGAAACCCCGATCTCCGTTGAGTCTCCCGGGTGGCGCCGCCCCCGCTCAGCACCCTGGACAGCGCCTCGTTCTGCGCCTCAGGATCGCCTCCTCCAGGCCTCACTTTGGCTTCTCTCGGGTGGCCTCTGTTCTGATTGACGTCCTTGCCTCCTTTCTTAACTCTCCCTGTAAAGGCAGACCCTAATCCAGAGCTCTCCATGAATCACTTCTCTGGCTCCTGGAGCCAGGGTGAGGGAACGTGGAAAGAGGCAAAGTGGCTGCCTGCTGTCAGCCTGGGGTTTTCCCTCACTCACCAGCAGGAAGGAAGTGGTCTTGGAGGAGTCTTGGACATTTCCCTAGTCTTGCCCAGCCCAGATCTCCCTTAGAGGTTTTGGTGAATTCTGAAAGACACAGCAGAGATACATACATAAGAGGTAACAGGGAAGGTAGGACTGGGGCACAGTGGTGGCTGAGGGTCAGGGGAAAGGTGAGTGGGGCTGGCCTGAGCAAGGCAGTGAGACTCAGACTCCTCCAAGACTCTAGCTAAGACGTCCTGGGAAGATCATCTGGGCCCACCTCTTTGTCCTCAGGCAGGCTGCCTGGTGCTGGTTCTACTGGGCATTGAACTCCCAGCACCTGTTCTTTCTGATCCACCCCGTTCTCTCTCCATCTGCTGCCAGGTCTAAAGGAGCCCTTAGAGCGGCCAGCAGTGGGGGAAGCAGTGGCTGCCATGGATGAGGATATGCTTCTGTCCGCACTGCCTGGGGAAGATGGTGCCACCTGGGACCCCAACCTGGAACCCGAGGAGGAACCTGGGGTCCAGAATGGAATGGCATCTGGTGAGGACCTGAACAGTAGCCACACCAGCCTGGGGGATGCAATGAGGGGCACCCTGGCAGGCACCGAGGGGCCTACAAAAGGCCTGGACATGGCCCTCCATGGCCTCAGCCTTGGCCTCTCCCTCACCAATGGCCTAGCCCTGGGGCCAGACTCAAACATTCTGGAACACTCTACAGAGCCCAGGCCCTGGAGGGCTGGTGGGCTGGCCGAGGGGGACGATGCCTCCAGGAGCCTCTGTCCAGACACTGAGGATCCTCCACTGGGGTAAGTAGGAGTCTCGGAATGGGGGCCACCACATTTGCTCCAGTGCTGCATGGCCTGGGCCTTGCCACTTAGCCTTTCTGGTTCTTCTTTTCCTCATACATGAAATGGGAATTTGATGTCCCTGTTTTGGGAGGATAGAGCTATAAGAGAGATTTCAAAGGCCAACATGCCTGTTGTGTCCCCACTCTCAGTTCCCCTAATCACCAGGGGCTGTTTCTTTTAAAAAGTTAAAAAATTTTTTCTTTTCCATTATTGCTTATTACAGATATTGACTATAGTTCTCTGTGCTATACAATAGGATGTTGTTTGTCCATTCTATATATAATGATTTGCATCTGTCATCCCAAACTCCCAGCCCATCCCTTCCTCACCTCGCCTTCCACCATGGGCTGTTTCTATGTAGAGCTGGAGGGCCACACTCCCTCCATCCCAGGCTGGGCATCAGATTTCCAAGATGTCTTGATGCGGGAGGTCATCTGGCCCATCCTTCTGCTTCTTGGAGATGAGAATCTCCCAACCCCACAACTGACCTAAAGAGAGTAGTCTTTGTAGATTAATCTCTGTCAGCTATTCCTCCTTGAGTGCCGTCCGGGAATTCGACGAGGAACTCCTACTTATTGGAGTAAGTCCTATTTCCTGGAGTTACAGCCCCATTTCTATAATCTCCAGCTGCAGGTGGAGAGGCTTGGCATCTTAGAAGTCCCAGTTAGACAAGGAGGGTAGGGATGGTTCAGGGAAATGTTTAGAAGCCCCCAAGGTGAGCTGAGAAAAGAAAGCATATAGAAGGTTTGGTGTGCTGCAGGGGCTTCCCTGGTGGCACTAGTGGTAACGAACCAGCCTGCTGATGCAGGAGACATAAGAGACACAGGTTCAGTTCCTGGGTGGGGAAGATCCCTTGGAGTAGGAGATGGCAACTCACTCCAGTATTCTTGCCTTGAGAATTCCATGGACAGAGGAGGCTGGCGGGCTGTGGTCCATAGGGTTGCAAAGAGTCGGACACGACTGAAGGGACTTAGCATGCACACACTGCTGTAGGCCCTGCTCTGGGCAGGAAGTGTGTAAGAGGTGTGTGAGCACGTGTGTGGGGGACATGCATGTGTATGCCTGGCCTGTGTACTGATGTGTGCATGACAGTGTGTGAGCCTGTCAGTGTGCCTGGCCTGTGCATTAGGGGCACATTTGGGTGTGCACGTGGATGCATGAGTCACATACATCCTAGTTGGAGTCACACACTCCTAGCTGGAGTGTGTCTAGGTCTCCAAGACAAGGTCAGATGCCTGCATGCGCTGGGCGTGCCATATGAGGGTTTCCACCTGGGCAGGACTTGGTGTGGTGTGGGGCCTCGTGAGGTGCAGGCAGGGGGCTGGGGCTTCTTGGAACTGCTGTTTGTGTTTAGGTGGTATAGTTTTGGAGGCTGGCTGAAGATGGGGCAGATGGGAGTCTGGAGACTGGGCTAATGGTCTTCAAGCCCCTATCAAAACTGCCCTACAAGTGTGCTCATGTGCATGAAAGGGTGGGGTATATGGGGGAACCATTCATAGTTCTGATATGGGATGAGCCCCCAAGGGCAGGACTCTATCTTATTGTTCTAGGACTCCATACGGGCCTGTCAGAGAGCTGCTGGGCAGATTTGGGGTATCTGCTCTGGTGGCCAGGGCAGTGGCCCTTCTCTTCCCTCCTGTCCTCTCAGAGGTCAATAGAGGCAGCTTCCACCCCAGCTCCCTGCTGGGCAGCCTACTTGTGACCCAGTGTGACACTTTCCCCTACTTCCTTTTCTAAATGAGGCTGCCCTCTCAACTCCTGTGGGACTGGAGTGGGTGATGGCTGTGGTCTCAGCTTTTCACTCTCAGGTCAGTATTTCTCCAGGAAGCATGCAGGAATCAAATCTCAGGCATGGTGCGGGGGGTGTGGTGTCCAAGGAGTGCCTTGAGGGGGTGGAGCACTGCCTCATCCTCCAAATACGACTCAGTCTCTGTGAGGCCCCAGGGGTTGGGGGATAAGCAGGACATGGCCAGATCCTCCAGGGAGCCAGGGTGTGCTTCTTTGCAAATAGTGGGCCCTTATTTATCTGAAATGGGCTGGGCTCAGCCTGCTTCTTTCTTTTGCTGTTTCTTCCTCTCTCTCTCTCTGTCTCTCTCTGTTACTCTCTGTCTCTCTTGTTCTGTCTCTGTTTTCTGTGCTCTCTGTACCTCTTTTCTGCCTCATTCTTGTCTCTCTTATTTCTCTTCTTTTCTCTTCCTCTCCTTGTCTCTATTTTGATCTCTTTTAATCCTCTTCCTTGCCTGACTTCTCTGCTTATTTGCACATCTCCCCAGTGGGCAAGAGGCCTCGCTTCATCTATGTGTATTCCCCTATTTTAGGTTCTGGGGATACATCAGTGAACAGAATATACAAAACCTCCTACTTTCACGGAGCTTATAGTCTAGTGAGGAGACAGATAATAAATCATAAAAATCATAGATATGATATGTTGGAAGGGGGCAAGTACCTTAGAAAAAATGAAGTAAGAAAGAGGGATTGGGGGAGGGAATAGGTCCCAGTTATAAATAGGGCAGTCAGGGTGAGAAAGGGATGTGGAAGGGAGGCTCCAGCTTGAGGGAAGTGCACTCTAGGCAGAGGAAACCAGTGGTGCAAGAGCCTCTCTGGGGGGCAGCACAAGGCATGGCTTAGGCAACGGAGTGGGCCTCCAGGCTGACAGGCATCTACTCATTCACCCAGCGCAGCATTCGGCAAGGCGTAGAGGATTTCCTATGTGCTAGGTGCTCCCTGGCCTCATGTGTGGCGGGGGAAACAGGTGTAAATAGGGGAATAAGCAGAAGGCGACAGGCTGAGAGGGGCTAGGAGGAGATAAAGGGGCACCCTGAGGATAGACACTAATGAGGGGCCACTGTGATAGGTAGTCTGGGCCTGCCTCCCTCAGTCTCTCTGAGGAGGTGACATTAAGCAAGGCCTGGGCAGCCAAGCTAAGAACCACCCAGGCTGTGGGGACAGCAAAATTGTGACCCAGTGAGACACTAGCTGTGATGGGGAACCTGGAAGGNGGAGATAAAGGGGCACCCTGAGGATAGACACTAATGAGGGGCCACTGTGATAGGTAGTCTGGGCCTGCCTCCCTCAGTCTCTCTGAGGAGGTGACATTAAGCAAGGCCTGGGCAGCCAAGCTAAGAACCACCCAGGCTGTGGGGACAGCAAAATTGTGACCCAGTGAGACACTAGCTGTGATGGGGAACCTGGAAGGAGGAGCCCCCTCCCCCTTTCCTGGGCCAGGCAGGAGTGAGAGTCTCACACTCCTTCATTTAGATGAATGATGCCTACTGGGGGCCAGGCCTGGTGGGCACTGTGGGGAGCAGGACCATGCCTCTCCTTTCAAGCTGTACCCCAGTACCCAGCTCAGCATCTGGCACCTGTGTTCAGTAGGGATTGGCTGAGAGAATAAACAGGACACGATCCCTGCCGGCTCTCCACACCCAGGGAACTCCCAGACGTGGATTGGTGCCATCCTAGCACCTGTAAGGGGCCATCTGGCAGGACGGTGACTGGTCTGCGCATCCCACAGGCCGGGTGGCCCCGAAGAGCCAGATGTGCGAGATGGCTTCAGCGCCACGTTTGAGAAGATTGTGGAGTCAGAGCTGCTGCGGGGCACCCAGTACAGCAGCCTGGACTCCCTGGACGTGCTGAGCCTCACGGACGAGAGTGACAGCTGCGTCAGCTTCGAGGCCCCTCTCACGCCCCTCATCCAGCAGCGGGCCCGGGACAGCCCTGAGCTGGGTGTGGGCTTGGGCACTGGGGACATGGGGTCTGAGGGGGACATGGGAGCAGCTGGTGGCGGTGGGGCGCTTGGCAGCCCCCTGCGGCGCTCCATCTCCGGCAGCCGCTCCGAGAATGTCCTGAGCCGCCTGTCTCTCACGGCGGTGCCCAACGGCTTCCATGAAGACGGACCCCTGGGCCCACGCGGGGACGAGGAGGACGAGGAGGAGGAGGAGGAGGAGGACACGGACAAGCTGCTGAACTCGGCCAGGTGAGGCAGGGCCCGGGCTGGGAGCTGAGAGAACCCAGAGGAGGCAAAATGAGTCAGGATAAGCCAGGGCCTGGAGTGAACAGCTCTCTGCAAGGTCTCTGTGCCCGCCCTCTGCACCCAAACCTCCCACCCGTGCCTGAGGCTCCATCCTTCCCTGCCAGGTCCTTCCAGCCTGGGTGGGGTCAGGGGGCTGGTCATCTAATGGTTTCCTCTGAGGGTTTTTCTGGAGGCTAACTTGATTCTGTCCTGATGCAGTGGAGCTTCTTTCCCTGGTCTTGGGAGAACTTCCAGCCCCTGCCCAAGGGTCTCTGACCCCCTCATCTCCACCCCACCTTCCTTCTTCAGCGACCCCAGCCTGAAGGATGGCCTGTCGGACTCGGACTCAGAGCTGAGCAGCTCAGAGGGGCTGGAGTCTGGCAGCACAGACCCACTGGCCAACGGGGGCCAGGGCGTCAGTGAGGCTGCCCGCCGGCTGGCGCGCCGGCTTTACCACCTGGAGGGCTTTCAGCGCTGCGATGTGGCCCGGCAGCTGGGCAAGAAGTGAGTTGCATCTCCATCCCCAACCCCAAGCAAACCCCGTGTCTTCCTCAGCCCAAGGTGATGTGGTGACTTCCCTCAGGGGTGCCTAGTGCTGGGGGCTCCCAACGGTCCCCAAGAACTGCCGCTGTCCTCATTCTGGGCCTTGCCCTAAATCCGTTTCCTTTCTGGGCTGCCTGGGCGAGGGCCCCTGCTCCTAGGGAGGGGAGGTAGGGTTGGGGGGCCCCTCGGGGCTGGGGGAGTGGCATGTGGCAGCAAGGACGGAGCAGCCAGGCAGGGTCTCCTGGGTGAACTAACGGGGCCAGGGACGGAGGAGCACCTGGTCTGAATGGGGACCGCCTGGGACCCCGGAGCTGGGCAAGGGGACCCTGGCCCTCACTAAGCCCCACTCACTGTGTTGGGACCAGCTGAAGAGGGGGGACTGCCTACATACAAGCCCCGGTCTTTGGACTCAGGGAAGGGAACTAGCCAGGTTGAAGTCCTGAGGGGTGGGGACAGTCAGCTGTGAAGTCAGTCGGTATGTCATGAGGAGGTCTGACCACCAGCACATCTGCCTGCCTTGTCCTCCTTGCCTTGTTCTCCAGAGGGCCCCCCACACCCACATAAGCCTTCAGGTTGCACAGAGGCAGGCCTGGCCTCCAGCAAGGGCTGCTCCCAGGCTGAGAGAGGCAGCCCAGACTCGAGACCCCAAGTTAGAGTTGACGGGGCCTCGGGCCACAGGAGGTCCTGAGGACACCCCCGCTTCTCCCCACTCCCACCTCCTGCACCCTCCATAGCCTCCACAGCGCTCCTGCCTGGGCCTTCCCCCAAATCATGTTGCCCGCACCCTCGCCTCTCCCACTGGACTACAGACCCCCAACCTAATGACATCCTCCTTCATTAAAGTTGATCCCCACCTTCCCCTGTCTTTTCAACCAACTCGTGAAGATGAATTTTCCCATCAGCATTTAATTGTGCTTAACCCTCTCCCATCTGAAACAAAAATCCTTCCTCAAATTACTTCCTCCCCCTGCCTCTTCACAGCCAAAATTCTGTCTTCTGCTCTGGGTGGCCTCTGTCCCCTCCCCTTCTGCACATTCAGCTTCTCCGGGTTGGCTTCTTCCCCATCCCCCACTGCCCTACACAAGCGCCTCTTGCTAGAGTCAGTAGCAGCCTGGTCTCTTTGAATATGGTGGCCTCAACTCTCTCCCCTTCAACAGCCTTGACACATCTGCCACTCCTTTCTTCTTCTTCAATTAAACTTTCAATGATGAAAATTTCAAGCACACACGAAAGCAGAAAAAGTAATACCTTAAACCTCCTTGTACCCATTTATTCAGCTTCAAAGTTATCAACATTTTTCTATTCTTGTTTGATCTCTTCCCACCACAGCTTCCCCTCACACTTGCTGGAATATTTTAAACCATATTTCAGACTCTATCATATGATCCATAAATGTTTAGTATGTGTCTCTAACTGACTAGGATTTTTTTTTAGATAGTCATAGTTTCTGACAAAATTCCTTAGTATCTCTAACATTCAGTCAATGTTTAATTTGCTCTGGTTGTCTCAAAAATGTTTGTTCAAATCAGCACACAAATAAGGTCTTTGATTACATTTGGCCAGTATGTTTCTTAGGTCCCTTGGAGCCAGCAACAGTTGCCTGGCCCCCTCCTTTTGGTAAGGCCGTGTATTTGGTGAAGAAACAGGAGGGAGAGCTTGGGGCCTGATTGGACTGAGGTAGAATTCTGTTCTCTCTTTTGGCGAGAATGCATCACTCCGGTCTTGACGTTCGCTTCCTTGGCCTCCAGGACACCACACCCTACGGCTGTGGCTACTGTCTATCTCCTGCACGAGGTTTCTGACTCTTCAGCCCACCCTGAGAGGGGCTCTCCTCAGGTCTCTGAGCTGGGTCTGCTGGCCTGTCTGAGCCCTTCCTACAGGCTTGTCCCCCTTCCTACTCTACCAGTTGGGATCAGACAACTCTCCTGTAGGTGCTTCCAGACCCACCTGTTGTCCTGGGCTCTGGGCACCACCCCAGGGGCTACTTGGTCATGTCCCACACCCACTCCATCCCTCCCCATGTCTTGTTGGATTCTGCCTCAGAAACATCCCTCCTCCCACCCTTTCCGTCTCTCGTGGACAGCTCCTGCAGCTCTCAGTAGGTCTCCACTCTGCAGGCAGTGTTCCAAATACAGGTCTGACCCTCTCATTCACCTCCTGCTTCAAACTCTTCCAAATCAAGTCTCGATCCTTGCCTTGGCCCAGCCCCAGATCCCTGCCGCATCTCTTGCTGCCCCCATTCCTGCTCTCCAGCTCCTGCCACATGGCCCTGCTGGCAGCTTTCTGGACAGTGTCCTCTACTGGGGACACTGTATATCACCCCATACCCTACTCCCTTCACCTGGCTGGCTCTTACTTTCCTGAAGGTATTTGCTGAGACGTCAGCTCCTCCAGGAAGCCTTATTGACCCTCTCACACCCTGGCCCACTGGAGAAGGAAATGGAGACCTACTCTAGCATTCTTACCTGGAAAATCCCATGGACAGAGGAACCTGGCGGGCTACAGTCCATGGGGTTGCAAAGAGTTGGATATGACTGAGGGACTGAGCACACCCTGGCCCAAGGTTGAACTGTCAGAGTCCAGTTGGCCAGCAAGGGAGGCAGCAGAGGGATGGATGGACAGGTCTGNAGACCTACTCTAGCATTCTTACCTGGAAAATCCCATGGACAGAGGAACCTGGCGGGCTACAGTCCATGGGGTTGCAAAGAGTTGGATATGACTGAGGGACTGAGCACACCCTGGCCCAAGGTTGAACTGTCAGAGTCCAGTTGGCCAGCAAGGGAGGCAGCAGAGGGATGGATGGACAGGTCTGGTGGGTGGGTCAGGGTCCCCAGGGGCCCACTGACCATGTGCCCCCACTGTTGGCTGTGCCCTGCTTCTGATGGACACCCCCTGCTCTCCTGGCAGCAACGAGTTCAGCAGGCTGGTGGCTGGGGAGTACCTCAGCTTTTTTGACTTCTCGGGCCTGACTCTGGATCGAGCGCTCAGGTCAGTGCGGCTGGGCGGGGCGGTGCCCACAGGCAATACATCTGGATCCTCCTGCCAGCTCTAGTGTAGACTTGCCGTGCAGCCTTGGGCAAGCCCTCTTGAGCCCTCTGGGGAGGCTATGGGGAAGGGCCCATGAGAGCAGCATGGTGCAGAGAATCACTGAGTGCTGGCTCATGGGGGGCACTGCCAAGGTGAAGATGGGAGTGCAGAGGTGACCCTTCAGGAGGCATAGCCTCGACACATCCTGCTGATGGCACCTTAGTGACACCCCTGTGAGGTGGGTGGTACCGTCCCATTTATAAGCGGAGAAAGTGTGGGCCAGTTCCCTGAAATCACTGTGGGCTACATGGTCAAAATGACACTGGACATGGTCAATTTGATCTCATGTCCTGTTCGTGTTTGGACCCTGAGGGGAGTAGCCCTCAGGAAGGGCAGGTGCAGGCCCAGGGAGCAGAGGGCAGGCAATGGGAGGATGAAGCCCGGTGCCAGGGACCTGAGCCCAGGCCAGAGCCTCGCAGCTAGGGATGGTGGACTCTGAGCCGAGGGAGGAGGGTCCATGTATGTTATGTCTGTTTATCTCCCATGTGTCTCTCATATTTTTAGAAACCGAATTTTCGCTTTATTTTCTCTGTTTCTATTGGGATATTTTCTACTGACCTGCTTCCAATTCACTTCTTCTTCCTCTGTGTCTCATATACTGTTAAACCCATTTATTGAGTTTTTACTTTCCATTGTTTTATTTTTCAGATGTAGAGGTTATATTTTGTTAAAAAACTTTTTTGGTAGGTTCTAAATCACTGCCTTATCATGGTGAAGGGGCTTGTGTAACTCAATGAAGCTATGAGCCATGCCTTGCAGGGCCACCCAAGAAGGACGGGTCATAGTGGAGAGTTCTGACAAAATGTGGTCCATTGGAGGAAGGAATGGCAAGCCACTCCAGTGTTCTTGCCTTGAGAACCCCATGAACTGTATAAAAAGGCAAAAAGATATGACACCATCAACAATTCAATGGACATGAAGTTGGGCAGACTCCAAGAGTTGGTGAGGGACAGGGAGACCTGGCATGCTGCGGTCCATGGGGTCACAAAGAATCGGACACGACTTAGCGACTGGACAACCGCAACAGAACTCTGGGGGAAGAAGTCCTCATCTTTTCATTTGTTTTTACTTACTTTCTCTGTCTTTCCCTCTCCTTTTGGGAACATATTAGTCACAGCTAATATCTGAAAGTCCTTGCCTGCTTACCACGGAGTCTGTGTCATCTGAATCATCGGTATCTGGTTCCATTGTTTTTCTCTTGGTTTTCCATCATCTATCCTATTTCTCTGTGTGCTTAGTAATTTTTTACTAGATCCTGCACATTGTACATAAAATTACAGCAGCTCTAGATCATTATGTGTTCCTCCAGGAGGTGTACCTTCTGCTTGTCTAGGCAACTAGAGGGGAACAGGGTGGGTACAGTCCCAGTCTATCCAGGGCTGAGCTGGGGAGCAGCCGCTCTGAAGTGTGGTAAGGCTCGGAGTTCAACCCGATCACAGGGCAAGGGCTGCAGGGCTTTCCACTGGGAGCCTGGTGTGTTCACTGGGGCCTCTCCCTTTGGTGGGTCCTAAATTACAATTTTGTCTCCTCAATGCGGCAAGCCTGTGCAAAAAACCAAATCCCTCTGCTTCTCAGAGAGGCTTTCTGCTTAGCTTTTCAGCATATTGCTCCTTCCATCTTTAGACTTTGGCAAATCTCTCCCAGGGAAAACTGGCCACATGTTTTATAGCCCCTGATGTTTCTCCAGCTCCGTGAAGCCACTGAGAGTTCTGCCTCAACCCTGTGTCTGTAATTGACAGTGTCCCCGAGGAGAACTGCACATCGGCCCACCTCCCTGAGTTCTCTACCCCCTGGGATCTTGGTCCCATTGGTGTCTGTTGCATCAGTGATTTTCTGATAGCTTAAGAGAGATGTATTCTGTCTGGCATTTTTCACTGTTCTCAGTGGAAGTGTTTGTCGGCTAGCAAGCTGCTCTATCCTGAGCTGAGTCAGGTTCACACTGGATGATCTGATGGGGAAGGTGTTTGGTGGGTCGGGTTGCGGTCAGAGGCCTGGGTGCTGGGCTGGAGGACATTGAATATATAGCCAAATAGATTGAGACTCGACTGCACAGGCCCTGGGGAGCCACAGCAGGTGCTGGCTATAAAGCAGGGTTTTGGGAGGCAGTGGTGGCAACACTGTGTTGGTGGCCTTTGATCCAGAGGCTCCTGAGGAGGATCAGGTGGGAGAGGATGAGGCCTGAAGTTGGGCCACAGGGCTCGAGGAATGATTGGTGTGAGAAGCACAGAGGATAGAGCAGAAGGGCTGGTGATGCCAAGATGCAGAGAGAGAAGGGGGTGGCCAGCAGTGAGGCTCATCCTGGGGACAGCCAGAGAGTTTGGTTGGAGCTTGCTGAAGACCCCCAAGGAAGGGGTGTTTGGGCTGGGGAGCCCCGGCTGGGATGCATGGCTCATAGGTGGGACAGGCTATGGTTGCGATGGGGGATGGTGTGAGTGGAGTGTGAGAAGAAGAGGGAGGGGCTGGATGCGAACAAGGAACAGGAGAGAGAGAAAAGAGGACCAGAAGGAGGATGGAGTGTTTTTATATAGCTGTTGACTGACTGGGATTGAATCAGAGAATGGTCTGCAGTTTTCCATGCTTTGGGAAACCTCCGAAGGTAAAGACTGGCCAAAATGGGGTTCACGGGTCCCCAGGTGCCTTAGAAGTAGTTTGAGAGAGGACAGAGCAAAGTGGGCATAACAGAAGCCAAGGGAACCACAGCAAAATTGGGAACAAGCTGGTCTCATGAACCCAGGACAGACAGAGGCCCAAACTGTCTCAGCTTTCTGTTTCCCCTCCCAAGGAGGGGTGCACCTAGGCCCCAGGCCCATCTCCCGGCCCCTCTGGTTTTGGTATTCTCAGCCAGGGACCCTTGAGTGCTGGTGACCTTTGACGTTTGGCCTTGAGGGGAACTCAGCTGCCCAGCAGAGGAGGCTCAGACTTGGGGTGGGAGAATAGAGGGGGCCAGGGTGGTTGGGCCTCGGGCCATCACGTGACAGGTAGCACATCTGGGAAAAGTGGGAAGGGCTGAGGGAGAGTGCTCCAGGGGAGCGGTGTGGACTGGCTGGGCCCAGCCATGGAGGAGGAAGTGAGGAGTGGGGCGGAGGCTGGCACTGAGGTGTTGGTCAGCCTCTGTTCTTCACAATCTGCCCCCTGTCTCCTTCCAAAAGGGCCCTGGAGGGTGATGAGGGTTGAAACTCCACACTCCAGGGGCTTCAGGGGGCTCAGGGTTTCCTCCTGGGCCCAGATGCTGGGGCTCTGGGGCCTTAGCCCCCTCAGGCAGGCTTGGGTGGTGTATGTGTGGGGTAGGGGCTCCTACCTGGAGTGAGGATTTGGACGACTCAGGGGTCTGGGAGGCCCTCAGCACCCTGCATCGCCCTCCAGAACTTTCCTGAAGGCCTTCCCGCTGATGGGGGAGACGCAGGAGCGTGAGCGGGTCCTGACACACTTCTCCCGCCGGTACTGCCAGTGTAACCCTGATGACAGTACTTCGGAAGGTATGCCTCACCTGGCACCCCTTACACCTCACCCCGTGCCCCTGGCGCCTCACCCCGCGCCCCTGACGCTTCACCCTGTGCCCCTGATGCCTCACCTCTGATGCTTCACCCTGTGCCCCTGACTCCTCACCTGGCACCCCTTATGCCTCACCCCACGCCCCTGACGCCTGACCCCGCACCCCTGACGCCTGACCCCGCGCCCCTGACGCTTCACCCTGTGCCCCTGATGCCTACCTCTGATGCTTCACCCTGTGCCCCTGATGCCTCACCCTGCACCCCTGACGCCTGACCCCGCGCCCCTGACGCTTCACCCTGTGCCCCTGATGCCTACCTCTGATGCTTCACCCTGTGCCCCTGATGCCCTGTCTCTTATACACATCTCACAGCTTCCCCTCACACTTGCTGGAATATTTTAAACCATATTTCAGACTCTATCATATGATCCATAAATGTTTNGAGAAGACGTGTGGATTCCGCGAGAATGTCACCAGAGTTAATGCCCACTAATGGGCTGATGCTCCCCCAAGACTGCTTACTGTTTGCAGAGAGCAGGTGTTGCTGGCATACCCTAAAAGGAGCTTTAAGCACACATTCCTCTTCTCCATCCTTACACTCAGCAGGGCCGAGGGCCCTCTCAGGACCCAATCACTGCTGTGTTAAGCCCTGGGTGCCTCTTCCCCTGGTTGAGAGCGGCTGACAAGGGCAGCAGTCAGTAAACCCCAGGTCGAGAATATTCTTGAGCTTGGTGGGCCTTAGCTGCCCGTGGCACCACCTTCTGCCTGAAATTGAAGAGAAACATTACTACCTTCGTACATTAGACGTGGGTGCAGTAGGATTGTTTATACTTGCAGCCAACAGACACTGAAGATCCATTTCTTTCTTAAGGCAGTATTGCAAAACACCAAAAGCAAGAGGTCTGAGTTGTAATCCTCCTTATTTTTCACATGATAGTGTGTGACCTGAGGTGAGTTACTGACTTCCCTGAACCTCAGTTTCCCATCAGAAAGTCCCGGTGAGATTGAAGGAGACAGCAATTGTAGAGCATTTAGCCCAGAACTGGGCCATTGCCGTCACTGGGAGCTTTCCTGGAAGTGGCAATGCCTGCTTTGTGCTCACTCCATCCCTCCCTTTTCTCATGCTGCCGTTGTTTCACAGAGACTCAGTGCCTGGTGGAAGATGGGGATCTCGGGAATGTGGGGCCTGCTAGGGCCCCCAGAAGTGGCTCTGGTCAGAGCCTGTCTCTTATACACATCTAGATGTGTATAAGAGACAGGCCTGACCCCGCGCCCCTGATGCTTCACCCTGTGCCCCTGACGCCTCACCTCACTCCCCTGACACCTGACCCCGCGCCCCTGACGCCTGACCCCGCGCCCCTGATGCTTCACCCTGTGCCCCTGACGCCTCACCTCACTCCCCTGACGCCTGACCCCGCGCCCCTGACGCCTCACCCCATGCCCCTGACGCATCACCCCACGCCCCTGCCCTCCAGTTGGACCCTGGCTTCCTCCTACCCTTGATCCACCTGCCACTTCGGTCCTGCTCGAGAAACAACGGTGAAGGCATGATGGCGTGGCAGGGGGCCTATCTGCTGGAAAAGGCACCTCCCAACTGTTGGGCCTGTCGCCACTCCCTGTGCCTGAAGGTCCTCTAGGTCCTCTGTGCCCTAGACTCAGTCCTCTGTGCCCTCCTCCTCTGTGGTTCCCTGTCACAGTGCTGATTGCTGGTGTGGTGGGAGTCCTGGGTCTGGAACCCTCTTGTCCCATGGGTGGACTTGCATCCCAGGAACTAGGGGGCTAGGCTGGTTATCAGAGGAGACATGGGCCTTGGAAGGGGTATAGCCCAGGACCCAGAGCCTTTCCTGGGCATGAGAGTCAAGGTGAGTTTGGCCATAGGAGGCAGGAATCTGGGCTAGAACAGGCCCAGGGTGGTCAGGTTCCCCACTAAGGGAAGAGTGTTTCCTGACCTGGGGCGGGGGAGTGGCTCTGATGCTGTAGAGGGGTGGGGCATGGAGTATCATGCAGGCCCTGGGCCCTGACATATGGTTGGCAGGTGGCTGGTCTCTTCCAAGGCCTGAAGGCTGGCTCTGGCAGGAGATGAGTGGGTGGCTGTGGTTGAGAAAGAGCTGGGTGCTCACACTGAGGGTGCCTCTATCTCTGATTTAGATGGGATCCACACACTTACCTGTGCCCTGATGCTGCTCAACACGGACCTGCACGGACATGTGAGTTGGGGAGGCCGAGCTGGGGTATGTTCTCTCACTGACTCATCCCAGGTTGTCCGAGGGCCAGCCCTTTCTCCAGCCTCCTTCCTGAGACCTCTTGCTTGCTGGCCCACGTTTCTTTAGCAGACCTGGGAGTCAGGCCACTTGGCTTCTAGACTTGGCCTTACTCTAGTTTTATCCACTTGAGACTTGCCTGGGTCCTCACCCCCAAGGAGGGCCATAAGAACAACTGAAGTACAGGAATTTAGGATGTGCTAAATAAGATATGTGCCCCTAGTCATGTCCACACCAGACGTTGCTAAAAGATCACCTGCTCTTCCTACCCCTCGTGCTGTAAGGCTGACTGCAGCCCTGCTGAAGGGCCATGCTCCAGGCAGCCCCTTTCCCTCAAATGGTAGGTTGCCATTAAGAGGCATTTTTATCATCTCCATCTTCCACTAGGCAAACAGAGAAGTGATGGGGGGTACCCTGGGCTGTGAGCCTGTGCCTCTTATGGGCCCTGGGCATCTCAGTGCTGCTTGTGGCTCAATAACTAATTCTTCTTTCCTCTGTCTGCTCCGGGGACCCCCTCTCTGGGCTCTCTTGCCCTCCCTCAGGTGGTAAGTGTAGCTGGTGGTATGCATGTCCTGTGAGCTTAGATTCCCCCCATCTCCATCCTCCCCTCCTGTGTCCCCCATCACCCCATCTGGCCTCACTGATCACCGCCCTGTCATTGCTCACCCTGGGATAGTCAGAGCACCTCTGCTGGATTGGGGATATTTCAGTGACTCATGGGAATAATAGGCCCATGAGAACGGTTCTGGAGATAACCAGGTTCTGGTTCCATCTCTTCTGGAGGGAGGTAACCAGGAAAGTCTAGGACACTTAGGGTGGAAGAAGGAGCTGGGAGAGACCCAACTTCGGATTCCACTCTTGCCTCCAGGTGGCACCTCTGTGACCCAACACTGGGCAACACTCCAGCACTCTGAGTCTCGGGTTCTACACCTGTGAGGTGTGAATGGTGATTTCCCCATAGTGTCCTGGGGAAGCCTGGGAGAGGTACCACCAAGTGTCAGGGTCTGGCACTTAGTAAAGATATTTATTATGAATAATATTATTACATAATCATCACCATCATATTCATCATTAATATTAAAATTTAAATGATGGAGAGTCTGAAGGCCCAGCCTGCAGATCCCTGGAGGATCAAGAATATGAAGGACCTGCCCTGATGGCAGCCTGAGCAGGTGTGGGCACACTGGTCACCTGGCCTGGGGAGAGCGAGCACCTCGATAGCCTTGGCAAGAAGATTAGTTGTGTGACAGCTTCAGTTTTGTCTGCCAGGGCTGTCAGCCTGAGTGTGGAACGGGAGAGAAGACGTGTGGATTCCGCGAGAATGTCACCAGAGTTAATGCCCACTAATGGGCTGATGCTCCCCCAAGACTGCTTACTGTTTGCAGAGAGCAGGTGTTGCTGGCATACCCTAAAAGGAGCTTTAAGCACACATTCCTCTTCTCCATCCTTACACTCAGCAGGGCCGAGGGCCCTCTCAGGACCCAATCACTGCTGTGTTAAGCCCTGGGTGCCTCTTCCCCTGGTTGAGAGCGGCTGACAAGGGCAGCAGTCAGTAAACCCCAGGTCGAGAATATTCTTGAGCTTGGTGGGCCTTAGCTGCCCGTGGCACCACCTTCTGCCTGAAATTGAAGAGAAACATTACTACCTTCGTACATTAGACGTGGGTGCAGTAGGATTGTTTATACTTGCAGCCAACAGACACTGAAGATCCATTTCTTTCTTAAGGCAGTATTGCAAAACACCAAAAGCAAGAGGTCTGAGTTGTAATCCTCCTTATTTTTCACATGATAGTGTGTGACCTGAGGTGAGTTACTGACTTCCCTGAACCTCAGTTTCCCATCAGAAAGTCCCGGTGAGATTGAAGGAGACAGCAATTGTAGAGCATTTAGCCCAGAACTGGGCCATTGCCGTCACTGGGAGCTTTCCTGGAAGTGGCAATGCCTGCTTTGTGCTCACTCCATCCCTCCCTTTTCTCATGCTGCCGTTGTTTCACAGAGACTCAGTGCCTGGTGGAAGATGGGGATCTCGGGAATGTGGGGCCTGCTAGGGCCCCCAGAAGTGGCTCTGGTCAGAGCGGGAGCCAGTACGGGGACTGGCAGAGGGAGTTGGTGCACACTCCTAGATGGGCACAGCCTAGTGGAGGAATTGAGAAGGCTTCCTGTAGGAGGGACATTTGGACTGTAGGGGCCGACACCTTCTGTGTTCCATACATGAGAAGGAAGGAGAACCCCTGCCTCAGGGTGCCTACCTTCTAGTTAAAGGAGATGAAAATAAATAAGTCAACAAGTGACTACAAATAGTGATAGGTCGATGAAGGGAATCAACAGGCGGGTATGATGGTGGCTGGACTGGGGGTCATGGAATGCCTTTCAGAGGAGGCATAATTGGGGCAGAGACCTGCAGGAGCCAGTCACGGAAAGACCAGGGACAAAGTCTTCTAGGCAGAGGGACCAGTGGGACTGGTTTTCATCTTTTGGCTATTGTGAACAGTGCTATGGACATTGGTATACACATTTTTAATTTTTTTAAAATTGTTTTTAAACTGAATGAAAGATTGTTTAAATCCTATAGTGCTTACAGTTTTCAGAAGTTTCCCGTGTATGGCTTCATGTGCCCCATAATAACCCTTTTGTCTCCCTGCCCTCTATTGCCTCCCCCTTCTTGGTAACCACTAGTTTGTTCTGTGAGTCTGCTTCTTTTTTTGTTTTATTAACTGGCTTGTTATATTTCTTAGGTTCCACATCTAAGTGAAATCATATAGCCTTTGTCTTTCTTTTTCTGACTTGTTTTACTTAGCATAAGTTTTTGTTTGAGAAGCTTCTCTCAATTCTTTTCAGTGTATACTTAGGAATGGATTGCTGGGTCCAATGGTATTTTTGCATTTACCTTTTGGAGGACAGGAAAACTGTTTCATAGTGGCTGTTGAGTCCAGGAAGGAGGTGACGATGGCTTGGGCAGACAGGGCAGTGAATAAGGGTAGAAGGGGCAGATGAGAGAGATCAGTAGAGGATGAGCCTGATGGGACTTGCTGATGGGCTGATCAGGAAGGGGAGGAAGGATGGCTTCAACATCTGGCTCGATGGGGGTGCTATTTACTGAGATGAGAAGGGAAACTCTGTGTGTGGGTGGAAGGTGTGGCAAGTGGGAGAGCTGGGGCTCCATTCCCATTTTTGACAAATTGTGTTTGAGATGCCTTTTGGACATGAACATGGGTGTTGCCAAGGAGGTGGTGGGATAAATGAATCTGGGATGCCAGAGAGTAATGGGTTGACGAGATCGCTGTCGTCCTGATGGAATGAAAGCCACAGGACTGGCTGAATGCCTCGGGAGAGAGGCAGGTTGGTGACCTTGTTGTGGGTCATGGTATTATTTAGAGGTCAAGCACTTTTCACTTTCATGCATTGAAGAAGAGAATGGCAACCCATTCCAGTGTTCTTGCCTAGAGAATCCCAGGGATGGCGGAGCCTGGTGCCTTGCCGTCTATGGGAGTCACACAGAGTCAGACATGACTGAAGCGACTTAGCAGTAGCAACAGCAACAAGCAGAGCATAAGGAGACACTCTGAAGCAGCCATGGAGATGGGAGGAAAACCAGGAGTGTGTGGTGTCTCAGAAGCCAAGAGAAGAAAGTGTTTCAAGGAGAGAGAAGTGGCTAACTATATAAAAGGCTGTCATGAAGTCAAGAAAGACAATAACAGAAAAACGGCCTTTGGGACTGGAATGGCCATTAGTGGGTCATTGTCATTGGATGGTCACGGTCATTGGAGCCCTTTACAAAAGTACTTTAGGTGGAGTAGGGAGGCCAAATGCCAGGATGGAGTGGGTGGAGGTGAGGAAGTAGAGGCTGTGGATAATTCTTTCGCAATATTTGGCTTTGAGTGGGATCCTGAAGTGAGCCACTGGCTGGAGGGGTCTAGCAGGGACTATTTTTTTTAAGTTGGAGTATAATTTCCTTACGATGTTGTATTAGTTTCTGCTGTATAATGAAGTGAATCAGCCATATCTATATATGTATATATCCTTTCCCTCTTGGTCCTCCCTCCAACCTCCCATTGCCATCCTACCCATCACGGTCATCGCAGAATACTGAGCTGAGCTCCTTGTATTATACAGCAGATTCCCAGCAGCTGTCTGTTTTACACATAGTAGTGTATGTTAATACACTAGTTCTGTTCAGTTCAGTTGCTCAGTCGTGTCTGACACTTTGCAACCCCATGAATCGCAGCACGCCAGGCCTCCATGTCCATCACCAACTCCCGGAGTTCACTCAGTCTCACGTCCATCAAGTCACTGATGCCATCCAGCCATCTCATCCTCTGTCATCCCCTTCTCCTCCTGCCCCCAATGCCTTCCAGCATCAGAGTCTTTTCCAATGAGTCAACTCTTCGCATGAGTTAGCCAAAGTATTGGAGTTTCAGCTTCAGCATCAGTCCTTCCAATGAACACCCAGGACTGATCTCCTTTAGGATGGACTGGTTGGATCTCCTTGCAGTCCAAGGGATTCTCAAGAGTCTTCTCCAACACCACAGTTCAAAAGCATCAATTCTTCGGTGCTCAGCTTTCTTCACAGTCCAACTTTCACATCCATACATGACCACTGGGAAAACCATAGCCTTGACTAAGTGGACCTTTGTTGGCAAAGTAATATCTCTGCATTTCAATATGCTATCTAGGTTGGTCATAATATGTCAATCCTAATCTCCCAACTCATCCCACCCTTTCCTTCCCCCTCTGTGTACACGTCTGTTCTCTGTGTCTCTGTTCCTGCCCTGCAAACAATTTCATCTGTACCATTTTTTTAGATTCCACATAATATGCGTTAAAATACAATATTTGTTTTTAGGAGGGACTGTTTTAAATCTGAATAGGCAGAGACATTACTTTGCTGACTAAGGTCCGTCTAGTCAAGGCTATGGTTTTTCCAGTAGTCATGTATGGNCTCTAACCTAAGACCCTCTTGGTCTTTAGATGATTTATTTATGGATGTGTTTATTTTTGGCTGCACTGGGTCATTGTTATGGCTCACTGGGTCCTCGCTGCTGCACAGGGTGAGCGGGGCTACTCTCTAGTCACGGCGCACAGGCTTCTTGTTGCAGAGCAACAGCGGCGTGCAGATTTTCTAGCTGTGGTGTGAGCTCTAGAGCGCAGGCTCAGTAACTGGTGCATGGGTTTAGTTGCCCTGTGGCATGTGGAATCGTCGTTCCTTGACCAGGATCGAGCCTGTGTCTCCTGTATTGGCAGGCAGATTCTTATCCACTGTGCCACCAGGGAAGTCCCTTGGTTGGTCTTACAAAGACCATTGCACTGCTCTACCGTACTGGTGGCTTCCAAGTGATGAAGTATGTCTTCCAAGATCTCGTGGATCCCACGGCCATGTGCCAACTACTGTACCTCTTCTGTTCTAAAGTAGGACCCTTGGCTTCGATCTCTTGCTGATAACCAAACCCTCTATATGGTCTCAGATAGTGGTGTTGGCTGAGGCCCCGCATCAGGAAAAGTTAACCTATATACAGAATATGTATCAAACTTGGTCAAGATGATAGCTGCCCATCCTAGTGTGCTAGGGATACAAGGTAGTCAAGTTGCTGCCAAGTGACTGGTGAGTTTTCTTAGGGCATAATGCTATATTGGGGCTCAGTGGCAGTCTCTGCTGCTGACAAATGGGACTTTCAGCAGATGCAATATTCATACCTTGGGGGACTTATAGAACTAGGTACACTTCCCAGATGGCACCCCACTCCAGTACTCTTGGCTGGAAAATCCTGGGGACGGAGGAGCCTGGTAGGCTGCAGTCCATGGGGTCGCTGAGAGTTGGACACGATTCCATGACTTCACTTTCACTTTTCACTTTAATGCATTGGAGAAGGAAATGGCATCCCACTCCAGTGTTCTTGCCTGGAGAATCCCAGGGACAGCAGAGCCTGGTGGGCTGCCATCTATGGGGTCGCACAGAGTCGGACACGACTGAAGTGACTTAGCAGCAGCAAGCAGAGAAAAAAGCATGTTCTAGGGGCCCTGGGGAATTCAAAGAAGGGAATGATGAAAACCAATGTGGCTGGACCACTGTGAGCAAGGAGGAGGGTCAAGTGAAATGAGACTGGAGGGGTAGGGAGGACCAGGCCTCATAAACAAGTTGGGAAATTATTGAAATAGATCACAGGAGAGAAACCAGTGGCTTGTATGGAGGTGGCTTTGAAAAGCTCTATTAGAAATTCATTCCTTATATCAAACATGTGTAGTGGCCCCTAGATCTTTCTCTGGAACCACAAAGAACAAGTCAACTCCACATCAATATGGCAGACTGTTAAGCAGATTGAGGAACGCGTTGTGCTACACTTAGCACACTTCTTGTGCTCTGCCCTTTCTTGCCCTCACCACTTAGTCTCCTTTCTTCGTGTTTTGTTGTTGTTGTTGCACCGAGTCCTCCTTGCTACGCGCGGACTTTCTCTAGTTGTGCCGACTGGGAGCTCCTCTCTGTTGGTGGTGGGCAGGCTTCTCACTGCAGGGGTGTCTCCTGTTGCGGAGCTCAGGTTCCAGGTGCACAGGCTTCAGCAGTTGCTGCACGCAGGCTCAGCAGCTGTGGCACACAGGCTTCGTTGCCCTGCGGCACGTGGGCTCTTCCCAGACCAGGGATCAAACTTGAATCCCCTGCCTTGGCGAGTGGGTTCTTATCCACTGGACCACCAAGAAAGTCTTTTCTTCTTGCTTTAAAAGCATGATTCTTTTTAACAGGTCCTCAAATGGCCTGAAAATGAATTCCCTTTGCCATCCTCACTGCCCTTCCCAGAACAGTCAGTTGGTTAATAAAGACTAAATCTCATGATGAGACAAAGCTTCTAGAGATTAAGATTAATATAAAAGATAGGCTTGATATGTTAAACTTTAATTACCGTATGGAAATAAACAAGGAAGTGTTAAACCTACAGCCCAACAGCTAGAAAAATCATAAATTAACTTCTGACTTCTCCACCAGGCTATTATTACTAATAGAAGTCAACATTTATTGAGACTTTTAAAAATATACTATGTACATTGACTCATTTAGTCCTCAAAACAACCCTTGAGGTAGGTCCTAATATTATTCCCATTTTACAGATGGGAAAAATAAGGTACAAGAAACTAAGGTTATGTAATCAGTCATCATGAAAGCCTAGACTCAAGCACTAATCCAATTTCAGGGATTATGCTCTTACCACTGCACTACACTGCCTTGCAAGGGGAGAAAAACTATCTTCAAATTTTTAGAAGGGAAAAATATAAACATGATTAAAAGGAATTAAAGCCCAAATTTAGAGAAGATAATCAGAGAGTTTATAATTATTTTACTTTAATCTAAAGCCCAGATGAAGAATATTTTAAGACACTGAAAGAACAGTCAGATATAAACCCAAAATAATAATTGCTTATCTTTTAGGGGGCTTCTCTGGTGGCTCAGTGGTAAGGAATCCACCTGCATTGTAGGAGACGCAAGAGACGCAGATTCGATCCCTGGATCAGCAGATCTCTGGGTCGGGAAGATCCCCTGGAGAAGGAAATGGCAACCCACTCCCATATTCTTGCCTAGGAAATCTCATGGACAGAGAAGCCTGGCCAGATACAGTCCATGGGGTCACAAAGAATTGGACACAACTTAGCTACTAAAAAACAACAAATATTGGAAGATGGTTAGAGATGTCCAGTATATTGTCAGGCCGCTCAAAATGGCTGTTTTCTTGCTCTTTGTACATCCCCTGACCCTCAGCCCCTGTTTTGCCTGCCCCTACTCACATGAGGGCCGTTCCGATGCCTCAGCGGGTAAAGAATCCACCAGCAATGCAGGAGACATAAGAAACGCAGGTTCAGTCTCTGGGCCAGGAAGATCCCCTGGAGGAGGAAATGGCAACCCACTCCAGTATTCTTGCCCGAAAAAACCCATAGAGAAGCCTGGCAGGCCACAGCACAGAAGGTGGCAGAGAGTCTTGGGCGCTTATTCACATGAAGGTGCTTTGCCACTTACCCCAGCGAGTGCTTATTGGAACCCTTAAGCCAGAATGGCTCCACACGCTAGTGTATTGAGGGAAAGTTCTGCGCTTGGGATGATTGTTAATCCAAGGGGCTATGAGGGGCGTGCCCTAACTGCTGGTTTCCCTAGTAACTGATGAGCCAACCCAATGTTAATTCCCCCATAAATGGTAGCCACGCCCCCAGTAGCGAAGTTTGCTGCCATTGCCTTCCTGCCTGCCTTGTCTGGGTGTTGCTCCTGGACCTTTTCCTTCAGGCATATGAGATCTCCCTGTCCAACAAACCACTGGTGTCTCTGTCGTTATCTCTGGGTTCTTTCTTTGGTCTTGAGGCTGGGCAGCTACAAGGCTTGCAGGCCTTTGGGGTGTAGCCCAACAACTGGAAACCAGCTGGGAGACCGAGGAAACTCTGATGAGTGCCAAGATGTTGAGAAATAAGAATGGGGAAGGGAAAGTGGTGGGGGTAATCCCGCCCACTAGCACGTGGGACCCTGTGGCAGCTGACCACCACGAGAGGTGTCTTTCTCTTATATTGATGGTGCATTGTTAACCTCAGTCTCTTTCAAGTTTAAAAGTAGCATCCCTGTGCTCTTGGCTCATCTGATTGCACAGGGGGTGGCTGGTGAATATAGACAAAACATAAGGACCTGGAATATCTACAAAATACATGCATACCGCCTACTCACCACACCTAAACAACTACAGGCATGGGCATTGGGAACATTAACTCAGGGACAGGCTTATGAATTGGACACAGTCAATTACCTGGAAGGGTTTGGAGGGGACCTGTGGCAACAACAAAATAATAAAAGTACCCTTGGGCTTTTAGTCCTAGGGTCCACCTAGTCAAGGCTATGGTTTTTCCTGTGGTCATGTATGGATATGAGGGTTGGACTGTGAAGAAGGCAGAGAGCCAAAGAATTGATGCTTTTGAACTGTGGGGTTGGAGAAGACTCTTGAGAGTCCCTTGGACTGCAAGGATGCTCAGCTTTCTTCACAGTCCAACTCTCACATCCATACACGACCACTGGGAAAACCATAGCCTTGACTAAGTGGACCTTTGTTGGCAAAGTAATATCTCTGCATTTCAATATGCTATCTAGGTTGGTCATAATATGTCAATCCTAATCTCCCAACTCATCCCACCCTTTCCTTCCCCCTCTGTGTACACGTCTGTTCTCTGTGTCTCTGTTCCTGCCCTGCAAACAATTTCATCTGTACCATTTTTTTAGATTCCACATAATATGCGTTAAAATACAATATTTGTTTTTAGGAGGGACTGTTTTAAATCTGAATAGGCAGAGACATTACTTTGCTGACTAAGGTCCGTCTAGTCAAGGCTATGGTTTTTCCAGTAGTCATGTATGGATGTGAGAGTTGGACTGTGAAGAAGTCTGAGCGCCAAAGAATTGATGCTTTTGAACTGTGGTGTTGGAGAAGACTCTTGAGAGTCCCTTGGACTGCAAGGAGATCAACCCTGGGATTTCTTTGGAAGGAATGATGCTAAAGCTGAAACTCCAGTACTTTGGCCACCTCATGCAAAGAGTTGACTCATTGGAAAAGACTCTGATGCTGGGAGGGATTGGGGGCAGGAGAAGAAGGGGACAACAGAGGATGAGATGGCTGGATGGCATCACTGACTCGATGGACGTGAGATTGAGTGAACTCCGGGAGTTGGTGATGGACAGGGAAGCCTGGTGTGCTGCGATTCATGGGGTCGCAGACAGTCGGACACGACTGAGTGACTGAACTGAACTGAACTGAGGGTGTTGTGTATATGCCACTAGGATCTACTAGGCAGGCAAGGAGAAACTGATGATGCAGGAGAGAGAAGGGAAAATCAAAGCTTTCCTTGAGGTGAACAGCAGGGCATAGATGGAAAATGGCCTTAGCTGGGAGTAGGGAAAGCTCATTCCTCATGACAGGGTGAATTGGGAGGGAAGGATGTCAGAGGAGGGTGAGCTTAGCCCAGACAAGAGAGGATGGGGGCTTGGGTTAGACTTGGAGATGGAGGCAAGGAGAGATATTATAAATGTACTGTGGATGTGCAGTCACTAGCACTGGCTGATGGAGTCAATGTTGAGGTGAGAGCAGGAGAAGTCTCTAGGGTGAGGACAGGAGAGGCGGGAGGAGATGGTGGGAGAAGCTGCCCTATGAACCTCCCAGCTGAAACAAAGAAAAGTTGTTTTGCAAGAAAAGCTTAATGTCTCTCACACTTGGGCTGCTTGAGGTTTAGCAGTGGGAGTGCTGGGGAGGTGGGTTGGGGCCGGATGGTGGAAGACTCGAGGGACAAATGGCATGGGTCAGCATACTATTCTGAAGACTGGCAGCGGTGGGGAGGCCCTGCCCATCAGATGGTGAACAAGCCTCATATATTAGAACTTGGAAGGAGCACCGAGTGCAACTCAGGGTTAGTCTAGATTTGCAAATAGTGATGAAGCTTTTCCTGCCCATGAGACTTTTGACTGGTCCCTTCCCTTGCTCTGAAGGATGATGTCTACTTTCTTTCTGCTTGGCCTGTTTCATTCTGCTTTGAGAAGGGGAATGACCTAAAAACAGGCTGGGATTGTTCTGACCTCAGGTAGGTCACACTAGACCTGCAGAGAAGGCCTTGGAATGGGGCTGTGGCCCACCCAATCATAATTCTTTTCTGATTGGAGACAGAGGCTGTGGGAACAGATTTTTCGGGTCAAGGGCAGGCTTGGAGGCTCTTTTGATCCAAATGTTGGTGGGAAGAAGGGAGGAACTGAGACCTTGGAGGTCCCAAATCATCCACATCAGTTTGGCTTTGGAGTGTTCTGGGCATGTCTCTCTTTCTCTCCATCTTTCTTCCTGTCCTCCCTCCTTCCCTCCCTTCCCCCCTTTCTTGCCCTCTCCCCTCCCATCCCCTTCCCTTCTCTTCCATCTCTCTTTTCCCTTTCTGGTGTATATATTTTGGCCTGGTGGCTGTTGTTCATTTACCCAGTATGATTTTACTTCTTTGCAACTGACTGTCTTACTTTCTCATCCAGAGAGAGATTGATCTTAGTAGCTGTTTCACATGGACTTGAAAGTGTATTCTGCAGTTGTTTATTCTAATGTTCTATATGTGTTGATAAGGTCAAGCTTTTTAACTATGTTGTAAACATCTTTTATAGCCTTAATGATTTTTTATTGTGTTAAAATGTATAAGACCTAAATTTACCGTTTTAACCAGTTTAAGTTGTGCAATTCAGTGGAGTTAAGTACAGTCACACAGTGTGCAACCATCACCGTTCTCTGGTTTCAGAACTTTTCATCACCTCCAAAGGAGACCTTGTACCCATTAGCAGTCACTTCCCATTCTCTCCTTCTTCCAGCCCCTGCCTCTTCTGGATATTTAATGTGTGTGGAATCATACAGTACATAGCCTTTCATATCTGGCTTCTTTCACTTAGTGTAATGTTTACAAGGCTCATCCATATTATAGCATGTGCCATAATTTCATTTGTTTTTATGGCCAAATAATATTCCATTGAATGGATATGCCACATTTCATGTATTCATTTGTCCTTTAATGAATATTTGGATTATTTCCACCTTTTGGATATTGTGAATAGTGTTACTCTGAACATTTGTGTACAAGTTTTTGTTTGAGCACCTGTTTTCAATTTCTCAGAGAAGACCAGCTGCATCATATGGTAATTCTGTGTTTAACTTTTTGACGAATTGTGAAACTTTCTTAGTGGCCGAACCATTTAGAAATCCTGCTAGTAATGTATAAGGGTTTCAGTTTCTTCACCTCCTTGCCAACACTTCTTTTCATTCTTTTCTCTTCTTTTTTAGTGATAGCTGTTCTAGTCAGTATGAAGTGGTAACTCATTTTGGTTTTAATCTGCATCTCCCTAATGACTAATGATATTGAGCATATTTTCATGTGCTTGTGGCCATTTGTATATCTTCTCTGGTGAAATGTCTATCCAAGTACTTTGCCCACTTTGAGAAGGGATGTATAATTATTATTTAAAATTGTGGTAAAAATATTAAAAATCATGGTAAAATATGCATAATATGAAATTTACCATCACTGCCATTTTTACATATAGTTTACTAGTATTAAATCTATTTACATTGTTGTGCAATGAATCTCCAGAACTTTTTCATCTTCTTAAAAAGATTTAACTCTTTTCTTTTTAATTTATTTTTTTATTGAAGGATAATTGCTTTACAGAATTTTGTTGTTTTCTGTCAAACCTCAACATGATTCAGCCATAGGTATATGTATATCCCCTTCCTTTTCAACCTCTCTCCCATCCCCCTCACCCCTCTAGGTTGATACAGAGGCCCTGTTTGAGTTCCCTGAGCCATACAGCAAATTCCCATTGGCTATCTATTTTACATATGGTAATGTGAGTTTCCATGTTATTCTCAACATATATCTCACCCTCTCCTCCCCTCTCCCCGTGTCCATAGGTCTATTCTCTATGTCTCTTTCTCCATTGCTGCCCTGTAAATAAGTTCTTCAGTACCATTCTTCTAGATTCTGTGTATAAATACAATATTTATCTTTCTTTTTCTGACTCACTTCACTCTGTATAATAGATTATAGGTTCACCCACCTCATCAGAACTGACTCAAATATGTTCCTTATTATGGCTGAGTAATATTCCATTGTGTATATGTACCACAACTTCTTTATCCTTTCATCTGTCAGTGGACATCTAGATTGCTTCCATGTTCTAGCTATTGTAAATAGTGCTGCCAAGAACGATGGGATACATGTGTCTTTTTCAATTTTGGTTTCCTCAGGGTATATGCCCAGGAGTGGGATTCCTGGGTCACATGGTGGTTTTATTCCTAGTTGGTTTTTTTTTTTAAGGAATCTCCAAACTGTCTTCCATAGTGGCTGTATCAATTTACATTCCCACCGACAGTGCAAGAGCATCCACTTTTCTCCACACCCTCTCCAGCATTGATTGTTTATAGACTTTTTGATGATGGCCATTCTGACCAGTGTCTTTTGCTTTTCTTTAATTGGTCTGTTTGTGTTTTTTGTTGTTGAGTTGTAAAGGTTCTCTATTCTAGATACTATACTCTTATCAGATATATGGTTAGAAAAAGTTTTCCCTTTTGCAGAGATCATGTGTTTTCTCCCTGTCTTCATTCTATTAATGTGGTGTATTATGTTAATAGATTTTTATATGTTGAACTACTCTTGTACTCCTGCGATACATTCCACTTGATCATGGTATATAATCCTTTTACTATGCAGCTATTTTGCTAGTATTTCATTGAGAGTTTTTACATTTATATTTATAGGGGATACTGTTCTATAGTTTTATTTTCTTGTGAATTCTTTGTCTGGTTTTTGTATCAGAGTAATGCAGGCTTTATAGAATGAATGAGGAAGTATTTTCTCTTTTTCAGTTTTTGGATAAAGCTTAGGAAGTACTGTGTGCTCAGTTGCCCAGTCGTGTCTAACTCTTTGCGATCCCATGGACTGTAGCCTGCTAGGCTCCTCTGTTCATGGAGTCCTTCAGTCAAGAATACTGGAGTAGGTCACCATTTCTTCCTCCAGGGAATCTTCCTGACTCAGGCACTGAACTTGCATCTCTTGTGTCTCCTGCATTGGCAGGCGGACTCTTTACCACTGCACCACCTGAGAAGCCCCAAGAAGTATTAATGTTAAACATAAATTGCTCAGTCATGTCTGACTCTATGACCCCATGAACTGTAACCCACCAGGCTCCTATGTTCATGGAGTTCTCCAGGCAAGAATACTGCAGTGAGTTGCCATTCCCTTTTCTAGGGGATCTTCCCAACCCAGGGATCAAAGCTGGGTCTCCTGCATTGCAGACAGATTCTTTACCATCTGAGCCACCAGGGAAGTCCCAAGTGTTAGTATTAATTTTTCTTTAAATGTTTGGTAAGCTTCACTAGTGAAGCCATCTGGTCTTATGCTTGTCTTTTGTGAGGTTTTTGATTGCTGAGTGAATGTCTACTTCTTTTTAGGTTTATTTAGGTTTCCTGTTTATACTTGAGCCAGTTTTAGTAGTTTGTGTGTTTCTAGGAATTTGCTTATTTTATCTAGGTTATATAATTGGTTAGCATTAATTGATTGATATTAACAAATTAATTGCTTAGGATTCTTGTTCTTCTTGTTACCAAGAAAGCAGTGTTAAAATCTCTAACCAAGACTGTGAGTGTCTTTCTCTTTTTAGTTCAGTTTTTGTCTTTTATATTTGAAACTATGTTATTAAGTGCATACAAATTTAGAATGTTTATATCTTCTGGTAGATTGACCCTTTTATTATTATGAAATATCTCTGTAGTAATGCTCCTTGCCTTCAAGTCTATTTTGTCAGTTATTCGTGTAGTTATACTGGAGTTCTTTTGCTAGTATTTGCATGCATATCTTTTCTATCCTTTCCCCAAGATTTCTGTCTCCTTATATTTAAGAGATGTCTATTAATCTTTGCCTTTTAATTTGACCATTTAATAAATTACTAATATATTTGAATTCAAACATATCAGGTTACTCTTCGTTTTCTCTTTGACTCATCTGGTCTATATTGCTTTTTTTTTTTTTTTTTTTTTTTTTTATCCTTTCTTGCCTGCTTTTGGATTATTTAAGTATTTTTTAATAATACCATTTTCCCTTGTTAGCTTGTTAGTTGTGAATTCTTTTAGAATTTTTTTTTGTGGTTTGCAATATATATCTCTCACTTATTAAAGTACTTTAACCATGTCCTAGGAAATGAAATAACCTTAAAACGCCTTAATTTATTTGTCTTCTCAACTTACATACTGCTGTTATCATCCTTTTAACTGTTTGTATTTCTTTCTATATTTTATTCCCCAGAAAACTTTATTATTTTTATTTTTCACAATCAGTAATCGTTTTTAGCTTCCCTTTTTGTTGCTCTTCATTCCTTTCTGCTTCACCAGGCTTCCATCTGGGATAACGTTCCCTGTGTCTGAAGAATTTCCTTCCTTTCTTCAAGTGTTGAAGTATGACTGGCGTGTTTCCCAGGGCCCCTTGTCCTCGGTGGGCCCTGAGTTCCAATTTTTGCTTTCTAGTCCTTTCAACCACTCAGTTGCTCAGTCTTTTGTCCACTGCTTGAGAACTGACAGATGCTTTGAAGAGGAAAGCTGCTCCTTGTTGGCCTCCCCTCTCCATGTTTCTCTTCTTTGTAGGACCTTTGCCCTTGAAGTACTCATTGCTCTTATATTTCTCCAATGTCTTCACACAGGTGTTTTATTAATATTTTGACCAGCAGTTGTTTCTGATGGGAAGGTTCATTTGCATCAAGAGAGTCTGTCATTACTAGGATTATAACTCTTGCCTGGTAATTTTTTGATTTTGCACCCCCTTACTGATGGCTTGGGAATGTTCAGTGTGTGTGTGTGGAACTCAGACAATATGATCAACATTGCCTTCATGTTCCTCAATTAAGATTGTACATATAAATGACTATATTCATATATACATACATACACGGATGTCCATGTAAAATATATACATAGACATATGAAACACATATTAAGGCATTTGTAGGATCATTTCTCCTTAGTCCTTTGGAAAAGGTGTAGAAAATTCTTGTTCATCAGCTATTTATAAAACTATCATTATTTTCTGAATTATTTCCTGTCGTGTGTGAATGCCCCATAGAATCGTTGCTAAAATGGAGCAGTTGAGAAACTACATCGAATCCTTTCCTTGGAGACTCTCAGTACCACATAAGCACACTGAAAGCTCTGAAACATATAAACTTATTTGATTATGAAATCCTTCAGGAGGAATTCCTATTCTCATCTGTAGGTGAATCTTGGGAAAAACTGCCTTATAGCAAATCTAAATCCACCAGATCCTACACCAATAAATATCTAGTGTTCAAGGGACTTTGTCTTCTCAATGGTGAAGTGCCATCAGTGTTTCCTCAAGCATGGACACTGCAAGGAGAGTCTGAAAGTATGCACATCAGATGTTGGGTTTGGGGGGCTGGAGCCCCTCTTCTAATCATTGGTAAAAAAAGGCAGAAATCTGGGGTCCAGTCATTCCAGCCCTTGTCTGTTTGTGCCTCCTGGAGTGAAACCATCTGCTCAGGTTCCCTTGGTCCCAGCGCAGCGCAGCATGGGGTACCCATGTGTGTTGGTGGAAATTGATTTTTGATTCTCTTAAGACCAAACTCTCCCTCACTTCACCTACCTCTTGGAGGTCTTGCCGCCCCTCTGTACAGGTGAGAGGGTGAGACAGTTGTGACGGAATACACAGAGCTTCTGCTCAGGAGTCAAGAGGCCTGGGTTCAAGTCCTGGTGCTGTGACCTTGGGAGAGTTAACCATGGAGTAGCGGGTGAGAGCACGGGCTTTGGTGTCAGACACACTCAGCCCTTCTACTTCCTTGCGGTGTGATCATGGGCACGTCACTTCACCTTCATGCACCTCAATTTCCTTACCTTCAAGTGGGGATAATAATAACACCCACCTAACCTTCTCTTTGTTGTGAGAAGGAAATAAGATAATGCATGTCAAGTACAACACCTGGAGTGTGCTAGGCACCTGGCAAATGTCAGCTGTTATTTCATCTAACCTGACTCCTTCATCTGGGTTTGAGGAGAACCCCAACCACTCATGATGCTTGAGGATCAAATAGAATCTTGAATGAGAAAGAGTTTTGTAAACTCTTGGAGTGACAAAGGGAAATTCAGGCAGTCTTTTTTCATTACTGCCCTTGATGCTGCCTCATCCCCTCTGGCCGGGCAGGGCAGGGTGTGGGGACCATACCAGGCTCCATCCCTACTCTCAGGCAGAACCGTTCCTCCATTACAGAACATTGGCAAGAAGATGTCCTGCCAGCAATTCATTGCCAACTTGGACCAGCTGAATGATGGCCAAGACTTTGCCAAAGACCTGCTGAAGGTATAACTTGCTAAGGGTCCTCATGCTCCCAGCTGTGTTCTGGGTGGGTGGGGAGGAGAGAGGTTTCTGCTCCACTAAATCCTGATGGTCCAAGTTCTTCATTCTGGGGTCAGGGTAATGATGGCTTTGGGACAGAGGAGAGACCATCCAGCTCAACACATGACTAGTATGTGTGCCCTGAGTTAGGCAGAGGGTAGGCTTTGTGAGATTTGTTTTTAGTGCTCCACTATTATTATTTCTGTCAAGACAGTGCTCAACACTGCCACCCATTGTCACAGCTGCCACCGCCATCACCTTCACCTTATCACCCTTATCACCACCACCACCTTCACCACAATCATCAGTATCATCACCACAGGGAAAAGCCCACTCATTCCTTAAACATCACAAGGAATCTAGTTTTCTTTTGAAAACTTTCTTTTGAAAAACTCTGGCTTTTCAAGTTTGGTCAGCTCTCCACCTTGGAGGAATAGGAGCATGTTTTGGGGGGTAGGTGATGAGTTCAGTTATAGAGGATGAGTTAGAGAAAACTGATGATATCAGGTGGGCAATTGGATAATGAGTCTGGAGGTCAGAAAATGAACATTGCCTTCATCACTCTTCTTACCATAATTATGTTCTTCACTGTCAGGAAGAACTAGTTAAAAGTGTATTTGTAAGTAAAATAAAATGATCCCAGTCCCTTCACCCACCTACTCTCCATCTACTCATCCACCCATCTACCCATCCTCCCATATATCCATCCTTCCATCCACATACCCACCCTGCAACTCAATCATTCACCTGTTCCTACACCTACCCATTCATCCATCACCCACACATACTCTCCTACACAGCCCTCTATACACACTCACCCACCTATTTCTTGGCCCATTGACATAGTTACCAGCTCATCTATCCACTCATCCTCAGTCTATCCAGTCATCTAAACAGTACTCACCCACCCCATTCATTCACCTGTCCAATAAATAAGTATGAAGCAAACACTTTGCCCCACTGGCTGAAAAGGTACTCCCTCACGGCATCCACATCGCTAGAGGTAGATGGACTCTGACTCTTCTTTGAACTCCTCTCTTTCCCCCTCTCCTAGACCCTTTACAACTCCATCAAGAATGAAAAACTGGAATGGGCGATGTGAGTAGTGCCCATGAGCACAAATATGGGGAGAGAATTACCGGGAGTGGGGCAAGGGAGTGGCTGATGGTACAGAGAAGACATGCTGGTTACTCTCCATGGTGCTGATTTCTCCCACCCAGGGCCCTGGTGACCCCTGATCAGCTGGTCAGCTCCTGCTGTTGAGTTCCCCTTTGGATTCATTTTCTGTCTTGATAAACAGTGTGTAGTTTTATAGCTATGGAATAGATTAATCTGACTTAGTTTCATGATGTTCACTACAGGTTTTCTGTTCAGGAGATATTGCCACTATTTTCAATGATGATATCTCTTTCCCCTTGGGGAGGTAGACACGCATGAGCTCTGAGTCCCTTCACAACTCTAGTAATATGACCATATTGAAGTGGTGACTGCTCATGCCAATGAGGAAATGTGACTGCCCCCTAACTTCTTCCCCTGAGAGGGCAGTGAGACCTGGAGGTACCCAGCCATCTGGAAAGAGGTGTGGTGACCTTGATGATTGGGAAGACTATAAGAGGCTTCTGGGTAAAGTTGCCACCCTGCTCTGCTGTACTCCCCAGGGCAGCCTGGGTCTTGGGGTCCATGTGAAGGTCCCAGGGAGGGATCGTTAGGAAACCCAACCCAACTGGGGAGAGCTGGCATTTTTCTACCAGGGCTCCAGTGGGGAACCTAGACTTCAGGGGCCTAATCTACTGACCTTCTGTCCCTCACCATGTCCCTGGGACTTGGGAAGTCTGCCCATGGGTTACTTCTCCCTGGGGCTTGGCTTATCCCCCGGGAAGACCAGGGGATAAGTCTGAAGGTGGTAAGGTCTCCAACTTTGTGATCAAAGGTGAAGATTGGAGCTTGAGGGCCAAAAATAAAATTTCAGAGGACAAAAGTCAGAATTGGAGACTCAGGTCAAAGGTCTGGACCTATGGTTGGAATTGAAACCCCCTTATCTCTGTTCCTCACCTCTAACTGGCTTCCAGAGGAGTGTTTGGTGGGGAGAGGGCATGTTGGCATGGGGATGAGGCCTCTGTGGAGGTGGTACTCAAGCCTTGTACTTTCCTAGTGATGAAGATGAGCTGAGGAAATCACTGTCTGAGCTGGTGGATGACAAGTTTGGGACAGGCACAAAGAAGGTGACACGGATCCTGGATGGTAGCAACCCCTTCCTGGATGTCCCTCAAGCTCTCAGCGCCACCACCTACAAGCATGGTGTGCTGACCCGGAAGACTCACGCTGACATGGATGGCAAGAGGAGTGGGTGTCAGGCGGGGAAGGGGCATGGGGAGGGATGCTAGTCCAGAGAGGGTCTGCACCCCCTTGGCTGCTCCTTTGGGAATGCACATGCCAGCAGACATGTAGGGGGACACGGGAGGAGATACTGGGATGGGTGTTACGGCCACACTACCCATGCTCCCCACTCCCTAGCGCCCCGTGGGAGGCGTGGCTGGAAGAAATTCTACGCGGTGCTCAAAGGGACTATTCTGTACCTGCAGAAGGTGAGAGATTCCCCCAGAATATTTACTCAGGAAGGGCCAACTCAGCCCCTACCCAGAGGGTCCTGGGAAAGGCCTAATGCTCAGGCAGATCTTGGATCCTCCCACATCAAGGACCTGACTTTGGCTCACCGAGGGCTTTGGTGGTTTCAGAGAAGGGCTTTTTAAAGGGAGTTTCAGAGGAGTAAGGCCTATTCTAGCTTCTGGGACCAACTGGATGCTGGGGGGAGTGTGTGGTGATTCTTGTTGAGGTGGGTATGGTATCAGAGTGGCAGCAGCTGAAAGATGGTGGGATGTGTAGGGACAGAGAGAAGGAGAATGACAGGGAGGGACAGTGAGGGTGGGGGTACAGATCAGCAAACCAGAGCCTGGTGATGACAGAGACTTGCCCACCCCGACCTGTCCAGGATGAGTACAGGCCTGACAAAGCCCTGTCCGAGGGTGACTTGAAGAATGCCATCCGTGTGCACCATGCTCTGGCCACCAGGGCCTCTGACTACAGCAAGAAGTCCAACGTGCTCAAGCTGAAGACAGCTGACTGGAGGGTATTCCTCTTCCAGGCACCGTAAGTAGAAGTGGGCACCCCCTTGGTCCCACCCTGGGCTCAGGACCTGCCCCACACCCTTGCCTCATCTACCTTAGGGGAGGTGCCCTTCGCTTCCTCTGCACAGCAGCCATGAGAGCAAGTGTAATTGCTTGGCACAAACAGCTCAGGTCCCTCCTGACAGCATGTTTCTCAAGCGTGATCCCTCAGCATCTCCTGGAAAACTTGTTGGAGGGAGTTCCCTGGTGGTCAAGTGGTTAAGACTCTGCTCCCAATGCAGGGGGCACAGGTTTGATCCCTTGTTGGGGAACTAAGATCCTGCATGCTGCCCAGTGTGGTCAAAAATAGCCACCAAACTCGTTAGAAATACAATTTTTGTAGTCCTACCTTCAGTTCAGTTCAGTCGCTCAGTCATGTCCGACTCTTTGCGACCCCGTGAGCTGCAGCACGCCAGGCCTCCCTGTCCATCACCAACTCCCAGAGTTCACTCAGACTCACATCCATCGAGTCAGTGATGCCATCCAGCCATCTCATCCTCGGTCGTCCCCTTCTCCTCCTGCCCCCATCCCTCCCAGCATCAGAATCTTTTCCAATGAGTCAACTCTTCGCATGAGGTGGCCAAAGTACCGGAGTTTCAGCTTTAGCATCATTCCTTCCAAAGAAATCCCAGGGCTGATCTCCTTCAGAATGGACTGGTTGGATCTCCTTGCAGTCCAAGGGACTCTCAAGAGTCTTCTCCAACACCACAGTTCAAAAGCATCGATTCTTCGGCGCTCAGCTTTCTTCACAGTCCAACTTTCACATCCATACATGACCACAGGAAAAACCATAGCCTTGACTAGGCGGACCTTAGTCGGCAAAGTAATGTCTCTGCTTTTGAATATACTATCCAGGTTGGTCATAACTTTTCTTCCAAGGAGTAAGCGTCTTTTAATTTCATGGCTGCAGTCACCATCTGCAGTGATTTTGGAGCCCCAAAAAATAAAGTCTGACACTGTTTCCACTGTTTCCCCATCTATTTCCCATGAAGTGATGGGACCGGATGCCATGATCTTCGTTTTCTGAATGTTGAGCTTTAAGCCAACTTTTTCGCTCTCCTCCTTCACTTTCATCAAGAGGCTTTTTAGCTCCTCCTCACTTTCTGCCATAAGGGTGGTGTCATCAGCATATCTGAGGTTATTGATATTTCTCCCGGCAATCTTGATTCCAGCTTGTGTTTCTTCCAGTCCAGCGTTTCTCATGATGTACTCTGCATATAAGTTAAATAAGCAGGGTGACAATATACAGCCTTGACGTACTCCTTTTCCTATTTGGAACCAGTCTGTTGTTCCATGTCCAGTTCTAACTGTTGCTTCCTGACCTGCATACAGATTTCTCAAGAGGCAGGTCAGGTGGTCTGGTATTCCCATCTCTTTCAGAATTTTCCACAGTTTCTTGTGATCCACACAGTCAAAGGCTTTGGCATAGTCAATAAAGCAGAAATAGATGTTTTTCTGGAACTCTCTTGCTTTTTCCATGATCCAGCAAATGTTGGCAATTTGATCTCTGGTTCCTCTGCCTTTTCTAAAACCAGCTTGAACATCAGGAAGTTCACGGTTCACATATTGCTGAAGCCTGGCTTGGAGAATTTTGAGCATTACTTTACTAGCATGTGAGATGAGTACAATTGTGCGGTAGTTTGAGCATTCTTTGGCATTGCCTTTCTTTGGGGTTGGAATGAAAACTGACCTTTTCCAGTCCTGTGGCCACTGCTGAGTTTTCCAAGTTTGCTGGCATATTGAGTGCAGCACTTTTACAGCGTCATCTTTCAGAATTTGAAATAGCTCAACTGGAATGCCATCACCTCCACTAGCTGTGTTCGTAGTGATGCTTTCCAAGGCCCACTTGACTTCACATTCCAGGATGTCTGGCTCTAGGTGAGTGATCACACCATTGTGATTATCTGGGTCGTGAAGATCTTTTAGACCTCCTGATTCAAACACTGGAGGTAGGCTAGCAGTTATGTTTTAATAAGACCTCAAGATGATTCTGATGTGCACTGAAGTCTTTAAATACAAGGCAGATGGACTCTTTGTAAATCATCCTCCACTTAAAGTTGGGGTGATGGGCACAGAAGACTCACCTTATGGTTTCTCCATAAGGCCTTCTTTCTACACCCCTGCACCTCATCCTTCTATGACTTGAAATTTGGGTTTCATGTGTCAGATGAACTTAAAAGGGGGGAGACTGGCAGGTGAGCTCTGAGGATAGGAGTGGACGTGCCGGACCAGGCAGCGGGGCAGGGCCGAGAGGGAGGAGTCAGGGTGACCAGTTGTCCAGCTGCCTCTGACCTCCCCTGCTGGTCTCAGACTCACTAGCTCCAGGCCATTAGCTCTGGACCTGGCTGGGCAGCTTCATTTTCACACGGAAATCCAGGTCTTGTTTGGGAGCTGGGACAGAAGGGAGCTCCCTATGCAGACATGACCAGGCCCATCAGCCCCCATCCTGCCACCCTCCCTCACCCCTTTGCCCACCAACATGGAGGTCTTTGTGGCCTCTCTGTACCCGGCTGTGCTGGGTGCTGGGTGGGGGATAGGGAGTCCTATTGTGAGAAGCCAGTGCACCCTCCCCTCACCTCCCGTTCCCAGGAGCAAAGAGGAAATGCTGTCCTGGATCCTGAGGATCAACCTGGTGGCTGCCATCTTCTCAGCGCCCTCCTTCCCCGCTGCCGTCAGTTCCATGAAGAAGTTCTGTCGGCCTCTGTTGCCCTCCTGCACCACTCGCCTCTGCCAGGTACAAGCTCCTAGGCTCACGACACCACCTCCCCTGGCCCCTCATTCAGCAGTGTCTACCCGGTGCCTGGTCCTGGGGTGAGAGACAAGTTGAAAGAGCAGACATTCTCCTCCATCTCCCCACTCACGCCCCCACTTACTCACAGGGAGACTGAAGTCATACCCCGCACGGTGGTGTGGGTGTGCCGATTGCAATGTGTCCAGTGGATGTGTGGTCTGTGGGTGTCCTGTGTGTCTGGTTGTGAATGATTGTGAGTGTGTGTGTCATGGGGAGCGAGTGACGGGCGAGACTTGGAGAACCCTTCATCCAGCTGCTTCCCTCATCTACCCTTACATGTTTCTTTGTAATCCTTAAAAATCTCCTGGGCTTCCCAGGTGGCTCAGTGGTAAACAATCTGCTTGCCTGTGCAGGAGCCAAAGGAGGCATGGTTTTGATCCCTGGGTTGGGAAGATCCCCTGGAGAAGGGAATGGCAACCAACTCCAGTAGTCTTGCCTGAAAAATCCCATGGGCAGAGGAACCTGGTGGGCTACAGTCCATGGGGTTACAAAGAGTTGGACATGCATGAGTGCACACGTGCACATGTGCACACACACACACACACACACACACAAGGGAGCGAGTGACGGGCGAGACTTGGAGAACCCTTCATCCAGCTGCTTCCCTCATCTACCCTTACATGTTTCTTTGTAATCCTTAAAAATCTCCTGGGCTTCCCAGGTGGCTCAGTGGTAAACAATCTGCTTGCCTGTGCAGGAGCCAAAGGAGGCATGGTTTTGATCCCTGGGTTGGGAAGATCCCCTGGAGAAGGGAATGGCAACCAACTCCAGTAGTCTTGCCTGAAAAATCCCATGGGCAGAGGAACCTGGTGGGCTACAGTCCATGGGGTTACAAAGAGTTGGACATGCATGAGTGCACACGTGCACATGTGCACACACACACACACACACACACACACATCAATACTCCATTTTTCAGGGATTTTTTTGAGAGGAGAGGATAAATGCTGGGCTACTACTTGCATGGTGGAGAGTGGGTCAAAGCCATGCTTTCCATCCTGTCAGGGCCCTTTCCTGATGGGCCAGTGTCTGGGGTCTTCTCTGTGGAGCCCCTGGGGCTGCTGCTTGTGTCCACAGCTGTGCCAGCACTCTCGGTGCTCCCACACAGGCACACTTACCATTCAAGTACACACATGTTTGTGTGTATACACACATACACATACACATACGCAGCCCAGTGCCCAAAGGCACAAAAGGGCCTGGCTGTCCTGTGGCGGGCGGGGTGTACTGTTCATTTGTCTGGTATTGACAGTGTGTCCGTCTTTGGGTGTGATCCTGGGTCTGTGGCCTTCAGATGGACATGAGTATGAGAGGCTGTGTGCATCATGTGAAGCCTGGGGCCGGGCTGAGTCTCGGTGATCGTGTGTCTATGTCAGGGAGTGTGCACACATGAGAGTGAGGGCCTCACATCTGAGCCTGCTGGGGAGGCTCCGGGTGGAGCTGATGCCGATGGTGGGAGGGGACGAAGGAAGGCGGTGGAGGTGCACTCGTTCAGGCACAGACCTGGCTCTGCCCCTGTGTGTTGGATGGCCCTGGCAAGGCCTTGGTTTCCCCTTGGGGGAGCAACTCTCCTTTGGATGAGACCCACCCCTGAGGGTGGGACCTCACCGTCCACGACTGATCTTTGCAGGAGGAGCAGCTGCGCTCTCATGAGAATAAGCTGAGGCAGGTGACTGCAGAGCTGGCTGAGCACAAGTGTCACCCGGTTGAGCGGGGCATCAAGTCCAAGGAGGCTGAGGAGAACCGGCTGAAGGAGCATTATCTCACGTTTGAGGTGGGCCCATCACAGGAGGATTTGGAAGGACAGGGCTGGGGCAGGAGGAAGAGGCCAGCTTCTCCTTCCACATCTTTCCACACCCAGGGACTCCTGCTTTGGGAGCATTCCACTTTGGGGGCTCCCCTGAGGTCATGAACTGCAGCCACCTGTGGGCCAGTCTCTGCACAGCCCAGCTGCACAGACAACTCACTTGTGTATCTACTAGAGACTTCCCTGGCCCTCTGCATCCTTCTTCAAGCCCCTGCTTCACCTCCAATTTCTGCATAGGCCCAGCTTTTCGGGAAGCTTCTACAACCAAACCACAGAGCTCACAAGCCCTCTCCATGTGACTTTCCCCTCTTCACATCTCAGGTGCCTCTCTCAGGGGGTTTATCAAGCAGAGCACCTTGGTCTCTCCTTCTGAGCTCTCCCTTTCTCCTGTTTTGTCTCTGCCCCCTACCCTGCTTCTACCCTACAGTGCTCTGCCTTCATTGTATGAAGGATGAGGGTAGACTGAGGGGAGGAAGGCAGGAACCACTTGTCCATTTTGGACTGACCTGCACATGGAGTGGACAGATATAAGAGAGGCTGAGACCAAGCTAGGAAGTCCCTGGAGCGGAGGGGCAGGGAATCGCCCATCTCAGTCTCTAGATTTCCACACTGACTTTCTGTTGTGGTATAGAGGAGAGAGGAAAGATAAATCCTGCCTTTTGGAAAAACATGATGCTTTATAGCTTTTGGAAGCTTTCTCAGATCCACTCTCTGCAAGGTAAAAAATAACCATGCTGATTGCCAGGCATGATTCTCTTCACTTCCCTTATGTTGACTGATTTAATCCTCATATCAACTGTATGATGTGGGTTTGTTGTCCCCATTTTACAGATGGGGAAATTGAGGCTTGGAAAGGTTGGATCATGTGCCTGAGGCGACACAGTTAAGTGAAGGAGTCAGGATCCTAACCAGGCAACTGATTGTGCCTCCAAAGCCCTGGTCTTTCTCACCCCCAGCCTGGCTTAACTGGGGGCCGAAGTGGCAGGGCAGATGGACGGTAACGGGGGGGTAGAGGCCAAAACGAAGAGCTTTTCAGTTTCTGTTGCAGAGCTGGATGAGAACAGAATCTTTTGACCCTTAGTCCCTGCCTCTCCCACGATGGTGGTGAGGGCCTGAAGCTCTGAGTCAAGACCTCAGACACTGCCAAACCTCCCTTCTAATTGTTTACCAATTTATAGCCCCTTTAATAGCTCATGAACACAGCTCTCTCTCCATACCCTCAGCAACACTGGACATAGTCTTCGTTAATATGATAGGTTTGGCAAGTGGTGTCTTACTGATTTTTTAACTTGGTTTAAAGTTTTTAAAACAATTGTGATTTAAAAAGCATAGCGTAAGATTGATCATGGTTAAGGTTAAGGAATCAGTGGTTGAGGAACCATTTTAAGTATGATAGTTCAGTAATGTTAAATCTTTTCATATTCTTGGGCAACTAATCTCCAGAACTTTTTCATCTTCCAAACCGAAACTCTATAGCTATTAAACCACATACTCCTCAGAACCTTCCTCCTGGCCCTAGTCCTTGACTACCACAGTCTACTTCGTGTCTCTATGAATGTGACTACTCTAAGTGCTTCATACAAGTGGGACTACAGAATTTACATTTTTGTGACTGGCCTGTGTCACATGACATAAAGTTTTCAAGCTTCACCCCTACTGTAGCATGTATCAGAATTTCTTTCCTTTTGCTCTTCTGTTGTATTTGGACACCACATTTTGTCTGTCCTTTCATCGGCTGATGCACATTTGGATTGCTTTGCTCTTTTGGCTACTGTTAATAATGCTGCCATGAACATGGGCGTGCAAATGTTTCTTTGAGATCCTGCTTTCACTCCTGCTTTTATGTCCAGAAGTGGAATTGCTAAACTGTATGGCAATGTTATTTTCACTTTTTGAGGAATAACCACACTGTTTTCCATAGTAGTTGTATCAATTTACATTCCCACCAATAGTGTACTTGGATTCTAATTCTTCAACATCTTTATCAATACGCTTGTTACTTTTTTTTGGATAGTGGTTATCTTAATGCATGTGAGGTGACAATCTCATTGTGGTTTCAATCTGTATTTTCCTGATGGGTAATGATATTGATGGAGAAGCTCTATATAGTCAGCAAGAACAAAACCTGGTGCTAACTGAGGCTCAGATCATGAGCTCCTTATTGCAAAGCTCAGGCTTAAATTGAAAAAAGTAGGAAAAACTACCAGGACATTCAGGTATGATCTAAATCAAATCCCTTATGATTATACACTGGAGGTGACAAATAGATTCAAGGGATAAGATCTGGTACACAGAGTGCTTGAAGAACTATGGACAGAGGTTCATAACACTGGCCAAAGCCATCCCCTCAAAAAGAAATGTGAGAAGGTAAAGTGATTGTCTGAGGAGGCCTTACAAAAAGCCAAGGAAAGATAAGTGAAAGGCAAGGGAGAAAAGGAAAGATACACCCAAATGAATGCAGAGTTCCAGAGAGTAGCAAGGAGAGATAAGAAGGCCCTTTTAAATGAACAATGCAAAGAAATGGAGGAAAATAACAGAATGGGAAAGACTAGAGATCTCTTCAAGAAAATTAGAGATACCGAGGGAACATTTCATGCATGTTGTGACATGACATTTCATGCAAAGATGGGCACAATAAAGGACAGAAATTGTAAGGACCTAACAGAAGCAGAAGAGATTAAGAAGAGGTGGCAAGAATACACAGAAGAACTATACAAGAAAGGTCTTAATGAGCTGGATAACCATGGTGGTATGATCGCTCACTCAACTAGAGCCAGACATCGTGGAGTGTGAAGTCAAGTGTGCCTTAGGAAGCATTACTGTGAAAAAAGCTAGTGGAGATGACAAAATTCCAGCTGAGCTATTTCAAATCCTAAAAGATGATATTGTTAAGGTGCTGCACTCAATATGTCAGCAAATTTGGAAAACTCAGCAGTAACCACAAGACTGGAAAATGTCATTTTTCATTCCAGTCCCAAAGAACGGTAATGCCAAAAAATGTTCAAACTACCACACAGTTGCACTCATTTCACATTTTATCAAGGTTATGCTCAAAATCCTGTAAGCTAGGCTTCAGTAGTATGTGAACTGAGAATTTCCAGATATACAAGCTGGGTTTTGAAGAGTCAGAGGAACCAGAGATCAAATTGCCAACATTTGCTGGATCGTGGAGAAAGCAAGAGAGTTCCAGAAAAACATCTACTTCTGCTTCATTGACCATGCCAAAGCCTTAGACTGTGTTCAGTTCAGTTCAGTCGCTCAGTCATGTTCGACTCTTTGTGACCCCATAAATCACAGCACGCCAGGCCTCCCTGTCCATCACCAACTCCTGGAGTTTACTCAAACTCATGTCTATTGAGTCGGTGATGCCATCTAACCATCTCATCCTCTGTTGTCCCCTTCTCCTCCTGCCTTCAATCTTTCCCAACATCAGGGTCTTTTCAAATGAGTCAGCTCTTCACATCAGGTGGCCAAAATATTGGAGTTTCAGCTTCAACATCAGTCCTTCCAATAAACACCCAAGACTGATTTCCTTTAGGATTGACTGGTTGGATCTCCTTGCAGTCCAAGGGACTCTCAAGAGTCTTCTCCAACACCACAGTTCAAAAGTATCAATTCTTCAATGCTCAGCTTTCTTTATAGTCCAACTCTCACATCCATACATGACCACTGGAAAAACCATAGCCTTGACTAGATGGACCTTTGTTAAACTGTGTGGATCACAACAAACTGTGGAAAATTCTTAAAGAGAAAATTATTACCTATCTCCTGAGAAACTTTATTCCAATAAAGAAGATACAGTTAGAACCAGGTGTGGAACTGACTGGTTCCAAATTGGGAAAGGAGTACGTCAAGGCTGTATATTGTCACCCTGCTTATTTAACTTATATGCAGAGTACATCATGGGAAATGCCAGGCTGGGTGAATCACAAGGTGGAATCAAGAATTCCAGGAGAAATATCAACAACTTCAGATATTGGCATATATACATATACCTCAGATATTCTACTACTCTAATGTCAGAAAGTAAATAGGAACTAAAGAGCTTCTTGAGGAGGATGAAAGAGGAGAGTCAAAAAGCTGGCTTGAAACTCATTTAAAACACTAAGATCATGGCATTCAATTGCATCACTTCATGGCAAATAGAAGGGGAAAAAGTGGAAGCAGTGACAGATTTTATTTTCTTGGGTTCCAAAATTACTGAAGATATTGGCTGCAGCCATGACCAACCTAGACAGCATATTAAAAAGCAGAGACATCACTCTGCTGACAAAAGTCCACATAATCAAAGCTATGGTTTTTCCAGTAGTCATGTGTGGATGTGAGAGTTGGACCATAAAGAAAGCTGAGTGCTGAAGAATCGACGCTTTTGACTTGTGGTGCTGGAGAAGACTCTTGAAAGTCCCTTGGACTGCAAGATCAAACCAGTCAATCTTAAGGGAAATCAACCCCAGATATTCACTGGAAAGACTGTTGCTGAACTGAAGCTCCAATACTTTGGCCACCAGATATGGAGGGCCGACTCATTGAAACAGACTCTGATGCTGGGAAAGATGGAAGGCTAAAGGAGAAGAGGGTGGCAGAGGATGAGATGGTTAGATAGCATCATTGATTCAATGAACAAGAATTTGGGTAAACTCCAGGAGTTCATAGAGGACAGAGGAGTCTGGTGTGCTGCAGTCCATGGGTTGCAAAAATTGGACGTGACTTAGCAACTGAGCAACAGCAGCAAAATGATGCTCAGCATCCTTTTTTTGTGCTTATTGGTCATTAGTGTATCTTCTGTGGTGAAATGTCTATTCAAGTCCTTTATACATCTTGAAATTGGGCTGTGTTTTGTTGTTGAGTTCTAGGAGCTTTTTTCCCCTTTTAATATTCTGGATACTAGACCCTTACTCGGGGAAGGCAATGGCACCCCACCCCAGTACTCTTGCCTGGAAAATCCAATGGACGGAGTAGCCTGGTGGGCTGCAGTCCATGGGGTCGCTAACAGTCGGACAGACTGAGTGACTTCACTTTTCTCTTTCATGCATTGGAGAAGGAAATGGCAACCCACTCCAGTATTCTTGCCTGGAGAATCCCAGGGATGGGGGAGCCTGGTGGGCTGCCGTCTATGGGGTGACACAGAGTCGGACACGACTGAAGTGACTTAGCAGCAGCAGACCCTTACTAGATTAATGATTTGCAAATATTTTTCCCATTCTGTAGATTGCATTTTCATTCTATTGATTGTGTTCTTTGATGCAGAGGTGTTTTAAATTTTGATAAAATCCCATTTGTCTGTTTTCACTCTCATTGCCTGTGCTTTTGCTATTCTATCCAATAAGTCATTGCCAATTAATTTTGATTTTTAAAGTTATGAGTTAAATTTCTGTGTATGCCCTTTGCCTATTTTTTAAATTGTTTATCTCCTTTTATTGATTGGTGAGAACTCTCTAAATATCAAGGAGAGTCTTTGTCATATAAGGTACAAATTTTTTTTTTGCAATTTGTTGTTTATCTTTTGACTTTGTTTTTGGCCTTTCTCTGCTCTTTTCCCAGAAAAGCCGTTATGAGACCTATATCCACCTCCTGGCTGTGAAGATCAAAGTGGGCTCTGATGACCTGGAGCGGATTGAGGCCCGGTTGGCCACCCTGGAGGGGGATGACCCTTCACTCCGCAAGACACACTCGAGCCCTGCCCTCAGCCAGGGCCATGGAACTGTGACTGGCAGCAAAGCTCCGAGGGATACCACTGGGCCTGATACTTAGCTGGCAAGGATGGGTAGGCCTCAGAGGCAGACAATGCCCCTGGAGGGGCCAGTGAGCACAATTCCAGCTAGGGGCCACTCAGACAAGCTGCAGACAGTTGTCAGGCAGCCAGAGGGGTGTGGAGAGACTTGCGGGCTAAGGAGATGGAGATGCTATTCATGGTGTCGATCTTGCATCCTAGGGCTGCTCTGGGCCTTAGAGCCTGTCGCCAACCCTCACCTCCCTCTCCACCCTGGAGCCTCAGTTTGTAGGCCAGTTGTGTGCATGCTCTAGACACCATCTCACTGGAGAAGCAGGAAGGGCGATTGGCTTTCCAGGCTCTCTTCTTCTCACAGTTCCTCCCCTCATCTCCCTTGTTTCTGAGGGCAGGTTTCAACCCCAGGTCTCAGTTTGGACTACCGCCCCTTCTCCTCCTTCCTCTGAGTTGACCAGCAGCAGGTCTGCAGACCACCAGCACTGTCCAGTTCTCCCTCCACTCAGCAGCGCTGGGAACTGCATCCTGTTCTCCTGCCTTGCCCGGCAATAACCCAGCTCTCAGGCCTGTCCCTCAGTGCCAAGTTCACCTTCCATCCATCAAGACCACTCCCGCTTTCTTTTATAATGACATAAATGTATATATATAAGAATTATATACATATATAAACTACCCCTTTAGAGATGGTTTTGGAACTGATATCAGAGGATGAAATGAGGTATGGAAAAGCCTATCTCAGATACACTTGTTAGTGAGGAGGGCTGCTCTTTGGCCCCTGGAGGCTCTGACTCTCTGGAAGAGAAGATAGAGATAGTGTGACTTCCTCTCTCCCTGTTTCCCCTCTTCCGGCTGACCTGTGATCTAAACTGCTCTTACAGTTAATGCTTTGGAATAAATAGTGTGTGTGCGTGCTGCCCCGTCTGTCCCACAGGTGTCCAGGGGTGTGAGTGGGATGGGACTGCAGCCCTGCCTATATTTTGGTCTTTATGTTGGTGCTGCCAGGTCTCTTGGGCCCAGGGGTGACCTCTTGTACAGATCTACTGCTACAGGAATAAAAGACACTCCGCCTTGCAAATAGCCACTTGTCAACAAACCCAAAGAATGTTTGGTGGGGGAAGCTTATGGACGCCATTAATTCTTGGTCTTGTGGAAATGTGGAATGACAAGTTGTTGATTGTTAGGCTGATATTTCTTACACTCTTTGAGTGACTCAGAAATGCTAGTTAAGGACATATCTTATCCTTAGATAAAGAAAGGATAATTTGCCACGTGATGATCACAGACTAGCATCTTTTAAACCCTGCATTCCTAGACTGACAAGTGGTGGGGGTGATGGCACCCTCAATGCAACTGTGATGAGTAAATCCTTTCTATTTTTTAAACAGATTACTGTAGTTTGGCCAGCGGTTTGACCTCAGTGGTAATATATTTAGATAATAAGCCAACCTTGCAACTAAGTACCCGACATTTACAAGCCCACTCACATTTGATGCAAGGGACCTGTGAATCTGTGGAGACATGTAGTGATTTAAATACAGATTATTTAATTTGGATCAGCTGAGTGTATTTTATAACCAAACCATCTGGCACCTTCATTTTGCTGAGGGGAAGTTAATGTTCATTTAAGTGAAATTGAAAGAGCAATGTGGCAACATAAAAAGCTCTCTGTATTTCTTTTCTATGCTGTCTCAAAGATCCTTTGAGTTTGGGGTCTGCTTCCCACCCTCCACCTCTTGAGGGTGGGTAAGTGAAAGCAGAGGAGCAGGCTCCGTCTGCTGCAGACCGGTGTGCTTCCCTGAGCACTAGTTGTGCCTCCCATCAGTTTAAAAAAACTTTTAGTTCACTTTCTTAATTGTATAATTATTTATTGTAAATTATATACATGTACTACTGTACTAAAATATTCTGTACATTATAAAACATACACAAAATAGAAATTTTAAAAAGATGAGATGAAAATAAATCTAAAGCAAAGTTCTAATTTTTTTTTTTTTTTGCATTCCAATGGACCACATGTTCCCTCTGCTCCTATGTCCATTTCCCAGGACTGTCCAAATCCAGAGCCTTGGAGGACAGCAGGTGAGATGCAGTAAGTGGTTTGCGCCACCTGGTGGTCCTGGGAAGTGGCTGCAGGCTCAGGGACCCCCTGGGGGCTGATCCTTGAGGACAGCCTCTCTTGAGCCTCCATACAGTCATTCACTGAGATGAACAGCGCTGCACATTGTGCTGGGTGCTGGGGATACTATCATGAGAAAAGGATTGACCAGATCCCTGTCCACACGGGGCTCACAGTCTAATGGGGAGGGAGATGGTCAGTCACCATTCCCATCTGGGACTCTGGAAAGGCTGGGGAGACAAGACAAAAATGACCTGGCTGAGAAAAATTGGAGGAATGGGGAAGACTGACTCAGGAAGCCACCTGAATGTCCTAAGTGCTCCTGAGGGCAGGATGGTAGTAGTAAGGCCCTTCTTAGGGCTATACTTCTTGGTAGGCCATACTAAAGATGCCCCAAAGCGGAACTGGAGAGGCAGAGTGAAAGTGGGGCCTCTCTGGCCACCCCTGCTCCTAGGTTCCATTCACACCTGTGAATGAACAGGTGGCTGATAGAGTCAAGGAAACTGAGTAGATTCTGGCCTTAGGCTCTCAGCAGGTATCTTAGAATTCAGACCAGATAATAAAGGTACCAAGTGGGATCATGTGAAGGTCAGTGAGTTTATCAAGAGGTTATTCAGAATTAATTGGGGTGACATAGAGATAGATGGATTTACTGCAATCATGGAGGTGGTTTCTGACTAAAAATTTAGAAGGTAAAAACTTAGGGCCCTCAGAAGGGTCAAGTGAGTGTACAAAGCTGGGTCATGAAAAAGGCAATGGGTTCATTGAGAGGTCATTCATAATTAGTTGAGGTCACAGAGAGGTCAGTGGGTTCACCAAGAGGTCATTCACAATTACTTGGGGTCATAGGTCAGTGTGCTCAGAGTCAGGGTCCTGGTTTCTGAGTCAAAATTTAGAAGGTAGGTAACTTGGGCCCTCAGAAAGGTCAAATGAGGCCACGAAGCTGGATCATGAACAGAGCAATGGGTTCACTGAGAGGTCAGTCACAATTAGTTGGGGTCATAGAGAGGTCAATGGGTTCACTGAGAGGGCATTTATAATTACTTGGGGTCATAAAGAGGTCAGTGTGCTCATTTGAGTCAGGAAAGTGGTTTCTGGGTCAAATTTTAGAAGGTAGGTAACTTGGGCCCTCAGAAAGGTCAAATGAGGACACAAAGCTGGCTCATGAACAGGGCAATGGGTTCATTGAGAGGTCAGTCACAATTAGTTGGGGTCATAGAGAGGTCAATGGGTTCACTGAGAGGGCATTCATAATTACTTGGGGTCATAAAGAGGTCAGTGTTCTCCCTGGAGTCAGGAAAGGAAAGTGGTTTCTGGGTGAAATTTTAGAAGGTAGGTAACTCAGGCTCTCAGTTCAGTTTAGTTCAGTCGCTCAGTCGTGTCCGACTCTTTGTGACCCCATGAATCGCAGCACGCCAGGCCTCCCTGTCCATCACCAACTCCCGGAGTTCACTCAGAAGGGTCAAATAAGGACATTAAACTGGGTCATGAAAAGGGCAATGGGCTCACCAAAAGGTTCATTCAGAATTAATTCTGGGTTTTCATACAGATCATAAATCACACAGAGATATTACTGGCTCTCAGAAAATTTTAAAGCCAATAGCCAGCACAAGGATCTGGATGAGATCATCAGATAGGGGCTGGAGAAGTCAATGATTTTCAGGTTTGTATAGCAGTTCATTAATTTTGTTTCTTTGTAACAGGTCCATCCCCCCCACCAACATGTCCCCACATAAATACATGTCTAGTTCTTTACTTTTCTATATCATCTCCCCTTCATCCAGTTTTTGCCACTCTCTATGTGACTCAAGAATGCAAAGCCCAGGATATGTTCATCACCATCATCAAATTTGCCACTAATAGGCATTTATCACATGCCAGAAGCAATCCTGGGTGCTTTATATAATCTCTACAGCAATGCTTTGAGGTAGGTATTAGCATCATCATTTCCCAGCTGAGGAAAGTGCAGCCTAGAGAAGTCACACAGCAGAGCTGGAATTTGTGAATTCAGGCCCTCTTGATCCCCAAGCCGATTCAACCCTAGGCCTCCCCATCCTTCTTATCGGTAGGTCTCTGAACTGACCACACAAGTTCTGGGCTCATTGTGTGCACGCTGACACATCAACCACCTGAACTCTTTGGATAGCTGACTCCTTTGTGTCTGGCTGGAATCTATTGGTTCCTAGTGCTGGGTACTGACTTAGTAACATTAATCAGTGAGGGAAAAGGCTCACCCTGGACCTCCATCTGCCTTCTCCATGCCTGAGATCATGTACTCTCCATCAGAGACTGCAAGTTTAGACAGGCCCTGGCTTTGAGGGGGTATAAAAAACCCCAGCATCTCCTGGCAGCTGAGGGTACCCATTATGCCATTTTCATGTCCAGACTTTGCCTGTGACATGCCTGAGGCCCCAAGGGTCATCTTGCCTCAGCTGCTCCAGTGCCAACCTTAAAACCCTTCCCTTCTCACCCACCTAGGCCTGGAAACTCTTGCCTCATTCTGCCCCCTGGAGCTCCAAGGCAGGAACTGGGCCAGCGTTCTGAGGCTGAGCTCAAAGCAGAGTAATCTGCATCAGCCCCTTGGCCAGGTTCCCCAGCAGCCACAGAGTGGTAGGGAAGAGGCGTTGGGGGACACCTGGTGAATGTTCTCAGAACAGGGAGGAGGACTGGATCCCATTCTGGGAGTTGGAGCCAGGGAGGGTCTCTTTCCCCCCAACTGCTTCAGACGGTAAAGAATCTGCCTGCAATGCTGGAGACTAGGGTTCAATCCCTGGGTCTGGAAGATCCCCTGGAGAAGGGAATGGTTACCCACTCCAGTATTCTTGCCTGGAGAATCCCATGGACAGAGGAGCCTGGCAGGCTACAGTCCATGGGGTTGCAGAGACACGACTGAGTGACTAACACACTTCCTCCCAGGAACTGCTCTGGCTCTCTCCAATCTCCACACCANATCCCTGGGTCTGGAAGATCCCCTGGAGAAGGGAATGGTTACCCACTCCAGTATTCTTGCCTGGAGAATCCCATGGACAGAGGAGCCTGGCAGGCTACAGTCCATGGGGTTGCAGAGACACGACTGAGTGACTAACACACTTCCTCCCAGGAACTGCTCTGGCTCTCTCCAATCTCCACACCAACATCCATCCATCTCCATCACAGGTATTCATCCTCCGTCTTCCCTCCTCACCTAGGGGCTAGGCACACACAGTCAAACATGAGTTATTTCTGATTTTATTTATAATATAAAAATGTTCAAGTGTCAACAGTCAGGTGTTTGGACATTTCAGGGGCAGAGTTCCCATTTGTTTAGGGTTTTTTTTTTAAAACAATTACCTTTTTGACAAATTAGCAGTGGACCCAGTTTTGTGGGGTGGGGAGGTCAGGGCTGGAGAGGAAGTGGAAGTCATAGTGGGGTGGGGGATGGGAGTCCGGCTGTGAGAAGGAAATGGTGTTACTTTATTGCTAAAAGGGAATCAAATACACTGTTGAGTGGCTCTTCTCGGTCCCAGTGTGACCATGCATCCAATCTAAAGAATCTGAAATGCAAAGGACATGCAGGCGTAAAATAGAAAAGACGACCTGTAAACGAAGGTGCTGCAGAGGACGGAGGGGCGTCCTGGAGGCCACAGGGGAGGAGCCGACAACACTGGGGCCCTGGCAGAGCTGCCCCCTCCCCCGCAGAGGCTGTTGGGAAGACCTCTTTCTCAGAGCCCCCTTCCTTAGCAGCTGTGAGGAGCGGGGAGGCCCCCTCCCCATTCTGGTTGCTGTCGCTGGGCCTTAGTCTCCCCCTGGACTTTACCTGACCTCAACTCTAGTTCCAAGCCTAGGATCCCCACACACAGCTAAGGGGGACCAGAACTCCAGATCTTACTAGGGGGCAAAAGCTATTCCGGACCTCACTTTCTTCCTTGGGACCCTCCTATCCTCGCCCCCACCCGAACCCAAACACGTGGCCTTTTTTCCTTGCTTCCTCTTCACCGCCCCCCACCCCTGCCCCCGCCAGCTTGGGATCCTACATTCTCCCAACCCCATAACCCACACTTCTCTCCAGGAGCTCCAGATTAGCGTACAGCAAAAGGCACCACAATATAGGTTTCTATTAAAGAGTCAAAAAATTGGCCCATCTCTTTTTTTTGTTTTCTTTTTTTTTTCCGAAGCTGTAAATCAGGATGTTACATATAAATAGTTTCCCTATAAAAACGTCTTTGCCGTTAGCTAGTATTATAAGACAATTTTTGCTAAAATGAAAATAAAACATTTTGTTATACCTTTTTCCTTTTATAGAAAATAAAAATAGTTTTATTTCTTTTTTTCCTCCTTTCTCTCTCCAGTCGGCGGTCTCTGTTCTCCTTAGAGACAGTGGGGCGGGCGAGGCGGAGGGGGCGAGGGGGCCCTAGAGGGGCCCCGAGTCCTGCTTGCCCCGTGGGAGCGGCCCGCGGCTGTGTCTGCTGCTGGCTCGCGTGCTGTGGCTGTCCAGGGAGTAGTAAGTCCTGCTGTCGGCCGCCTGGCACAGCGGCGGCGAGTCCGAGCGCAGCGCGTCGTGCGCCGCGCGCAGGCTGAGGAAAGGCGTGCTCTCGGCAGCCAGCGCCCCGTCCGCGTCGTCCGCGTCGTCGTCCGAGGCCGAGGCGCCTCCCGAGCCGCTGCTCAGCGACAGCGAGTCCCTCGCCGCGCGTGCGCGTTGCGCCGCCAGCCCGTTGAGGCGCGAGCGGCGCCAGCGCCGAGGTCCCGCCGACGTCCTTCGGGACGCGCCGCGGGCGCGCGGCCGCGGCGGCGGCGGGGGCGCGCACTCCTGCGTGGTCTCGTACTCGTCGTCCTCCGGGATGCGGAAGGGGCTGGCGGGCAGGCTTCCCAGGCTGCCGCCCAGCGCGCAGGCCCCTCGCCGCGGCCCCGGCCCCGCTGCGGGGTAGTAGTAGCTGTCGTAGCTGCGCTGCATGTCCGCGCTGGGCCCAGGCCCTGGTCCCGGGCCGGGGGGCGCCGGTTGCCGCAGGAGCGGCTGTTGCTCTGCCAGGCGATAATTGACGGGCGCGGCGGGAGGCAGCGACACGGCGTGCGCCGAGTTGGGGGACGTGATCTCAAAAGTCGGCACCTGCGTGGCCAGCGAGTAATGGAAGTCCACGGGAGAGAGGCGCGCGGGTGTGGTGAGGGCAGACACGTACCTGCGGGGAGAGGCAGAGACATGGGCCGGTGGCCAAGGGATGGGACAGACCTGACGCAAAGCAGTAGTCTAGCCCAGGGTCCCTCCCGCAGGAGCCATGCTGGTATTCCTCAGTGACCCTACGCAATTTCCTTAGTTTCTTTGAGCCTCAGTTTACTTATCTGTGAATCAGGAATAAATACAGTGGTCCATTCCATAGCATTGTTGGGTGATTCCATACACATATCAGTGGTCCTTGGTTGTGGAGATGTTCAGTCACCAGTGTTCCTGAATAGTTACTTTGGATCAGGCTTAGGCTGGGGCATTTTACGTGTACCAGTTTATTTAATACGGTAAATCTGTAAGAGGCTTCTGTTAATGCCATACTACTCCTTAGGAAACTGAGACTCAAAAGATTTAAGTGACTTACTCAAGGTTCACACAGCCAGGAAGTGGTCAAGCTGGGATGTGAACCCAGGCCATTCAGGTATGACCTAAATCAAACCCCTTATGATTATACAGTGGAAGTAACAAACAGATTCAAGAGATTAGATCTCACAGAGTGCCAAAGAATACGGACAGAGGTTCGAAACGCTGTACAAGAAGTGGTGACCATAACCATCCCCAAGAAAAAGAAATGCAAGAAGGCAAACTGGTTGTCTGAGAAGGCCTTACAAATAGCTGAGAAAAGAAGAGAAGTGAAAAGGAAACAAGAAAGGGAAAGATACACCTAACTGAAGGCAGAGTTCCAAAGAATAGCAAGGAGATATAAGAAAGCCTTCTTAAGTGAACAATGCAAAGAAATAGAGAAGAATGGGAAAGACTAGAGATCTCTTCAAGNAAGGCCTTACAAATAGCTGAGAAAAGAAGAGAAGTGAAAAGGAAACAAGAAAGGGAAAGATACACCTAACTGAAGGCAGAGTTCCAAAGAATAGCAAGGAGATATAAGAAAGCCTTCTTAAGTGAACAATGCAAAGAAATAGAGAAGAATGGGAAAGACTAGAGATCTCTTCAAGTAGAGGTATCAAGTGAACAATTTCACAAAAAGATGGGCACAATGAAGAACAGAAATGGTAAGGACCTAACAGAAGTAGAAGAGATTAAGAGGTGGCAAGAATACACAGAAGAACTGTATAAAAAAGGTCTCAGTGACCTGGATAACCATGATGGTGTGATCACTCACCATCACTCAGCCAGACATCCTGGAATGTGAAGTCAAGTGGGCCTTAGGAAGCATTACTATGAACAAAACTTGCTGAGGTGATAGAATTCCAGCTGAGCTATTTCAAATCCTAAAAGATGATACTATTAAAGTGTTGCACTCATTATGCCAGCAAATTTGGAAAACTCAGCAGTGGCCACAGGACTGGAAAAGATCAGTTTTCATTCTAATCTCAAAGAAGGGCAAAAGCCAAAGAATATTCAAAAGCTACTGCACAGTTGTGCTCATTTCACGTGCTAGCAAAGTAATACTCAAAATCCTTCAAGCTNAGCAAATTTGGAAAACTCAGCAGTGGCCACAGGACTGGAAAAGATCAGTTTTCATTCTAATCTCAAAGAAGGGCAAAAGCCAAAGAATATTCAAAAGCTACTGCACAGTTGTGCTCATTTCACGTGCTAGCAAAGTAATACTCAAAATCCTTCAAGCTAGGCTCCAACAGTAGGTGAACCAAGAACTTCCAGATATACAAGCTGGATTTACAAAAGGCAGAGGAACCAGAGATCAAATTGCCAACATTTGTTGGATCACAGAAAAAGCAAGAGAATTCCAGAAAAACTATAGTCCTGTTTTGTTGACTCTGCTAAAGCCTTTGACTGTGGATGGCAACAAACTGGAAAATTCTTCAAGAGATAGGAATACCAGATCATCTTACCTGCCTCCTGAGAAACCTGTATGCAGGACAAGAAGCAACAGTTAGAACCAGACATGGAATGGTTCCAAACTGGGAAAGGAGTACATCATGGCTGAATATTGTCACCCTGCTTGTTCAGCTTATATGCAGAGTACATCATGCAAAATGCTGGGCTGGATGAATCACAAGCTGGAATCAAAATTGCTGGGAGAAATATCAGTAACCTCAGAAATGCAGATAAGACCACCCTAATGGCAGAAAGTGAAGAGGAATCTCTTGATGAAAGAAAGAATCTCTTGATTCAAAAGAATCTCTTGATGAAAGTGAAAGAGGAAAATGAAAAAGCTGGCTTAAGAGTCAACATTTAAAAAACTAAGACTGTGTGATCTGGTCCCATCACTTCATGGCAAATAGATGGGGAAACAATGGAAACAGTGACAGACTTTATTTTCT